>JALJCO010002269.1:0-378484 GCA_023101725.1 Atherinomorus stipes | reverse complement strand
ATCTAAGTCTCCCGGGCACTACTGGGGGAGGGGGGGACAGTGGCTGCTTCACGCGCCAGTGGTTAAGGCTGGCTGCATTGCGGGGGATCTGCTGGCCTGGGGGCTGCCTGGCCGGCTGGGTGGGGGATGGGGGGTGGTGGTGGGGGGGGGGGGGACGTGTTGGGGGCCAGGAACTCACGGCTCCTTCAAAGACCCGAGCTACCACTCAGGAGGCACGAGGGCATGGGCAAGAGAAGAGGTGGGTATGTGAGAATAATGAATGAGAGTGTGAAAGAGGGAAATGTGGGGGAGGGAGGAACTTGGGCTGGAAGAGGGAGGAGATGTGGGTAAAGTGGTTGGAGGAAAGGGGGATGGAGGGAAGGAGTGGCATGCTCGTGAGTGTCTAGTAGGGATGGTCATGAGGGGCTGAAGGAAGGAAGGGCGAGTGTGATAGGTCAGAGGGATGGGCGGGGCTGGACTTGTAAGGGGGGACTGTATGGGGCATTGGGGGTATAGGGAGGTGGGGGCGTATGTGTGGGGGGGGTAGGGAGGGGGGTTGGTGCAGTTATGTGGGGGGAGTGCATGTGTGTGTTTAGAGGGTATGAGGAGGTGGGGGGTAGGTGTGGACGGTAGAGGGAGGAGAGTGTTGGGGGTGGAGGGAGGAGTGAGTGTGGGTATGTAAGGTCGGAGAGCGGAGTGGGTGGGTGTATGTGTGTGGGGGGGGTACATGGAGGTGTTGGGTAGGGCTGGGCGGTGTGGGCGGAGGTTCGTATCTCGGTGTTCGTGCCGGGCATCTCGGTGTCGATGTGGTGCGGTGTGGCTGCGGGTTGGTTGGGGGCCGGGCGCTTTGGTGGGGGGTGCGGTTTTGTTTGTGGCTTCCGGGGCTTTGTATGCGGGGCGGGCGCAGGGGGGATCTGTATCTTGTGTGTGGTTGCTCTTGCGGTGTTGATGTCTTGGGTGCCCGTGTCTCGATGTGGATGCGGTGACGGTATATCTTTCAGCCCTAGTGTTGGGGTAGGTGTGTGGGGAGTGTGTGTGTGAGCGTGGTGGCGGGGTAGGGGGTGGTAGAGGTGGTGGCGCCCTGGTGTCAGGTGTGTGGGGCAGGGACGTTGGGGTGGGGGCTGGCCTGCCCTGGGGGCGTCGTCTGGGGGGTCCGGTCCTCCTGGGTTTCGGTTGGGCCGCCCGGGTCCGGGGGGGGGGGGGTGGCTGCTCCTGGGCGCTTGGGCCCTGGGCCCGGCGCTGTCTCCGCTCCGGGGACGCCCGGCGCCCGGTGGGGTCGGCAGCTGCTGGTCTTGGTCCGCTGGGGCCTGGGCCCCCAGACTGCGGGGGCTCCGGCTGGGGCCGCCTTTTGCCGCCCTTCGGGGGGATGCATGTCCGCTCTTTGGGGGGGGGGGGGGGTAGCTGGGATCTGGGCCTCTGGGTGGCTGCTGGGGGCCTGGGTCGTGAGCCTTGCGGGCTTCCTCCTCCTTGCAGAGACGAGGCTGCATCTGCATGACTGTATCACCACGGAGCACCCTTTATTATGCATGTTGACACTGTGACACTGCTTCCCATTGCGATGACTAGGTTGTACCTCTTCTCTACTTCCCATTGCAATGACTAGGTTGTACCTCTTCTCTACTTCCCATTGCGCTGACTAGGTTGTACCTCTTCTCTGCGTAGTTCTGCGTGTGTTTGTATGATCTGAGGATATTTAAGCCACCTGCAGGTCCTCCTGTAGGGGATTGCTTGTTTTGTTTTCCAACAGAGACCTTGGTTGTTTAGGGATCGCTGTACAGATGTACCAGTGAACTGTGTAAGTGGATTCATGTTTTCTCTCCTCTCTCTCTTCCTCTTCCTTACTCCTTTCTCTCTGTTTCACTTTCTATCATTACCTCTGTTAACTTTCATTTCTCCCTTATCAGGCCCAGCAGTATGAAATGGAATGGTGTAATAGACAAATGTTTAAATAAAGAAATAAAATGAATAAACATGATATCAAGTGGAGCCTTATATTCATAAAGCTCCGCATGGTAAAGCAAAACTGTTCAACAGAATAAAGCAATCAGATTTCCATTCTGCTTGCTTCGATGCTGGACAGGACAAGTAAAAAAAAAAAAAAAAAAAAAAAAGTTCTAAATTTGTCGTTCGTATCATTCAATAGTGATGTCTTTAAAATGGGAACATTCTCATTACGACATTGAACTGGGAGGACAAAATGATGAAATGGACTAAAGTTACAACAAGCAACATATTTTCCTACTTTGTTGAGTCCATGGTGGTAAACAGGAGCACCATAGACTCACATCATGACAGTCGGCTGTGTGTTGATAGCCGAGACAAAAACGTCTGTTTAGTGTCCATGAAGGTGGATGTTCCACCAACCACTGTCTGAATGATTCCTGTCAAAAGCATTGTTGTGGGTGATGGTTATGGAGGATGGAGAGGTGGAGACTGCACCTGTAAAGCTGGACCTGGTCGGTTCTGCAGCCTCCAGCTGCCGTCCTATGGGAAGTTCACTTACTTTACAACATAAATATTTATTTGTTTGCACAAGTTGCTGCAACCACATACGGCACAATATGTCCCAGAACCCTTTTTGGTTTCACAGTATCCATTTTTAAATCAGTGAGGTTGGGAGCTCTTTGTGTGTGTGTCAAAGAAGTGGGTAGGAGTATACTTATTAAAATATATGTGGCTGTGTCATACCTTCCAATCAACTGGTGTCTTCCCAGTATAAGTTGTTGTGCATCTTTCTTTTTTTTTTAAAGAATGGGAAAAAAGGAATTATTTGCACTGCAATGACTTGAGTAATTTGTCCTCCTGAATCTACATCTCCCTCAAATGTAGCATAACCGAATTTGTGATTTCACCTAAACTCAGAAAGGGACACACAACTGGTGTGTAAGGGGAAGATCAAGACTTTTCTGAATTTTTAAAATCAAATTCAATTTATAAATTTGTCTTTAACCCTCTAGGTGCCAGAGTTTATTTAGGAAAATATTCCATTTGGACTTTAAGATTTCAAAATGCTGTAGCTTGGAGGTGGTGAGAGATAGATCCATAATGTAAATGAGAAAAATATTCATCATGACCTAAAGTTTATGATGGGACTAAATTTACACACGTAATTTGCACATTGTGATGTCATCAGGTAGCGGCCATATTGGATTGTGTAACTTTCAGTAAAAAAATGATTTTTGAACATATTTATACAAAGGAAAAAAAAATATACTGTCATCTCATGCTCTAAATAAAGAAACATGAGTTTGATTGGAGTAACTTTGCTAATATAATTTGTATATCAGCAGGTAAAACTCAGTAAAACAGAATTCTGAACATATTTACACAGTAGATTTTTTTTTTCATTTTTTCACTGATCCTTTTTCATCCTCATCCTCAGAATAAATGAACAGAAATCTGACAGGAGTATGTTTGCTAATATAACTTTTATATCAACAGGTAAAATTATATTTTTATGTTTTTTTCCCCCTTTTTTGTTATTATAGATTTATAATTTGTCATAACCTAGCTGACTCCTCATACCATCAAACCAGCCATGAAATCTGGGGTTTGGCTGGAGTTGATGTGTGTCTGGTGAGCATATTTCATTTCATTTCTTTCATTCGTGATGAGGTTCCAGAAATCCTCATCCGAAAACAGAGGCAGAAAATCACATGCACGAGCATCTGTGAGATCCTCGTGTCTGCGATATCCCACAGGCTCGTCAGTGTCTTTGATCCATTCGTGGATCATTTCCTCACCTCTCAAACATTCCCAGCCATCATCAATAACTCCCCTATTTTGATTATCCCGTCTTCTGCCCACATGTCCCTCTTTCTTTCTCCCATCACCGTGTCAGAGAAAACTTTCACCGTCATCAGTGTGCTTAGTTTGTGCGGCGCGAGTGCGGCAGCACGCGCTGCGACGTCAGTCACTCGTCTCTGACGAGGGCTGATCGTCCCCTTCTAATCCTGATCAGCAGAGATCAGTGCAGCACTTCGTCTGCACTGCAAAGACCTCTGGGCGTTTAGTTTTTTATTCTAAAAGTTGCGATCTGTCTCTCACTCTTTCCAACACGCTGCTGCATTCGCCTTTTCTTTCTCTCTCCCGCGCTCCTGCACCTTCGCGCGCATACAGCGGGTGTCGGGTTTCAAACCTTTATTTCTCTGATTTTTTTCATATAAACACACTCAAAAATGGCGTCAGAACTAAGGCTGTATGTCTTGGCGATGTAGTAAAACCAAGCAGTAACAGTACAAGGCTGTAGATTTAAAGATGAGGTCTGTTATATTCAGTAAAGTTGCCTGTCGCAATATTGCGACTTTGGCGCCTAGAGGGTTAAAAATATATGTTAGGTTAACTTCTTCATATACCCAATCTGAATTGTGTATGTGTGTATGTCACCCTGTGCCATCTAAGTGGGGACTTATGTCATTCTGTGCCAGCCAACAGTGGACCCCTGTCATTACATATGAACCAAGTGGGGACCTTGTCTGACAGAAAAGTATTACTTGATGCCATGTTAAACCGGGTAAAGTCAGGATTTGATCCAATCTGTTGGTTTCTATAGCTAGGCTATTATCAATCTAACTTGAATTTATCTGTCTGTTAGGCACCCCGAGGATACATTGTCATTAGGGCTGTAACGATGCCCGTATCGAAATCAAAATCGAAATCGCGACACTCAGAGCCTCGATCCTGTCTCGCGGTGGGAGAAGGCAGGATCGCGACACCCTCCAAGCCCAGTTCAGATGCTCTAAAACTCCTCAGATCACAGAAAACTATTTGACTTTTTCCCATCGGGCTACAGGCTATTGTAGCATTCAGTTGCTAACCAGACAACAGGTCTGTCTTAAAGGCACCAAGTAAAGTGTCACATTTGTTTCCTGTAACTTGTCAGTTTTCCATCGGTACCTGGGATGAGCCACTCGCGCGCATCCAGCTCGGGAGTGTGTGATGAGGAGCAATGGCAGGTCTGCAGACACTGAGACCAGTGAAAGGACAGGAGGAGCAGACCCTGCTCGTGTTCGGCAGGCCAGACGCACGTAGGATGTCAAGCTGGACCGAGCGCATGGACAGCCGGTGGTGGACGCATCGCTGGTGGGGATGGTGGGGAAGCCACCGCTGCTCCGCTGCTGGTTTAGGTGTTTTTATTTGCTGTGACTTGTGATGGTAAATCAGCGGTGATCCTGTCCTGACCAGCCCCAGCTTGGAGTGCTGAGTCCCGGCCGGTCCCTCACCGCAGGTCGCTCCGTCCTCCGAGCGCGAAGAGGAGGACCGGTGTCGGTATGTGAGGAACTTCCCGTGAAAGCCGCAAAGACTACCAACAGGATACCTCGCGTGTGCGCGCCGCATGTGTGAAGAAATAAACCAATAATAATGAAAAAAATAATATTATTCTTCGATCCAGCCTTAACAAATAAGACCAATAGTGGCGGATCCCTACGGAGCAGTGAAAGCGTCCAGACCTCCTTCCCTTTGATTTAACTTTGAACAGCTGATTTTCAGCATGTTGGAGTTTCCAGCGATGCAACTGAAAATAAGTTGTTCCAGCCAACGGGAAAGTGAGGTCTGAATGCTTTCCTCCTCTTTGAGACGGGCTGGTATGTCATCATTTTTTCGGGTTAACATCAGCTCATGCTCGGCCATCATAACGCCACCATCTCCCGACATCTTCCCATTGAAATTCTCCTGTGCAGGGAGCAGAGCAGCCTCTCACCCGACATGTGGACATGATGCTGTTCTTGAAGAAGAACTCTAGTTTTAAATCAACAGGTTTGATGTAGAAAGCTGTCAAGGATTTATTTGTTATTTAACTTCATTTTTGATTAACAGCACAGTTCAATTATTTTTATTTTTCAAAAGCATTATTTTATTAGAGAAAAGAGAAATGTTTTATCTTTGGTTATTAATTCAATCATTTTGATTATCTTCAGCTATGTTCAGGCTATTTGTTACATTAAGTTAAATGTTATAAATGCCATTTAACCTGTTTAAAACCACCTGGGCGCCGGCGCCCAGGCTGTGTTTTAGTCACACTTTTCTAATTTATATTTTCAGAAACTAGAAGGTGTAAGCTTTCAAATGATGTCTTACACAAGTAATTTGGCCTTACAGTTCCTGTTATTTGCATTTCCATTTGGGTATGAAAAATAGGCGAGGATTACTTAAAAAGGTGGGAGTTAAGAGGTTAAATAAAATACTTAAAATAAAAAAAAAATTAAAGTAAAAAAAAACAAAACACATTTTTTTAAATTAGAAAAAAAATGTTTAAATCGTTATGTGTATCGAATCGTGGGTCAAAAATCGTGATACGAATCGAATTGTGAGTTGGTGTATCGTTACAGCCATAATTGTCATGAATTGACGCTATACAAATAAGGTGAATTGAATTGAATTAAATCCTTTTCTATGGCAGCTTTGGAGTTGACCGGCCTCTTGACATAATGTTTAGCTTTTCTGGAAAAGTTCGCCTTGAAAATATTTTTAGTCCGAGACCAAGTCCATCTCTCCTCCTCGTGCAGCTGCTTTGTGGATCTGTGACATTGCGCTTTAACCCAGGTGTAATGATGAGTGCAGATCACTGTAATACATGTTATGCTAGATGAACTTGACTGTAAATGTTTAGCTCTAACCAACCAATCAGAGGACGGAAAATGCTGATGTACATACCTTCGAGCTGACCACGTGAGGCAAATTTGAAATTTAATTAATTAAAGAAAAAGTCCATTTCTAATATTGTTAATGTTACATCCTCCAGTGCTACTGATTCTGAAGGCCTCAGGTAGGTTAGATGGCAACACACAGGCTGAAATCTGATTGGACAAAAAATCTTGCAACCACATACATGTAATGGAAGCACCGCAGCCAAGAGAAACGTTAAGAAATGGAGAAAATGGATTGTTGCGAATAAATTAATACAGCTGCAGTAAATAAAATTGGACTTTAGGTTGTAAATGTAAGTTAGTGCTTCTGATAGTGTTTATGCCAGCAGAGGAAGTGTTGCTGGACCTGACCGCCCAGCACTCATGTATCATTTACTTGTCTTAAAAACAATCAATTTTGTTAATTTATCTTTTTATTTACCTAATCGGGAGTGTGTGTGTCACTCTGTGCAATCTTAGAGGGGACTTGTGTCATTCTGAACCAGCCAACAGTGGACCCCTGTCATTATATAAAAACCAAGTGGGGACTTTGTCTGATAGAAAAATATTACTTAGTGTTTTCTCAGTTTTATTATTTTGTAAAATCTTTTGGTCTGTCTTTTTAGAGGGAAAAAAACATTTGGCTAGAGAGCCTTTACATGATCTAGTGGCAAATAATAGACATATAAAAATGCAGATGGAAATTTTCTCAGAGAAAAAAACAAATACAATTTTATGTTTTTAGATCACTTTAGGCTTTGTCACATTAAGATTTAAATGTTTTGTTGAACTGATGAAATGAATCTTTAAACATTATTTTATCCTGTGTCTGACAGGCTGCAGGCCTCTCACCCATTGGAATGTCATTGTCATGCATTTTCCTTTTGTTGGAGGTAGTCCCCACTTTGATATGTAGACAACACTCAGAGATCCAGGTCCCCTCTTGGCAATTTCTTTTTAAAAAATGAAAAGTCAAATTTTTAGTTATATTATGGTAACACAGCTTAAAAGTAAATGTTATTTTGGGTTTTTGTTTTTTCAAAATGACCAGAAACAGAAGTTCCATCTTGGCAGGTTAGCACGATAGTCCCGTTTGTAGGGTAGGAGTGTATGGGTGTATGTGTGTGTGTGTGTCTGTGTGTGGGTGTGTGTGTATGTGTGTGTCTGTGTGTGTGTCTGTATTTGTGTCTATGTGTGTGTGTGTGTGTCTGTGTGTGTTTGTATGTGTGTGGGTGTGTGTGTGTGGGTGTGTGTTTGTATGTCTGTGTGTGTGTGTGTGTGTGTGTGTGGCAGTGAATGTGGTGGACGTGGTGTCATAGAAAATGCGCTAAAACTAACCTGGGGGTCCCTGACGACCTGGACTCAGCCATGGGAGCAGGAGGGGGGCTATAACTAACCTGGGGGTCCGTAGACGACCTGGACTCAGCCATGGGAGCGGGAGGGAGTCCCTGATGACCTGGACTCAGCCATGGGAGCGGGAGGGGTGCTAAAACTAACCTGGGGGTCCCTGATGACCTGGACTCAGCCATGGGAGCGGGAGGGGGGCTAAAACAAACCTGGGGGTCCCTGACGACCTGGACTCAGCCATGGGAGCTGGAGAGGGCTACAACTAACCTGGGGTCCCTGACGACCTGGACTCAGCCATGGGAGCGGGAGGGAGTCCCTGATGACCTGGACTCAGCCATGGGAGCGGGAGAGGGTCCCTGACGACCTGGACTCAGCCATGGGAGCGGGAGGGGGGCTAAAACTAACCTGGGGGTCCCTGACGACCTTGACTCAGCCATGGGAGCGGGAGGGAGTCCCTGATGACCTGGACTCAGCCACGGGAGCGGGAGGGGGTCCCTGACGACCTGGACTCAGCCATGGGAGCGGGAGGGGCTATAACTAACCTGGGGTCCCTAACAATCTGGACTCAGCCATGGGAGCGGGAGGGGGGCTAAAACTAACCTGGGGTCCCTGACGATCTGGACTCAGCCATGGGAGCGGGAGGGGCTATAACTAACCTGGGGGTCCCTGACGACCTGGACTCAGCCATGGGAGCGGGAGAGGGGCTAAAACTAACCTGGGGTCCCTGACGACCTGGACTTAGCCATGGGAGCGGAAGGGTTTAGCGTTTCTCGCAGAGATATTGCGATTGGGGAATTTTCGCTCCTGCTTCCCAGGAACGACCCGGAGCTGCTTCCAACCCTTTTGCCCTTCTTATTTTTGACACTAGCTACCAGCTACATTTGGAATTTTCAAGATCGGATGTTCAGAAAGAAAGTTATGAGCTCTGCTTTTTCACCGGCTCTCGCGCAGAAACTTGTCCGCTTTACGGGTGCTCATAATCGGCCTGAGTGTTGCAAGTCACACCGCGTCTGCTACGGTTGCAAAAAGCAACAGAGGCCCAACTTTTTGCAGGTTTCTAATAGTGTGTGAGTCCCAGACATGAATTCATCCTCATTCAAGTCACAAAGGCACAGTTAACACGCTCCTGTGTTGAAAATGCCCGGTTAAGCGTTTCTCGCTGAGATATTGCGATTGGGGAATTTTCGCTCCTGCTTCCCAGCAACGACCCGGAGCTGCTTCCAACCCTTTTGCCCTTCTTATTTTTGACACTAGCTACCAGCTACATTTGGAATTTTCAAGATCGGATTTTCAGAAAAAAAGTTATGAGCTCTGCTTTTTCACCGGCTCTCGTGCAGAAACTTGTCCGCTTTACGGGTGCTCATAATCGGCCTGAGTGTTGCAAGTCACACCGCGTCTCCTACGGTTGCAAAAGGCAACAGAGGCCCAACTTTTTGCAGGTTTCTAATAGTGTCTGAGTCCCAGACATGAATTCATCCTCATTTAAGTCACAAAGGAACGGTTAACACGCTCCTGTGTTGAAAATGCCCAGTTAAGCGTTTCTCGCCGAGATATTGCGATTTGTGAATTTTCGCTCCTGCTTCCCAGCAACGACCCGGAGCTGCTTCCTTCCCTTTTGCCCTCCTTATTTTTGACACTAGCTACCCACTACATTTGGAATTTTCAAGATCGGATGTTCAGAAAGAAAGTTATGAGCTCTGCTTTTTCACCGGCTCTCGCGCAGAAACTTGTCCGCTTTACGGGTGCTCATAATTGGCCTGAGTGTTGCAAGCCACACCGCGTCTCCTACGGTTGCAAAAAGGCAACAGAGGCCCAACTTTTTGCAGGTTTCTAATAGTGTCTGAGTCCCAGACATGAATTCATCCTCATTCAAGTCACAAAGGCACGGTTAACACGCTCATGTGTTGAAATTGCCCGGTTAAGCGTTTCTCGCACCCGTAAAGCGGACAAGTTTCTGCGCGAGAGCCGGTGAAAAAGCAGAGCTCATAACTTTCCTTCTGAACATCTGATCTTGAAAATTCCAAATGTAGCTGGTAGCTAGTGTCAAAAATAAGAAGGGCAAAAGGGTTGGAAGCAGCTCTGGGTCGTTCCTGTGAAGCAGGAGCGAAAATTCCCCAAACACAATATCTCGGCGAGAAACGCTTAACCGGGCATTTTCAACACATGAGCGTGTTAACCGTGCCTTTGTGACTGGAATGAGGATGAATTCATGTTTGGGACTCTGACACTATTAGAAACCTCCAAAAAGTTGGGCCTCTGTTGCTTTTTGCAACCGTAGGAGACGTGGTGTGACTTGCAACACTCAGGCCGATTATGAGCACCCGTAAAGCGGACAAGTTTCTGCGCGAGAGCCGGTGAAAAAGCAGAGCTCATAACTTTCTTTCTGAACATCCGATCTTGAAAATTCCAAATGTAGTGGGTAGCTAGTGTCAAAAATAAGAAGGGCAAAAGGGTTGGAAGCAGCTCTGCGTCGTTCCTGGGAAGCAGGAGCGAAAATTCCCCAATCGCAATATCTCGGCGAGAAACGCTTAACCGGGCATTTTCAACACAGGAGCGTGTTAACCGTGCCTTTGTGACTTGAATGAGGATTAATTCATGTTTGGGACTCAGACACTATTAGAAACCTGCAAAAAGTTGGGCCTCTGTTGCTTTTTGCAACCGTAGGAGATGCGGTGTGACTTGCAACACTCAGGCCGATTATGAGCACCCGTAAAGCGGACAAGTTTTCTGCGCGAGAGCCGATGAAAAAGCAGAGCTCATAACTTTCTTTCTGAACATCCGATCTTGAAAATTCCAAATGTAGTGGGTAGCTAGTGTCAAAAATAAGAAGGGCAAAGGGGTTGGAAGCAGCTCTGGGTCGTCCCTTGAAAGCAGGAGTGAAAATTCCCCACGCCATAGACCCCCATCGGACACTTGGCACATATGCCTATTGACGGCTTTGCGCCCCAAATGTGCGGTCCTTCCGAAGCCTGTAACTCCTCTCAGGAACCTTCTCAAAATCTAAAAACTGTCTCTAAATTTTTGGGTGACCGTGCCTCACATTCCTTTTCAAACGGCGTTCTGAACGGACAAACGGTCAAAGAGAAATTAATTTCTTGCTACGTACGAAAATTGTTCCCTATTGTCCTGCAACGCCACTTTGTCCACCAGGTGGCTACGGACGGGACACTAGGGAACATCATGGACATTTGGGTAGGGACATTAAGTAACATTTTGTCCCAAATGCAATGTGTGCCAAATGTCCCAGAACTTAGGGTACAAATGGGGTAAAAAGGCACAATCATTCGGACTCTCAGGACCAAAAGGGACAATGAGGGTTAATGGTCCAACTTCATTCAAAGAGTCCCTAGTGTCCCATTCAAATGTATGACAAATGTCCCTAGATGACCAAATGGCTTGATGATCAGGAGCATTACCCACAATTGAGTGAGCTAAGCCTGGGTACATCTGGGGACATTTGACCATCACCTTCCTTCCATTCAAATGTGTGCCAAATGTCCCCAGATGACCAAAGGGCTTGATGATCAGGAGCATTACCCACAATTGAGTGAGCTAAGCCTGGGGACATATGGGGACATTTGGCTTTCCCCTTCCTATCATTCAAATGTGTGCCAAATGTCCCCAGATGACCAAAGGGCTTGATGATCAGGAGCATTACCCACAAATGAGTGAGCTAAGCCTGGGGACATATGGGGACATTTGGCCATCCCCTTCCTGTCATTCAAATGTGTGCCAAATGTCCCCAGATGACCAAAGGGCTTGAGGATCAGGAGCATTACCCACAATTGAGTGAGCTAAGCCTGGGGACATTTGGCCATCCCTTTCCTATCATTCAAATGTGTGCCAAATGTCCCCAGATGACCAAAGGGCCTGATGATCAGGAGCATTACCCACAAATGAGTGAGCTAAGCCTGGGGACATATGGGGACATTTGGCCATCCCCTTCCTGTCATTCAAATGTGTGCCAAATGTCCCCAGATGACCAAAGGGCTTGAGGATCAGGAGCATTACCCACAATTGAGTGAGCTAAGCCTGGGTACATGTTGGGACATTTGGCCATCAGCCTTCTTCTGTTCAAATGTGTCCAAAATGTCCCTGGATGACCAGTATAGAAATGGGACATATGAGAACACTTTAAGTGTCCCAAATGTCCTCGGATGACTAAGTGTCTGGATGATTGGACCATTACCCACACCTGAGTGCCCCAAGCCTGGGTACATCTGAGGACATTTTGCCATCACCTTTCTTCTGTTCAAATGTGTACCAAATGTCCCTGGATGACCAGTATTGAAAGGGGACATTTGGGAAAACTTTAAGTGTCCGAAATGACCCTGGAGGACCTGGGGCATATGACCTGGGGTCCATGTGTCAAAATGTACCCAAGTATAGAAATAGGAACACTTTAAGTGTCCCAAATGTCCCCAGATTATTTGGGGCAGATGACCTGGGGGAAGAGGAATTGGTGCTGCATATGCTAAAGTATAGAAATGGGACATTTGCCTTAAGTGTCCCAAATGTCCCCAGATGACCCAGGGCAGATGACCTGGTGGCAGATTAAGTGGTGCTGCATATGCTTAACTATTGAAGTGGGACATTTGGGAACAATTTAAGTGTCCCAAATGTCCCTGGAGAACCTGGGGCAGATGACCTGGGGTCCATCTTTCAAAATGTACCCAAGTATAGAAACTGGACATTTGGGAACTGCAACCCGGGTGATACACTCCTCTTAATTTGACAAGCCGTGACAGACTCTGTTTGCTTCTGGTTCGTTCGTGGCGCCTGCGCAGTTGGGTTATGTCACCCTGTCACCTGGCCGGGCGCGGCCAGGGAGGTGTTAAGCCCCGGTAGTAGTTCGCTGCCGGAACTACTACGGGAGGGCACGCTTGGGGAAACGCCGCTGCAAGGTATGTTACGGTTCTGACGCTCATTTCTCTACATAGTACTTTATACTTACATCAATACGTGTCGGACTGTAGGAGCCACCTGACGGAGCCGCCGTGTGCTGAACGGAGCCGTGTGTTTGACACTGATGACGGAATTGGTGAGTCGCGCTGTTGTTAGCTTAGCTCTCTATGTCTTCCAATGGTTAGCCGCTGCATTTGTTTGTATAGTGCGGATAGCGTTGGTACATGCCTGTTCTCTAAATATATCCTGTTTAACGTGATTGTGTTGTTTCTATGTATGTTTAAATGCACATTATGCATTTTAAGTCTTTACTTCAGGAGCTAAAGTTAAGAGCTAAGGTTGTTAATGTTATGCATCTAATCACAGTCCACTTAATCACAGTGGCTGGCATGTACTTTGTGTGGGTATATGATGAATTTACGTAGCATTTTGCTGATCCAGATGAAATGTTTGTATTGTACAATATGGGATTTTTTTGATTATTTACACTGCTACCTTTTGTTATTTTAGTAGGTGAATGTATATGTGTGCGCGCACCAGGAACTTAACAAGTCCTGTTCTTTATACAGGCCAGGTTTTGATGGCGAGCTAGACCCATTTACTCTGGACAACCTACCAGGGGATTGTGCCTGGAATGGAACTGAACTGATGCTTTGTACCTGGAACTGAACTGAACTGAATCTCCTCTGCTCTGGTCGGGCGGGTAGGAGGCTCCTGTTGTGCAGCCGTGTTTTTCCCTTCGTTTCCTCTCTCGTGACAAATCACTCACAGCCCAACAACTCAAATTCAATTCACACTCATTCACCATCCAACACTACTGGATTCCTCTGCACGCTTAAACCGTTGGGTCTGATGAACTGTTTTGCAACAAACTCGCACTGTTTTTGGATCAATTTCTTTTGTTTTGTTCAGTGTTGTTTTTGGCAGCTATCTGAGTTTTAGTCTTAGTCTTCGTCTTTCTGACGAAAATGCTTATTAGTTTTAGTCATATTTTAGTCATTTCTGTATCTGATAGTTTTAGTCGACGAAATTAAAAATGTTTTAGTCTAGTTTTTGTAAGGTAGGCTATATTTAAAAAAAAAAAAAAAGAATAACTGGCCACTAAGGAGCCCATGCTGCCGGTTACATTTGAGCATATAGGTTTGTATATGAAAACAGAAAGAAAGCAGTGGTGAAAGTAAGATAAGATTCTTGCAGGAACTGTGCAACTAGCATTTTTTTTTTTTTTTTTGCTCACACGCTTTGCGTGCTGGCATCATACCAAGAGCGTGCTCTTTTCTGACTGATTTTTCAGTCTTGTACACATTCATAAGAGCATAATGTAACATATCAGACACGTCATGCAATAGATGACAAGTTATAGGCTACATTTATTTTCAGGTTAAGTACTCATTCAGGAGAGAGAACATCAGAACAATAACTTCAACATCACTCAAGTTTTTTCTCTGTTGTGAGAAAGAACACGTTGAGTTTCCTCACTTCCATTTTTATTTGTTTGCCAAAGGACTTACCACACATATCAAATAAAATAGGTTAAACCATTGTCCACCTTAACTTGAGACTAATCCTATTTTTAATCTAACAGGTACCAGACTAGTTAGAAATTAGACTACTGTGTCAACCATAGTCACTCAGTGTATGTTGTTCCTCTGCAGAATGACAGTAACACTTTAAATAATCTACATGTGTAAAGTTAATTGCATACTGAGTATCATAAGTAAAACATAAATCTAAAAGCATCACCTGCATGTTTAGTTTGTACTTAAATTGTACCTGGAGGTTCCTGGTCTGATTCCTGACTGCTGCTGTCCACCACTGCTGACTGCAGTCCTCTTGCAGCTGCTTACAGGCAGACACTGCTCCCTTTTCCATCTTTGTAAGAAAAGTTCAAAAGTCACCCATAATTCCCAGCTATTCAGATTCAGTAATTTACTATTTATGCAATGGCTTTATATGCTATATAACAACCTATTTTTTTTTTTTTTATCTTAATGGGATTTTAAATAAAATATCATACAGCCTAAAGAATTCAGCATTCATATCATTAATTATCTTGCTTTATGTAGTTAACCATCTTCTAGAATTTGTAATATCCTTTGTTACATCTTTAAACTTTTGTTTTATCAAATTAGTTTTATCCATCAGCTCCTACTTATTAAGCTGGTGGTGCTGGATGATCTGTTGTCTCACCTGCTCATTCACTGACAAACATGTCGGTTATCTTCCAGAACTTTGCAACATCTCTGGCCTGTGCTTTTTTCTTTCTTTTTAAGACTCCTCAGCTTTATTTTTGCCTTTTCGATCTCGCTCTGCATCTGCAAACATGCGGGAGGAGGGTAAGGAGGGGGGCAGGTGCGCGTGTCCAACGTTGTCACAGACAGTAGGGTGTGTTTGTTTCCGTCCAACGTTGTTACGTTGTGTGAGCTCCAGCGGGGTACAGTAGATGCCCTGATGAGCAGAAGGACAGATTGTTTATTTAAATATCAAGCGCGACCTGACTGTGTGCAATCACTGAGCAGGCCAGTTCGGCGTGCAGACCGCGAAACGTCTCGGTGCTCCCGATTGTCAGCCCGCCAGTCGTGAAAGTTGCTTTGCGTAGCGTTCCGGTTCCGTTCCGGTAGGAGAGGTCCGAACATTTCTTACCGGAACGCAGTTCCGGGCCGTTCCGGCTTACTTTCACCTCTGAAAGAAAGACTATGTTCCATTGCAAGTGAAGACAGCAGTTAATGGTGAGGGGAGTGAGTTGCGTTGTCTTGTATTATAATCATGTGGCACCTGAAAGTTTAATTTTGTTGTTTTATTATATTGTGTATCTTTTCTTTACCTGCCAAGGGACTGCTGATGCTAATTAGCTTACTAATGACAATTCAACATGTTGCTATATGTTCATTAATATGTACTGTCCCTGTCAAATAAAAAAGTTTGAAGATAGAATAAATTTTAAAGCTTCTCATAAAAATACTGAATGCAAAAACGTTTTTGACACACAAACCATCAATTTGTTGCAAAATTAAGGTAAAATATAGGGCTGCAAATATCTTAAATTACAAACCATTTGGGAGTCGAAACAGCCGGCTCTTTAGGAACCGACTCAAAAGAGCCGACTCTTTAGGAACCGACTCAAAAGAGTCGGCTCTTTTGAGAGCCGACAAAAGAGCCGGCTCTTTGGGAACTGAATCAAAAAGTCCGGCTCTCTGAAAAGAGACGAACTTCCCACCGTTTGATCAGCGCAGCCAAGCAGCTGCGTGTCTGACCGCAGGTGTTCACCAGAGTCCCTCAGCAGTTCAGATACCCGACGGTAACCCGCAAAAACGCTGTTTAGCAGATAGAAATGACAAAGATTCATATCATGGTTAAGGTGTGGGCGGATTTTTATGTAGTTCGGGCGGGTGGCGGTGAGAATATGTTTCTTTTTCGTTGGACAAGACGCGTTTTAAACATCAAACGTTGGGATCGTTTCCAGATCAGGCAGAGACAGAGGCGCTGCTGGTAATGGGAACAGCGAACACTGTTACAACCAGGGATGATGATCTTTTATGCTGGAATCTCTGAATCACATAGATAAAGCCCCTACGTGGCAAAATGACAGAGACTGCTGTGAATTTAAGATATTAATGTGCGACGTGCGGGTCAGGTTTGACAGGAAGAGCCGCGGTTCGCGGGTCTCGGTTCGGGTGGATGCGAGTAAGGATGCAATACTTTTTAACTTTTGACAGACATCTTAATGCAGAATAGGTAGACATTTCCTGCATTATGAACTTCTGACAGATCAGAGATTCACATTTTCGTCCAGTCTCGTCTCGTCAATGACAATTTACACACGTCCCGTCATGTTTTAGTCATCAAAGAGACATGTTTAGCTCGTCATCGTGTCGTCATCGTCATGAAAAAAGAGGCGTCAACGAAATGATTTCGTCATCGTCATCGTTAACGAAAAAAATCCGTGTATCATTCGTTCTTTCTATTATTAATCAAAAATCAAAAAATTAAATCGTGGTGAAACTATTTTGTTTTTAATTATAACACGAAAAAGAAAAATGGCATGTTTTTTATATTTTAATTTTAGAATAAGATCAAAAATACAGAATGGAATAACGGTACAAAGAACTAAATTCGATTTTAATATTTTATTGTTCGGGGGTTTGGTGACCCAGAAGTTTTGTAAGGCGTTAGCAAACATTCCAGCCATCCGCAATCTGACCAGCAGCTGGGAGCCTCAAGTCCTATCAGCCATGGAGAGTTAGAAGTCAAGCATGGACTGTGCGACCTGCACATGGACCTCGCGCCCGCATTACTGCTGTCTGTGTGCTTTTTTTCTTTTTAATAAATACATTAATCACATTCGATTTTCGTCTTTCTGTGTTGGTCACATAAAACAACTAAAAAAATACAATCACGGTGGATTTACATATAGGAAAGAGACTAATCAAGATCTCCAACTTTGATGTGTGATTTGAAAATAATTTGTTAGCTCACACAGATTGAAGGAACTGTGAGATTGCACTCAGGATTTTAACTCTTCCTGTAACGGTGGCATCGGGTAAGCAAAGCTTTTTAAAGTTGAGACTAACCTTATTAAAAAATTATTTGCGCACGTAACGGACTGTGCAGGTTTGCACTATAGCCTATTCGTTAGAAATGTAATAAGCCTACATTCAAACTGGATTATAAAGACTGAGTATTCAGCGAAGAAAGCAAGAAAGTGATGGCATGATCAATTATTGGGATAGATTATGCATGGTAAGTAAATTGTTAAAAATGTAAAGATGTGAAGCTGTAGCCGACAATAAATGATCATATATTATGAATGAAACGCGTCAGCTGGTTTAAGTTGGACAATGAAGGGAAAAGTGACTTTATTGCGCGCACACACCACTGGACTTTTATCCAGCCCCCCTGATCATTATCATGTGATCCTGCAAATGTGATTTATCAGATTTATCTGGTGGTAGCACGAACTGCAGTCGCAGGCGCGCCGTGTCTGACACGGTTGCGGTGGGAGCTGCTGCTCTGTAGAGGTCGGAACTACACCGCACCACAGCCGGTGGAAATCCGCCTTAAAGCAGGGTTTCCCAACCCTGGTCCTCAGGGGGTCGCAGGTTCATGATTCAGGACATTATGGTTCTCAAAAACGCGTTCTTTCCTGAGGTAATCTGAATAATTCTCCAGCAGCGCCAGCGCATCTGGAGCATTACGCACGGGGGTAGACGCGTGTTCATGTCTGTCAGACTGTTTCCACCTTGACAGACTGATATTGTAAATCAGTGGAAGAAGCTACAATGATGATGATGTGACAGTTGAAGGTCCTTCATCATGTCTCTGGAGACGTCTCTTTGGCTGAATGGTCAGCGCGTGCGACTCACCGGCAGACTGCGGTATAAACCCGCCTGCCCAGCGCATTTTGCCTTATACCGCACTGATAGTAACAAAATTATTCTGCTGCTAACAGATCTGTAACATGAAATATTTAAAGAACAAATGAATATTGTGTAAAAATCAAACATTCAGTCCCTCCTATTGCAGAATGGTCTGATCTTTGCTTGGTAACCACACGTTGAGACTAATCAACTTACAGTAGAGACCCACAGCTCCCCCCTTCCCGTGCCATTGGGCAGGGGTCCCTGAGGACCTGAGGACCAGGGACCCCTTTAGGACTCTGCCCTAAAGGAAGAGGACATGACTACCGAAAAAATAAGCAGGATTTTCCAGGTATACATTTTCACAAAGAAACTTTTGGGTGAGCTGCCACCATGGTAATAGGGTAAACCAGTACAACTACCGTGCGCAAAGCCGTTTAGTTTCCGGGTCACCAAACCCCAGAACAATAAAATATTAAAATCGAATTTAGTCTTGTGTCCCGTTATTCCATTCTGTATTTTTGATCTGATTCTAAAATCAAAATATAAAAAAACATGCCATTTTTCTTTTTTGTGTTACAATTAAAAACAAAAAACAAAATAGTTTCACCACGATTTCATTTTTGGATTTTTGATTTAGGATTAAAAATAGAAAGAACGAATGATACACGGATTCGAAAACAACACTGGTTTTGTTATGTATTCCTCCTCTTGTAGGAGATTGTAATTTTAGCTTAGTTCTAATAAATTGTAAGCTTTTTAAACATATCTTTGATTATAAAAAATCTGGTACCAGAAAGTCCAGTGTGTGGTTAAGTCTCCTCCCTAGAGCTGAGCCTAATCTTCTGAACCTAGTCCCAAGATCACCATTACATTTCTATGTAAGTGCCCATATTGCACTTGAGCTATAGTGTAACACAGGCTACAGAACACTTTAAGTGTCCCAAATGTCCCCGTATGACCAAGTGTCTGGATGATTGGACCATTACCCACAGTTGAGTGCCCTAAGCCTGGGTACATCTGGGGACATTTGGCCATCACCTTTCTTCCCTTCATCCAACAACGACATTAGAACCAAAAAAATTTACTATTTTGCAACGTAAATTGACTTTTTTCTACTTTTTTCTTTCTTTTCTTCTTTTTCTTTTTTTCTTTAACTTTTCTTTTTTTCTTTAACCAGCATCAGTCCGTACCACATCATACCAAATCAGTACGTACCAGCATCAGTCCGTAGCAACATCAGTACATACCAGCATCAGTACATACCAACAGCAGTAGGCTACGTACCAACATCAGTACGTACCAACATCAGTCCGTAGCAACATCAGTACATACCAGCATCAGTACATACCAACAGCAGTAGGCTACGTACCAACATCAGTACGTACCAACATCAGTACGTACCAGCATCAGTCTGTACCAGCATCAGTCCGTATCAGCATTAGTCCATACCAGCATCAGTCCGTACCAGCATCAGTACATACCAGCATCAGTACGTACCAAAAGCAGTAAGTACCAACAGCAGTACGTACCAACAGCAGTACGTACCAACAGCAGTACGTACTAACAGCAGTACGTACCAACAGCAGTACGTACCAGCATCAGTACGTACCAGCATCAGTCTGTACCAGCATCAGTACATGCCAACAGCAGTAGGCTATGTGCCAACAGCAGTTTGTGCCAACAGCAGTTCGTACCAACAGCAGTACGTACCAACATCAGTACGTACCAACATCAGTACGTACCAACAGCAGTACGTACCAACAGCAGTACATACCAGCATCAGTACATACCAGCATCAGTCTGTACCAACATCAGTATGTAGCTCTCCACCTCTATTCATCTTTGAGCCGCTTATTAAACACACGTCAAACAGCAATACTCATAAATCCTCCCCACAGCCTGATGATGAACAGAAGAGCTCTGCAACAGGTTGATCTGAAATAACGTCATAAAGACTTTCTTACTCTCCGATTTCCACGGCTGGTCCGGTTCTACCAAACACATTCCCTCTTCATCCTGCAGCCTGGATGCTTGCATATTTCCCATCGTACCCCTGTCTTGCTGTAGCATTTATTTTATTTTACATTAAACCAACGGTTACTACTGATATCTTACCGTTAGCTTAGTTAGCCTACCTGCTGGTTACTACCGTAGGCTTAGTTAGCCTACTAGCTGGTTACCGGATGCTCCTGTGCCTCCACTCAGATCTCCTTCAGGGACAGTACCGCCTCCAAAACGTCCACATCCCGGGCCAGTAATCCAAACGTGAAATCCAAACTGTTATACAAAATGTTCCACGCATGACCTGGTCCACATGGACCTCCAGACATGACCTGGTCCATGTTGACCTCCTGACAGCAGACAACCTCCATCATGGCTGAACAACAGCCACTCCTATAGGTGCTGCCAAGTCGCCCCTCCTGACACCAACACTGGCTTCACGACTTCCCTCCTCAGTCACGATGTAATGGCTGGAAAGCATTAGCAACGGGATCTGGATGCTGGATCATCCTTCCAGCTTTGTTTTCCATCATATTAATCCTCTAAAATGTTCCAGCTTGTTAATTATAGTGCAGCATAGCTGCTGATTCCTGCTGTTTTAATGTGGAGTCAGAAGGGAAACCAACCTGGTGAACTGCAACAAGTAGTTGCAGGAGGATGTTATCCTCTTGTCCTAAAAACAAAAAACTTTGCTACGTTTTTCTTTTAAATGCTTCTATTTTTCACATTTGGTATATAATTATTGATCAGACCAGGACTCAGTCTAGTAAATAAAGTTGGGTTGGTTGACCATTTCATTTCCACTTAAAAGGCTTGAGACCAGACTCGTACTTGACCTTTAAAGACTTGAGAGTTGACTCTGATTTGACCCTCGAAGACTTGAAACTTGACTCAGACTTGACCCTTAAAGACTTGAGACTTGACTCTGATTTGACCTTTAACGACTTGAGACTTGAATTGGACTCAGATACAGATACAAATACTGGTTGCTTTGCACACCCCCTAGTAACCGATAAAAAGATAAATCAGAATATAATTCCTGTATCACCGTTTCAGATTTTGATTATGGTAAAACCGTGAGTGTTGCACTTTGAAAAACTCAGTGATGCTGCTCATTACCAGGAAAAGCAGCATCAGTCCCTCAGAGGCAGCTTACATTTGGCCTCAGAAAACATGGCAGAAGGCCCAGAAGGCCCCACATGGACATCTCTGGAGATTTTTTCCATTCTAACACCTCCCGTCCTCTGCCTACGTCCCGCTCTGTTTCGCTCCAGTCCGTCTCTCCGACGGGCTGCAAAAATCTCAGCACACTGACTCTGCATGAGTTCGCCAGTCCCCTCTCCGTTTATCCACAAAGCAGGCCTAAGAACATGCACAAATTCCCATGTTCATGTGGATAAATGGATTGAAAGTGTAGATAAACAGCGGTTACAACAATCTTTTCATTCATTGCAACTTCAAAGGAAACATTGTGTTGTTCAAGCCACGTTTTAATACGTTTGTTGTCAATTATAGGTGAGCACATGGTCCACAACAAGTTATACACATCAAGTTTTTCTGTGGTAGATGTTAAAAAAAACTTTTATATTTCAGATCAGGGCCGGCTCTGGCCACTTTGGTGCCCCAGGCGAGGTTATAGTTTGGTGCCCCCCTGTCCTGGCATCCGTGATTCCAGATCAGGGGTGTCCAGTTCTGGTCCTCGAGGGTCACAATCTTGTAGGTTTTCTATGCGTGCTGGCTCCAACACACCTGACTCCAATTACCAAGAACATCATAGGCTGTTGGATCCATTTAGTATCAGTCAGGTGTGTTGAAGCAGAGAAACGGTGACAGCGGCCCTCAAAGACCACCTCTGGACCCCCCTGTTCTAGATGAACAGAGCAGGATGAGCTGCATGTGTCTGATGTGAACATTGTTGCAGAGTTGTGATTCTCTGGTAGGATTACATGCACATGTGTCTGGATTTGGTCTCACTGAAACACAACTGCTGCTGTAACAATGACTAATAATAATAATAATAATAATAATGACTAAAGTCAGTGGCTGCTGATGGTAGCTGGACTCAGACATCCACAGTTACACCTGCATCCAGTCTGTGTCCTTCTTTCATGTCATAGACATTGTATAGATGAACCTTATCTATGCTATATATTTACTGTTATTAGTAACTAAGATTAACTGAAACCTTCATTAATAACTTAATAATAAAGTTAACTAATAATAGTGATGACTACATACAATGCAGTGATGATGAAGCTCAACATCTGCAGCAGCTTCTGAGCAGGAGTCTGAAACCTGCAGCTACTCAGCTGCAAGTGGCTCTTTGGACCTTCCACAGGCTCTCAATGACTTTGACTAAAAGAACCAACTAATATTTTTAAATACCTGTGAATATACACAATATTTTTAATAATAACAGATTTGGGCTTTTTTTAATTTATTATTATTTCCACAACGTAATGACACAAAAAGTCCCTGTAATATGTTTAAATCTATCTTTCTTGGAATTAGCTTGGAAATTAGGGGTTTTCCCAAGCTAGGGATATAATGTGGGATATAATTAGGGATATAATGTGAAAACATTATATCCCACAAATATCCACATTTTTATTTATATAGATTTTTTTATACAGTTGAGTCCCACTGTAGAAAATCTGTTTGAAGAAAATGCATCCATCCTCTTTCTGCAAGTTCTTTTTTTTAAAACCTAAATGTAAAAATAAACCTGAATTCTTTTAAAATGACAGCATGTTTTAAACAGTCAGTATTTATAAAAGAAAAAAATTATAAGCAGCCTTTTTTCAAAAGGACATGAAAAAAATTGCAGTTCTAAACAACTTTTATCACTGGGCTGAGTCTGAAAAATGGCTCTTTGGATTGTCAAGGTTGCAGACCTGTTCTAGAGACATCTGCAGGACTTTCAGTGAATGTGGACAGATGTGGATTTACCTGCAACTAGAAGCTAAAGGATAACTTGCAGCTGCAGCACACAGACTAAAATTTAATATCCTCCAGTAACCTGTTGAACAACATCAGTTATCAGCAGCTGTGAGCATTACTGTACTACAATATGAGGTTGAACCAGTTACATTGCAACGTCTCCCACAGCAGCTGCAGCAGCAGGAAACTGCTTCATGTTAGCTTAGCTAGCTTATGTTAGCTCATGTTAGCTTAGCTAGCCTCCAACACATGACGAGCTAAACAAGCTTTTAATGTTGGGGAAAGTTCATACTGTACCTCTGAGAACTCTTTTTTTCACTCTACCACAATTCTCAGCGTTTTGATAAGTTGTTGACGTCTGTCATTATAAACCGCGACGTGAGATGCGCCCCCCTCCACCCCCCTCTCCCTCTCTCTTTCCCACACCGGGCGACCAGCTCAGCCTCAGTCCACATACCTCTGCTTACGGCCGTTTTTCTTCCTGCTCCTTCCTTCACTTTTGGAAAGCTGCTCTTTTGGAAAGATGTTCTTTCATCATTCAATCACTAAAAAGTTTAAACACAACACGATCTACATTCTTCCACAGCAACCACGTCATGTACGTCATCACAGTGAAAGCAAGTGTCAGTTGGAGCTGCAGATCTGATCATTGCAAAGAAATTAAATATTGAGGTTTTATTTTGATGTCTTTTGGAGGGAAATTTCGAGTAGCTTCAGTATGTTTAATCTATTCCATAATATAAAGGCTACATAACTTTAATTAACTTTCTTTTTTTTTTTTTTTTAATTATTCTGCATTTTGCGCCCCGTCCAGGGGATGGCGCCCCAGGCGGTTGCCTGTGTCGCCTGTCGGCAAAGCCGGCCCTGTTTCAGATGTTTACATTCATTGAGTTTTGCAACTTCCTCCAAACAGAGTTGGACGGACTGGAGCAGACCAGAAAACAGAGGTGATCCGTATTTTTGGCGGAGGCCGACGGATCTGAGCAGACGTGCCAGAGCGGAGCAGAGTGCCGGCAGAGTAGTGGACCGCTGCTCATTGACTAAAATAGCAACGCATTTGCTGCATCGTGCAGATCAGAGCGGGGCAGAGCGGAGGCAGAGGATGGAGGGGGTAAAAGGACAAAGTCTAAAGTCTGGAAGTATTCTGTATTTCTTTAAGCATGCTGGGAGGAAACTTTTTTTATCTATTTATTTCTGGTATTATTTTAATGTTTCTGCACATTTAATATGGTAGTGTTGCTGTGATATGAACATGTGATTTCTACTGAGGTAATGAAACAGTTAGTTTCCTTTCTAGACCAGTTCTTCTGAAATCTGTCAAACTAGATCAAGTCTTGAGCAGGGGTGTAGCACCAAATTTTGGGCCCTGTAGACTGTCAAAGTCAGTGGGCCCCTATACATGCCAATGCACAAGGTGTGTTACCAAAAAGAAGGGGAAAAAGGGGTATTTATTTAAAATGAATAAGCATAAACAGGGTTTTATGCTATAATGAGATTATATTGATGCATTTGGCTTCCTTGCACTCAAATACCCCAAACATTAGGATGCATTTTGTTTAGTACTCATGTTTTGATCTATGCCACTTGTGCAAATTTTGATTTGAAAACATTTATTTTTTAGCAGGAAAAGAGGAGGCAACTGTACACCCAGAATCAAATTAAATAAGCTACATTACTTTTGTAATGATGAGAAGTAACAGTAGAAATGAATGCAAAATTATAACGTTTGATGTAAAAAAAAAAAAAAAAAAGAAACTGTGACTGTCTGCTTTTTACATCAAAGTTCTATGTTATCTTAGAGCTTGTTAAAGTACAAAATGTAAACTGAAACTGTTGTTCAGCTTCTGGGGAAAAGAAATAAAGCCTTGCCTTGTTAAGATGTTAATTACATCCCAGTAAATACCCACTGATGGGTCTGTTTGTTTGCAAGGTTACTAATAAGATCTGTAAAGTCCAATTGTTTGGCTAATTGGCTTTCAATGGACAGAGTGGCAAGGCTGTTAAGTCTATCCTGGCTCATTGTTGATCTCAGGTAGTTCTTCACCAGCTTCAACTTGCTGAAAGCCCGTTCACCCCCTGCAACTGTGACAGGAAGTTTACAGAAAATCCTCAAAGCAATACAAAGTTCTCCAAAAACACTCTGTAGCTGCATCTTCCAGATGGCATTAAGGAGCTCAAGAGAGGACAGATTTTTTGGAAATGTAGGATCATATATGGTGTGGAAGTGTAGCACTTCATTTTCAAATTCTTGTGAGAGATCCATGTGATATATTTTTGCCAGTGCCCAGCATGTTGCTTTTATCTGCGCTTCAGTAATATCAGTCAGCTTCAGAATAGGTGCAAATGTTTCACTTATGTTTGCTGTGGTCTGGAACCATTCATTCAAGGCACTGATAATGCTATCCATTGCAATAAAAATATGCTGTTCCTGAATGCATTTTTGGCACTGTCTTCAGTCGTTGCATTGTCTTGTGTCATCTCATCAGGCATGTGTATCCTTTTCTGTTTTCGTCTGTCTTCACTCTGAAAACGGTGCTACTAGGGAGGCCTCTGCCAGCAGTGAGTCCCACCTATGACCTGCATTTCCTCTTGTAGTGCCTTGATGTTAGCAGCCTCAACATCCAGAGAAATGTCTCCTGCCTGAAGAATCACATTTCGGTTGTCAATGCACTGCAAAATCTTCACCCACAGAGTACGAAGGATGATGGCATCAAAGGTCTTGAAATAATGTATCAAAGCATTTGTCATGGACTTGGCTTCACTTGTCAGACTTCAGGTGGCTAAAGGCCTTTTCAGATAGGACGCGTTTTTCTCTGCGCTCACCCGGTGGCAGAGCACAGCGGCAGTGAGCACGTCAGGCACGCGTTGCTTAGCGACAGACCAGGAAGAGTTTTCTTCCCAGTGTGCTTCGTTGTGAAAGATGTACCTCTCATCGTCACAGCAAAGAGCTTATCTCCTGAGGAGGAGGAGAACAGCAGCAAATAAAAGGGTATGGATCCACCTGATCCTGATGGCAAGGCAGGACTTGGGAGAGTTCAGGCTCGTGCGGGAGCTGCATTCTTTCACACAGACCACTTCCAGGTTTACTTCAGGCTGACCAAGGACCACTTTTTTTTCCCTGAATTGGCCTCTCCTGTTGGACGCGCATCGCCTGAATTGAAAAATTTTCAATTCGAGCGCAGTGGCGTCAGCGGTACCGTGGCGGCATGCGCTTATCTCGCACGCCGATGAGCTCCGCGGCATGGCGGAACGCGCTGCTACCGCAGTACCACATACACAATAAATGGGTTTGCTGCCGGCCGCCTGCACTTTGCACCTCCTATCTGAAAAGGCCTTATGACAGATTCTAGACCCTCAAGGATGGAGGGTAAGTGAGCTGCCACAACTCATACTGCAGCTATGTGGGCATTCCATCGAGTGTCAAAAGGGACAAGGAAGAAAGCATCCGGTCTTTTCTTTCAAGATTGCCAATTGTTCTGGGCTAGCACTGAAAAGATTACAAAGATGGTTTACAGAGCCAACAAATGTTGCGACCTCTGGACATGACTCAGCTGCATGAACACCAACCATATTGAGGGTTCAGGGGGAAAATGCTCAGGGGGAAAATGTAGCAAGTGGATTGATTTTTAAAACCTGACTTGCAATCCTTTCACTTTCCCAAACATGTTGGCTCCATTATCACATCCTTGTCTTCTACAGTCTTGTAAAGGTATGCCACTGGACTGCAATGCTTCTAAAGTCATTTCAGAAATTTCCTGGCTTTTTGAGAAAAACTCAACTATCTTCCAAACACCGCCGTCTTCTTTTTCATGATGTACATATCTTACCAGTAGCAAATTCTGTTCTGTATGAGAAATGTCTGGTGTTGAGTCACATATGACAGACCAATATATTGCATCCTCTTTCTTTCAGGATCGTGTTGAGCCCTCTTTTGCCACAGAACTCAATGAACTTATTCTGCCTTTCTGGACCTAGGTAGTGAGTTAAACGTGAACCTTTCTTCTTCAGGCTTACTTTATCTAAGTGCTCGTGCAAGAGGTTATCATAATGGGCCAACAACTCAAGAGTTCCAAGAAAATTCCATTATGGCCATCATCCAAATTTGAGGATTTGCCTCTGAATGCAAGATTTCTTGAACTAAATGGAGTTACATCCAAAAGCCTCTCTAAGATCTTGGTATGCTTCTCTGCTTCTGTCTGGACCTGTTTTTGAAGTTGCCCATCAACTCTTGTGGCTACCAATGATGAGTGCTGAAGGCTTTTCCATTTTATGTAGCACTGCTTATGGGAAGTGTGTGTTTCATGTTTTGGGAACTTTCGATACATCTTTTGCCACTTGATGTCTGATAATTTAAGACCATCCCTGCTGTTCAGTGCACTTTTAGATGGCCTTGTCTGCTCATGTGAGAACAGAGGGGATGGGAGGCAGAACAGACTCTTTGCACTATCGCTGTGAATCAACCAGTCCCTTCTCATCTTCTCATGCTCATTGGCTGACTTAACATATTGAAGATAATTAGGGAATGCTCTGCCCTCTTTGTCATTGAGTGCCACTTTGGCCAGGTCTACACTTTCTCTAGCCAGTCTACAAACAATAGTTTCTCTATGCTGAGTAGTTAGCTTGTCTGGCCTCAGTATTGGATCTTCTGATAACAACTCCTCTGCATTTCCCTCTCTTGGCCCTTCCTTTTCTCTCTTTCCAGCCTTCTCACTACTCTCAAGCACATCTATAAGTATGGAACACATGATTCACATCGGCTTCAACCTGATTGTAGTCTCGCATGCAATGATACATCCTACTTGATTGTAGTAGCTCTTGCGTGTTTCAGTTGAAACTGCTGTGATTGCTTAAAGGTAGAGTCCGAATTCCCCACAGCATTTCTGTTTGTAAACAACAGTATTCAAACTGAGCCCCTCCCTCTCAGGCTAATGGCCGCCTCGTTCTTCAGCCTATTCAGCTTCAACGACTCCTTCAGAGCTCAGAAGAAGGTAAAAGTTAAACTAATATTAACCCTGGTTTTCCAACGTGCACTATCTAAAGCTCTTACCTTTTCTTCGGTGCATCCGCCGTTTTACTTTCTTTTTTTTTTCCTTCGACAGTCAAGTGACTGGCATCTGCTCCAATAAGATAAGATAGACTTCATTGATCCCGAAGGAAATTGTTGTGCCAGAATATACAGAGTACAATGCCACACTACACAAAACACAGTACAAATACACAATCACCATGGAACACTAAGTACAATAAGAGACAGCACAAAACACTGCGTTGGAACTGAGTTGCAACTATTCAAAGAACCAGAACATCACAATGCAACTTGTTAAAGTGACTAAGTGTCCTTGTTAAAGTGGCCCGTGAGCTTTAGAGTGCAATTTTTATCATAAAGTAACCCGTGGAGTGTAAAGTCTTAAATGGTGGAATTTCCAAGCCAGGCGGAGGTGTCTGCATAGGGGGGTATCCAATTGCTAATTATCCCTCCTGCAGATGGAGGAGTGTTACGGCTCTTGGCCTGGTGGCCTGGGTGCCTTATGTTAATTTGACTGTGTGAGTCCTTACAGGTGATTGGCCAGCCCTGGTTGAGCTGTATTCGCTTCTGGATGTGCCAACACATCCCTAGGATTGGTCCCCTGCTCTTCTGCCCGCTCTCCATTGGCTGGTGCTCTGCCGCCTCCTCCTGGACTCAGCCTTAAAAGCTGCCATCACCCTTCATTCAGGGCAGCTCTGCTTTGGTGGTTTCTGTGTGCCACAGCTTGCCACTCAGTCACTGTAGGTGTAGGCCTTTTGTCTGTGCAGTGTGCACTTGGTTTAAGTGTTTCTGTTTCCCTCACTGGTGGCAGGGAAACAGACTCAGTTGTGTCGTAGTCAGTGGACTTTGGTTTTTGTTGGTTGTTTCATATTTGTACTTAGTAGCCTGTCACAGGACAGTACCTTTTTGTTATGTTTTCTTTGTAGTTGATTCTTGTTCTTAGAGACTGGTTTTCTCCTTAAAGTGATACCGTGTAACTTTTGAACTCAATGTTAGCCAAATAATGTGATACATTATATTCTAACATTATTATTAATATAAGTAACTATAGCTGATTTCTGCAGTAAATATAGAGCACTTGACGCATGTCGTTGCTCTGAGGGGGCTGCCATTCTCAAAAATCAGGCATTGTAACTTCTTAAGAGCGGGCCCGCCTCTCATTTGATCATGTAACCTGGAGCACTTTGATTAGTGGCTTGATGACTTAAAAATCAGCTTTTCAAAATGGTCTGCAACACTTTTCCAAAACACAGACTGAGACTGTTTAATTTTGAGACAGTTGTGGCGCCTGTGGGAAGTTACAGGTTTAGTGCCCATAGTGGCCAAAAGTTACACGGTATAACTTTAAGGAGGCTGTTATTCCCTCCTCTTCCTTGGTTCCTGGTTTACTTGTTTTGTGTTTTGTTCTTTATCAGGGCAGGACTGGGTCTGGCCCTTACCTTGGTTCTATTGTTTTGCTACATGTGTCAAAAGTTGTGAATAAACCTTACTTACATTTTTACTTCTTTGGTCTCTGTGTTTAATGTTACCTCCCCTTTTCCCCCTAGACCACGTAGGGGCGTAACAAGGAGGAATTGTACAATGTGATGGCCACAGGTAAGAAAGACCTCCTGTGGTCTTTCAGAAATCAGAAATCTCCACCCAGAAATGTCCCAAACATACCAAAACAAAACGAAAGAGCGAATTACAGGCAGGGGGAGAGGGAGTTGCATTCAAACGCACCACTGCACGCGAGTAGAGGCCCAAAGGGGCGGTTTGAGACAGACTTCGCTTGCACAAGTCTAACGTTTATTTTCGGGGGGGGAACCGTCGGACTCTACCTTTAAAGTTGCCTTAATGAGCTCACCTTGTCTAACAGACTCACACCCTTCCTTGCCGTCAGCATCTGATGTAGAAACTAGCTAGTATCCACAAGAAGGCACTTGACATTGCTTGACACAAACATAAAGTAAACATCAGATATGTTTTCCAACAACAGATGCTTAGACCAGCCTAATTATTTGCTATAACACACAGTATGAATTATGGTCAGCAAGTTGCAGAGGCAAAATGTATTAAGCCATTTTTCAGCCAGATGGAGTCGTTAGGAATATCTAGTTGTTTTTCTGTTCTCCCCACCTATATAAGTTGATAAGATCCCTTATTGATTTGAGCACTGAATGTGAAGAAAAGTATTCTTGGTTCTCATCTACAATCTGCATAAAGCGAGGAACCGTCTTCTGGTCATAAGATGCATCTTTAATGCACATTTATATGTTTGATGCATGTTATTTCATGTTATGCCAACAGAGAGTCCATTTTGCTTGTTACTATTTTTTTTTTTAATTGAAACTTAATGAAATGATTTTAGTGTGTGTATAGGTACTTTTTGAACATTTTGAGATGATTTTACCAATACCGCAATAATATCAATAACTGTGATCATTTTGGTCACAATAAGTACCACATAAGTACAGGGAACTTGTCAATCAGTTTGTGAAATGGTAACAATCAGCTCATCTTAAATACCAGCAAGACTGAAGAGATGATTGTTGACTTCAGGAGGAGCAAGAATAAGCAGCATAGTCCTGTCTACATCCTGGAAGAGGAGGGTGGAGGTGGTAGAGAACTACAAATACCTGGAGTTCAGCTGGACAACAGACTCGATTGGAAATGCAACAGTGACTACATCTACAAGAAAGGTCAGAGCAGACTCTACTTCTTAAGGAAGCTGAGATCATTCAACGTCTGCACCAAGATGTTGCAGATCTTCTACAAGTCTGTTGTGGAAAGTGCAATCAGCTTTGCAGCATCTGCTAGGGAAGCAGCATCAGAATCAGAGACTTGAAGAAACTAAACAAGGTGATCAAGAAAGCTGGTTCTGTGCTGGGGAGAACTCTGGAGCCGCTGGAGCTGATAGTTCAAAAAAGAATGCTGCACAAGCTGATGAAGATGATGGAGGACACTTCCCATCCTCTCCACAACACGGTGAAGAATCAACAGAGTGTGTTCAGTGGGAGGCTGCGTCAAGTTCGCTGTAGAACGGAGAGATACAGGAATTCATTCCTGCCAGCAACCATCACCCTAAAGAACAAGACTGACTGACTTTTTTGTTTATTTAAAAAAAATGAAAAAAAAGTGAGCTTTTACAATACTGAATTTCCCTTCTGGGATGAATAAAGTATTTTTCATTTCATTTCATAAAATGTTCAGATGGCTACCCCCTAGTAGCTCCAGGTGTTGGTCACCTATATCTCTGGTTAGGATAAGCATGTTTGTGCCCAAAGCTGAAGAGTTGAAAATAAAATGTTTGAGATGGAGGAATTGCCACAGCATGACTTTTGCTAAATGTCCAACAGTTGTGATATACTTTAGTATCAGTGAGGTACAACTGCATGACTAGACCTTGAGCTAAAGCACTGCATTTAGTTCTTGAAGGACAAAATTTTTTGTTTTGGGATTTAAAATGGGAGAAATCTGGATGTGTTTGTCTGGGAGCCACTTGATATTGTAGACTGGGAGACCTGAACTTCCAAACACGGTCACCAGGTGGTGGTAGAAGGCTTCCAGAAATCAGCCAAACAAACTGATCTCTTCTCAGATTTCCTTCCTAGTAGCGTCAGAATGATGCATCCCAGCTTACCTTCAGAAATGAATCTCAAACTGTACATTAAGCAACATAAAAAATTCCAATATGAAATCCCAAAGAAATAAAGTTAAACACAGCGTTGTAAGATCCAGACTGCAACATGCAATTACATGAGGCTGGTGTGGTGTTGGACGGCTTTAACTGGCTGACCAGTTAAGACGGTGTCACACATCTGCCAAGTGACTCCCTTCCTGTGGTGAAGTGGTCGCCTGCTGTGCTGCTTTCTGAGTCACCATGGGAATAAACACGTGTCTGACCGCTGCAGTTAAACAGTAGACCACTGGAGGGTGCTTTATAGATCACCGTGAGCTGCAAGACCCAGGATCGCAACAATGCATTTTACAGTTCAAACACTAGAATATATCCAAAACAAAGTTCAGTCTTTACATGTAATTTACAGAAAGGAAGAACCTTTTTATATTGAATGGACGCTTGAGATGGAAAAGAGGTCTGTTATCTTTTGGCATCAGATAAAAAGTTGTGTGAAAGATGTGTGAGACAGAGGAAACTGATAAGCTTGGCCTATTCTTGCTAACAGGGAATTATCAAGTGCAACCACACAGGGTAAAGAAATGAAGGCCACCCCATGCTTCTCCAGCTTTATCAATATTATTAAGTATTATTAAGGTGACCAGATTCCATCTAACCAAGTGTGGGACAACAACCAATAACATCCTATATATATGATTATTCATACCCTCCCATTAGAGAAAAATGAGAGCTCGGTTGCCACTGAAATAAGTTCCAATTGACAAAAGTAATAACAAATTAAAATTCTATGAAAAACATGACATTGATTTTGAATTGTGGCTCAGCAGAAATATTATAAACAAACACACAAAATAGGAAACAAGTAAACAAGCATGATGGGGCCCCCGGCTAAAATGACAGGTATTTTCGTCCACTGTTCATCTGCAAGGGGCTCAAATTTGTTTGGAACGCTTTTGGTTTTTTTATTTTTTCAACCACAATTCAAAAGCAGTATTTTATTTCACTAAATTATAATTTTGTAAAATTTTATTTATTATTCGTTTCTTTGTTTTGTTGTCATTTGAATAACTATTGTCAATTTAGCCTTGTCTTTAAGGGGAGGGTATACAGTAAACAATGTTGAGGACGACTGAATTCAACTTTGTCAAGTTCTCTGACATCAGCAAACGCTTTTATACTATTTCACAGTTTATTTCAAGTTACCACACTTTGGATAGGCTCTGTGTAATTAAACAGAATAAGTGGTCAAGGCCTTGTTCTGGGACCACCGCTTTCTCAGAGTCAGGATCAGCCTTTAGGACAACCTGGGCTTAGCCCCGAGTCGGACCAGGTGTAAATCTGAAAAAAATTAGAGGAGCTTTTCTCTAGTCTTTCCCTACAAAAAATGTCTTCTAGAAGGCAATAATAAACATAATGGAGTAGATAGAATGTCATTTTAATTAAAAAACATAATGAACTACAAAATCAACAATGAAATGTTGACCATTATATCGCTAAAACACATCATGCACTCACACATAACAGTTCATACAGTCCTTTTGTCTTCTGTTTGACTCATCACTGACCCTCCTCATCATCACTCTTCTCACTTTATCTCATTATTTGCTCTTCTTTGTCTTCCTAATTTGTTCTCTTCTCTCCTATTTGTTTTCTTCTCCTCATCACTTACTCTCTCTTCTCATAAGTTCTCCTGTCCTCCTCAGGTGTTCTCTTATCAGAGACATCAGGAGAAGCAAGAATAAGCAGCACAGCATAGTCCTGTCTACATGCTGGAAGAGGAGGTGGAGGTGGTGGAGAACTACAAATGCCTTGGAGTTCAGCTGGACAACAGACTCGACTGGAAATGCAACACTGACTACATCTACAAGAAAGGTCAGAGCAGACTCTACTTCTTAAGGAAGCTGAGATCATTCAACGTCTGCACCAAGATGTTGCAGATCTTCTACAGATCTGGGCATGAAAAAGTTCCCCTTTCAGCCGACTGCCAGCCACTTACCAGCGACTTGTCTGCTAATTCAATCGCACAGAGAAACACCTGTGTGCCCAGGGGAAACGATTTCAGAGCATAAATGAATGCCAGGAACAAGGATGTTTCTACACGCCAAGTTTGGACACCGTGCGTGATGACGTATTTGCGGGACAAGTCGTTCAGCCAGTGATAGTGCAGTAATGGTGCACTATTACTGCACCACTTCTGGCAGAAAAAGGAGGAACTTTTTCATGCCCATATCTGTACAAGTCTGTTGTGGAACGTGCAGACAGCTTTGCAGCCATCTGCTGGGGCAGCAGCATCAGAACCAGGGACTTGAAGAAACTAAACAAGCTGATCAAGAAAGCTGGTTCTGTGCTGGGGAGAACTCTGGAGCTCCTGGAGCTGATCGTTCAGAAAAGAATGCTGCACAAGCTGATGAAGATGATGGAGGACACTTCCCATCCTCTCCACAACACAGTGAAGAATCAACAGAGTGTGTTCAGTGGGAGGCTGCGTCAGGTTCGCTGTAGGACGGAGAGATACAGAAATTCATTCCTGCCAGCAGCATCACCCTAAAGATCCAAGACTGACTGACTTACTTCTGTTATATTTCTGTTATATTATCATTTCATATAAAAGTTATATTGTTAAAAAAAAGAAAAGAAAAAAAGAGTGAGCTTTTTACAATGCTGAATTTCCCATCTGGGATGAAAAAAGTACTTTTCAATTTTTTCATTTATCACTTGCTCTCTTTCTCCTTTGTTCTCTTCTCATCATTTCTCATGGTCATGAGGAGAATCACTTGTACTCCTTTTCTCATTTATTCTCTGCTCATTATTTGTTCTCCTTTTCTCCTCATTTATTCATTCATAGGTTTCACAAATCAGGGACAGCTTTAATTAATCTACAGCCTCTAAGGAACATTTGAGACCAGGTCTGCAGATTGTAAGTACCTGGTCTAAGGTGGTCTATATGATAAGCCATAAAATGTGGGTATTTTTCATTTTGAATGGACTGGGCTTGAATTAATCTACAGTCCCTAAAGAACATCTGACTCCAGGTTTGAAAAGTCTGCGTGTCGTAGTTTTTACACAGGACCTGGTTACGTAAATATTGTCAGTAAAAAATAATTTTAGTGGAATTGCCATTTACGCCAAAATCAAAACGGAAGCTGGGAAAGGGGTTGCTAACTTCAGCCTCCTTTTTCATGTTGATTTTTTCACATTGTTTTTAAAGAGAAAAAAAGAGTAAACACTGTGATATCTAACTTTTCTGATGAAAAGTTGAGGAGTTGTTCCTCCTTTTCTCTCATATTTTATCTCCATCTCCGCTTTCCTCTGCTGAAAGGTACTTTGTGCACATGCGCACACCAAACTGACAAACTTACTTTCACCTTCGTCTAATGTCATAGAAGGGGGCTTATCAGAATTCTCTCTCTCTCTCTCACACACACACACACCCATACACTCCTACCCTACAAACAGGGGACTATCGTGCTAACCTGCCAAGAGGGAACTTCTGTTTCTGGTCATTTTGAAAAAACAAAAACCCAAAATAACATTTACTTTTAAGCTGTGTTACCATAATATAACTAAAAATTTGACTTTTCATTTTTTTTTAAAGAAATTTCCAAGAGGGGACCTGGATCTCTGAGTGTCGTCTACATATCAAAGTGGGGACTACCTCCAACAAAAGGAAAATGCATGACAATGACATTCCAATGGGTGAGAGGCCTGCAGCCTGTCAGACACAGGATGAAATAATGTTTAAAGATTCATTTCATCAGTTCAACAAAACATTTAAATCTTAATGTGACAAAGCCTAAAGTGATCTAAAAACATAAAATTGTATTTGTTTTTTTCTCTCTGAGAAAATTTCCATCTGCATTTTTATATGTCTATTATTTGCCACTAGATCATGTAAAGGCTCTCTAGCCAAATGTTTTTTTCCCTCTGAAAAGACACAGACCAAAAAATTTTACAAAATAATAAAACTGAGAAAACACTAAGTAATATTTTTCTATCAGACAAGGTCCCCACTTGGTTTTTATATAATGACAGGGGTCCACTGTTGGCTGGTTCAGAATGACACAAGTCCCCTCTAAGATTGCACAGAGTGACACACACACTCCCGATTAGGTAAATAAAAAGATAAATTAACAAAATTGATTGTTTTTAAGACAAGTAAATGATACATGAGTGCTGGGCGGTCAGGTCCAGCAACACTTCCTCTGCTGGCATAAACACTATCAGAAGCACTAACTTACATTTACAACCTAAAGTCCAATTTTATTTACTGCAGCTGTATTAATTTATTCGCAACAATCCATTTTCTCCATTTCTTAACGTTTCTCTTGGCTGCGGTGCTTCCATTACATGTATGTGGTTGCAAGATTTTTTGTCCAATCAGATTTCAGCCTGTGTGTCCATCTAACCTGCCTGAGGCCTTCAGAATCAGTAGCACTGGAGGATGTAACATTAACAATATTAGAAATGGACTTTTTCTTTAATAATTAAATTTCAAATTTGCCTCACGTGGTCAGCTCGAAGGTATGTACATCAGCATTTTCCGTCCTCTGATTGGTTGGTTAGAGCTAAACATTTACAGTCAAGTTCATCTAGCATAACATGTATTACAGTGATCTGCACTCATCATTACACCTGGGTTAAAGCGCAATGTCACAGATCCACAAAGCAGCTGCACGAGGAGGAGAGATGGACTTGGTCTCGGACTTAAAATATTTTCAAGGCGAACTTTTCCAGAAAAGCTAAACATTATGTCAAGAGGCCGGTCAACTCCAAAGCTGCCATAGAAAAGGATTTAATTCAATTCAATTCACCTTATTTGTATAGCGTCAAATCATGACAATTAGGGCTGTAACGATACACCAACTCACGATTCGATTCGTATCACGATTTTTGACCCACGATTCGATACACATAACGATTTAAACATTTTTTTTCTAATTTAAAAAAATGTTTGTTTTTTTTTACTTAAATTTTTTTTTATTTTAAGTATTTTATTTAAATGGCATTTATAACATTTAACTTAATGTAACAAATAGCCTGAACATAGCTGAAGACAATAATCAAAATGATTGAATTATTTACCAAGGATAAAACATTTCTCTTTTCTCTAATAAAATAATGCTTTTGAAAAATAAAAATAATTGAACTGTGCTGTTAATCAAAAATGAAGTTAAATAACAAATAAATCCTTGACAGCTTTCTACATCAAACCTGTTGATTTAAAACTAGAGTTCTTCTTCAGGAACAGCATCATGTCCACATGTCGGGTGAGAGGCTGCTCTGCTCCCTGCAGAGGAGAATTTCAACGGGAAGATGTCGGGAGATGGTGGCGTTATGATGGCCGAGCATGAGCTGATGTTAACCCGAAAAAATGATGACATAGCAGCGCATCTCAGAGAGGAGGAAAGCATTCAGACCTCACTTTCCCGTTGGCTGGAACAACTTATTTTCAGTTGCATCGCTGGAAACTCCAACATGCTGAAAATCAGCTGTTCAAAGTTAAATCAAAGGGAAGGAGGTCTGGACGCTTTCACTGCTCCGCAGGGATCCGCCACTATTGGTCTTATTTGTTAAGGCTGGATCGAAGAATAATATGATTTTTTTTATTCTTATTGGTTTATTTCTTCACACACGCGGCGCGCACACGCGCGGTATCCTGTTGGTAGTCTTTGCGGCTTTCACGGGAAGTTCCTCACATACCGACACCGGTCCTCCTCTTCGCGCTCGGAGGACGGAGCGACCTGCGGTGAGGGACCGGCCGGGACTCAGCACTCCAAGCTGGGGCTGGTCAGGACAGGATCACCGCTGATTTACCATCACAAGTCACAGCAAATAAAAACACCTAAACCAGCAGCGGAGCAGCGGTGGCTTCCCCACCATCCCCACCAGCGACACGTCCACCACCGGCTGTCCATGCGCTCGGTCCAGCTTGACATCCTACGTGCGTCTGGCCTGCCGAACACGAGCAGGGTCTGCTCCTCCTGTCCTTTCACTGGTCTCAGTGTCTGCAGACCTGCCATTGCTCCTCATCACACACTCCCGAGCTGGATGCGCGCGAGTGGCTCATCCCAGGTACCGATGGAAAACTGACAAGTTACAGGAAACAAACGTGACACTTTACTTGGTGCCTTTAAGACAGACCTGTTGTCTGGTTAGCAACTGAATGCTACAATAGCCTGTAGCCCGATGGGAAAAAGTCAAATAGTTTTCTGTGATCTGAGGAGTTTTAGAGCATCTGAACTGGGCTTGGAGGGTGTCGCGATCCTGCCTTCTCCCACCACGAGACAGGATCGAGGCTCTGAGTGTCGCGATTTCGATTTTGATTTCGATACGGGTATCGTTACAGCCCTAATGACAATGTATCCTCGGGGTGCCTAACAGACAGATAAATTCAAGTTAGATTGATAATAGCCTAGCTATAGAAACCAACAGATTGGATCAAATCCTGACTTTACCCGGTTTAACATGACATCAAGTAATACTTTTCTGTCAGACAAGGTCCCCACTTGGTTCATATGTAATGACAGGGGTCCACTGTTGGCTGGCACAGAATGACATAAGTCCCCACTTAGATGGCACAGGGTGACATACACACATACACAATTCAGATTGGGTATATAAAGAAGTTAACCTAACATATATTTTTAACCCTCTAGGCGCCAAAGTCGCAATATTGCGACAGGCGACTTTACTGAATATAACAGACCTCATCTTTAAATCTACAGCCTTGTACTGTTACTGCTTGGTTTTACTACATCGCCAAGACATACAGCCTTAGTTCTGATGCCATTTTTGAGTGTGTTTATATGAAAAAAATCAGAGAAATAAAGGTTTGAAACCCGACACCCGCTGTATGCGCGCGAAGGTGCAGGAGCGCGGGAGAGAGAGAGAAAAGACGAAAGCAGCAGCGTGTTGGAAAGAGTGAGAGACAGATCGCAACTTTTAGAATAAAAAACTAAACGCCCAGAGGTCTTTGCAGTGCAGACGAAGTGCTGCACTGATCTCTGCTGATCAGGATTAGAAGGGGACGATCAGCCCTCGTCAGAGACGACTGACTGACGTCGCAGCGCGTGCTGCCGCACTCGCGCCGCACAAACTAAGCACACTGATGACGGTGAAAGTTTTCTCTGACACGGTGATGGGAGAAAGAAAGAGGGACATGTGGGCAGAAGACGGGATAATCAAAATAGAGGAGTTATTGATGATGGCTGGGAATGTTTGAGAGGTGAGGAAATGATCCACGAATGGATCAAAGACACTGATGAGCCTGTGGGATATCGCAGACACGAGGATCTCACAGATGCTCGTGCATGTGATTTTCTGCCTCTGTTTTCGGATGAGGATTTCTGGAACCTCATCACAAATGAAAGAAATGAAATGAAATATGCTCACCAGACACACATCAACTCCAGCCAAACCCCAGATTTCATGGCTGGTTTGATGGTATGAGGAGTCAGCTAGGTTATGACAAATTATAAATCTATAATAACAAAAAAGGGGGGAAAAAAACCTAAAAATATAATTTTACCTGTTGATATAAAAGTTATATTAGCAAATATACTCCTGTCAGATTTCTGTTCATTTATTCTGAGGATGAGGATGACAAAGGATCAGTGAAAAAATGAAAAAAAAAAATTTACTGTGTAAATATGTTCAGAATTCTGTTTTACTGAGTTTTACCTGCTGATATACAAATTATATTAGCAAAGTTACTCCAATCAAACTCATGTTTCTTTATTTAGAGCATGAGATGACAGTATATTTTTTTTTTCCTTTGTATAAATATGTTCAAAAATCAGTTTTTTACTGAAAGTTACACAATCCAATATGGCCGCTACCTGATGACATCACAATATGCAAATTACATGTGTAAATTTACTCCCATCATAAACTTTAGGTCATGATGAATATTTTTCTCATTTACATTATGGATCTATCTCTCACCACCTCCAAGCTACAGCATTTTGAAATCTTAAGTCCAAATGGAATATTTTCCTAAATAAACTCTGGCACCTAGAGGGTTAAAGACAAATTTATAAATTGAATTTGATTTTAAAAATTCAGAAAAGTCTTGATCTTCCCCTTACACACCAGTTGTGTGTCCCTTTCTGAGTTTAGGTGAAATCACAAATTCTGTTATGTTACATTTGAGGGAGATGTAGATTCAGGAGGACAAATTACTCAAGTCATTGCAGTGCAAATAATTCCTTTTTTCCCATTCTTTAAAAAAAAAAAAAAAAAGATGCACAACAACTTATACTGGGAAGACACCAGTTGATTGGAAGGTATGACACAGCCACATATATTTTAATAAGTATACTCCTACCCACTTCTTTGACACACACACAAAGAGCTCCCAACCTCACTGATTTAAAAATGGATACTGTGAAACCAAAAAGGGTTCTGGGACATATCGTGCCGTATGTGGTTGCAGCAACTTGTGCAAACAAATAAATATTTATGTTGTAAAGTAAGTGAACTTCCCATAGGACGGCAGCTGGAGGCTGCAGAACCGACCAGGTCCAGCTTTACAGGTGCAGTCTCCACCTCTCCATCCTCCATAACCATCACCCACAACAATGCTTTTGACAGGAATCATTCAGACAGTGGCTGGTGGAACATCCACCTTCATGGACACTAAACTGACGTTTTTGTCTCAGTTATCAACACACAGCCGACTGTCATGATGTGAGTCTATGGTGCTCCTGTTTACCACCATGGACTCAACAAAGTAGGAAAATATGTTGCTGGTTGTAACTTTAGTCCATTTTATCATATTATCCTCCCAGTTCAATGTTGTAGCAGAGTGAGGAAGAAGTAAAACACCTTCTTTTATATGAAATACATGAGAATGTTCCCATTTTAAAGACATCACTATTGAATGTAAATGAACTTAGATCTTTTTTTTTTCTTTTTTTTTCTTTTCCTTCTACTTGTCCTGTCCAGCATCGAAGCAAGCAGAATGGAAATCTGATTGCTTTATTCTGTTGAACAGTTTTGCTTTACCAAGCGGAGCTTTATGAACATAAGGCTCCACTTGATATCATGTTTATTCATTTTATTTCTTTAATTAAACATTTGTCTATTACACCATTCCATTTCATACTGCTGGGCCTGACAAGGGAGAAATGAAAGTTAACAGAGGTAATGATAGAAAGTGAAACAGAGAGAGAGGAGTAAGGAAGAGGAAGAGAGAGAGGAGAGAAAACATGAATCCACTTACACAGTTCACTGGTACATCTGTACCGCGATCCCTAAACAACCAAGGTCTCTGTTGGAAAACAAAACAAGCAATCCCCTACAGGAGGACCTGCAGGTGGCTTAAATATCCTCAGATCATACAAACACACGCAGAACTACGCAGAGAAGAGGTACAACCTAGTCAGCGCAATGGGAAGTAGAGAAGAGGTACAACCTAGTCATTGCAATGGGAAGTAGAGAAGAGGTACAACCTAGTCATCGCAATGGGAAGCAGTGTCACAGTGTCAACATGCATAATAAAGGGTCTCCGTGGTGATACAGTCATGCAGATGCAGCCTCGTCTCTGCAAGGAGGAGGAAGCCCGCAAGGCTCATGACCCAGGCCCCCAGCAGCCACCCAGAGGCCCAGATCCCAGCTACCCCCCCCCCAAAGAGCGGACATGCATCCCCCGAAGGGCGGCAAAAGGCGGCCCCAGCCGGAGCCACCCGCAGTCTGGGGGCCCAGGCCCCAGCGGACCAAGACCAGCAGCTGCCGACCCCACCGGGCGCCGGGCGTCCCCCGGAGCGGAGACAGCGCCGGGCCCAGGGCCCAAGCGCCCAGGAGCAGCCACCCCCCCCGGACCCGGGCGGCCCAACCGAAACCCAGGAGGACCGGACCCCCCAGACGACGCCCCCCCCAGGGCAGGCCAGCCCCCACCCCAACGTCCCTGCCCCACACACCTGACACCAGGGCGCCACCACCTCTACCACCCCCTACCCCGCCACCACGCTCACACACACACTCCCCACCCACCTACCCCAACACTAGGGCTGAAAGATATACCGTCACCGCATCCACATCGAGACACGGGCACCCAAGACATCAACACCGCAAGAGCAACCACACACAAGATACAGATCCCCCCTGCGCCCGCCCCGCATACAAAGCCCCGGAAGCCACAAACAAAACCGCACCCCCCACCAAAGCGCCCGGCCCCCAACCAACCCGCAGCCACACCGCACCACATCGACACCGAGATGCCCGGCACGAACACCGAGATACGAAACCCCGCCCGCACCGCCCAGCCCTACCCGACACCTCCATGTATCCCCCCCACACACACATACACCCACCCACTCCGCTCTCCGACCTTACATACCCACACTCACTCCTCCCTCCACCCCCAACACTCTCCTCCCTCTACCGTCCACACCTACCCCCACCTCCTCATACCCTCTAACACACACATGCACTCCCCCCACATAACTGCACCAACCCCTCCCTACCCCCCCCACACATACGCCCCCACCTCCCTATACCCCCAATGCCCCATACAGTCCCCCCCTTACAAGTCCAGCCCCGCCCATCCCTCTGACCTATCACACTCCCGCCCTTCCTTCCTTCAGCCCCTCATGACCATCCCTCCTAGACACTCACGAGCATGCCACTCCTTCCTCCATCCCCCCTTTCCTCCAACCACTTACCCACATCTCCTCCCTCTTCCAGCCCAAGTTCCTCCCTCCCACATTTCCTCTTTCACACTCTCATTCATTATTCTCACATACCCACCTCTCTCTTGCCCATGCCCTCGTGCCTCCTGAGTGGTAGCTCAGGCCGGGGAAGGAGCCGTGAGCTCCAAGCCCCCAACACGTCCCCCCCCCCCCCCCCCACCCCCCCCCCCCCCCCCCACCCCCGGACGCAGCAGGCCAGCAGATCCCCCGCAATGCAGCCAGCCTTAACCACTGGCGCGTGAAGCAGCCACTGTCCCCCCCCCCCCCCAGTAGTGCCCGGGAGACTTAGATCTGTGAACTTAGATCTTACTAGAACGGAAGTGCTGAGCAGAAAGTGATCGACTGCAGAAGTAAACTGGAAATGTCTGTGAAACTCATCTATAGGAATTAGGGATGTTCCGATCCGATCACGTGATCGGAAATCTGGCCCGATCACGTGGTTTCAGACTTGATCGGAATCGGCTGTTACATCCTGATCAGGTATCGGATAAATGCTTCCTTCACACTGACACCTAAGCGGGCGGCCATGGCCGACGTTGCTTCTCTCTTTGGCCAGAGATGCCCCAATGGCAGCATCTCTGTTTCCTCTGCATGGTTTTCCTTCATTTACAGTTTTATGAGCAACCGTTGGTTTGATTCTGCCTCATATGAGCCGCCAGAGTCCTGCAGCAGCTCAGAGCTGTATGATGCGACATCACCAGGCAGTACAGGGTTAAATGTAACACAGCAGCAGCTGTTCATCCAGATGTTAAAGTGAAGGAGGCTGTAACGTTGAACTGAGCCGAGCTCAGAAAGTTTGATCCATTTGTCAAAGCATACAACAATAAATCAATATAATATGCAACACACTGTTCATATTTGGCGAAGCAAGGTGACGATGTGCTGGTTTAACGTTACTGGTACAGCATGTGCACCAGTTTGACAAGGCTGCTGTTGTGTGTGACGTGACCTGTGACAGGCTCAGAATGACAGAAAAAAAGGAAATGAATGCTGGTTAAACTTTGTTTGCCGTTACTTAGTGGATAAAATCGAAGTACACATCACATTATTGTTGTTTCACAGTTTATTTAAAACCTACTGTGTTGGTTTTATTTGCTTTCCTTTGAGATTTAGCCCACATACAATTGATCACAAATGACCAATTCCTCATTAATTTGGTGTTAGTTGGTGTATAAATGTATGCTTAATATTTTGTTTTAAAAAATGTGATTGAAAGAATGTAATTGATTAGAGGAGGTGTCATAATAAGGTAAAATAAGAATAAATCAAAGGAAAAATGTGATGCCTCCTGACTCCCCAATTCCACCTTCAAGCTATGATTTAAATTAAATAGTATTCAGAATCAGATCAGGCTGGTGTGTTGATGACCCCCCCTCTCCGACCAGTGGTATCACCACGGTAACAGCATGCTGTGGGGAAACACTGTATCTGTCTTTTTTTTTTTTTTTTTTTTTTTATACTTGTATGATCCCCGAGGGGAAATTAGGGCTCTGCATTTTACCCATCTCTGTACTGTGAGTATCAGAGAGCAGTGGGCTGCTACTTAAAGCGCCCGGGGAGCAATTTGTGGGGGGTTAAGGACCTTGCTCAGGGGTCCACGGTGGTCCCTAATCTAATGACTCGTACTCGTAGTCGGGGGCAAAAAACCCTGATCGGGACATCTGTTATAGGAATGTATTCTATTTGTAGATTTGCATTACAGAAAAAAGGTCCACTCTTGGTCCATGTGGAACGACAGAGGTCCACTATTGGCTGGTATAGAATGACATAAGTCCCCACTAAGATAGAATAGGGCGACATAGACAGTCCACATTGGGTGAATAAAAAAGAAGTTAACCAAACTAATCTAATGTAAGACAAATTTATGAATTAAATCTAAATTGAAAATGTAAAAGCCTGAAAAGTCTCTATCTTCCCTTTACACACTAGTTGTGTGTCTCTTTCTGACTTCAGGTGAAATCAAAAATTCTGTTATGTTACATTTGAGAGAGATGTGGATTCAGGTGCACAAATTACTAAAGTTATTGCAGTACAAACAATCTTATTCCCTCTTTTTGGACTAAGATGCTCTACAATTTGTACTGGAAAGACACCAGTTGATTGGAAGGTATGGCACAACCACATATTTTAATAAGTATACTCCTACCCACTCCCTTGAATATTTCTTATTAATTGTATTTCTGTCATATTTATTTGTACTTTGTAACGTACAATAAACAATGAATGAATATGTACACTGTAATCTTTATAATGGCAGTTTAAATATGTCTGCTAAGGACTGAAAAGAGCCTGGAAGATGTTTTACCAACTGCTCAGCGACCACTTTCTCCACAACCTTTGAGAAGACAGGAAGTATACTTATTGGTCTATAATTGCTGATGACTTGTCTCCTGTTTTGTAGATTGGAGTTATAATAGCCAGTTTCAAGATACTGAGGAATGTCCTGGAATGATCTGTTAATTATTATGGTAATTGGCACCGTTAGGTACTTATTATATATGTTATTTGGGAAATATTGTATCAAGTCCATGGACCTGCTTGGGTCTGGAATTTGACATGGACAAAAGAACTTAATCTCGAACTCATTTATAGGTTCGAGATGGACGAAAGTTTCCTCACGTGTTAAAGTTTGAGGACAGTGTTTGATTTTAAAAGTCTAACCTGATTTTAAGACATTGTTGATAACATACTCATTAAAGGGATTAGAGGCAGGAATTTAAAAAACAAACATGCTTGTCCATTTTTTTTAATACTAATGGGTGATGAAGCGCTAAATACCAAAAATAACGTTTCCACCACGTTTCTCTCCGTTGCCTTGAACAAGCTGTGTGCTGCAAAATGCTGCAATTCAGTGTCTGAATTTCCCGCGCTGCCCTGCAGACGTGACGTCAAATGACACTACAGCTGCAGTTTTGAGACAGGAAGAAGACGTTGCGGTAAATTTAAACACTGTAAGCGATAGTTATGGATTCTTCTGCCATCAGCAAATGATCCAGATCAACTGAAAGACACTAAAAAGTGGAACTATGAAGAAAAACTGTAGTAAACAACATTATAGCTCCAGTTTGTGCTCCCGTGACGGCTTGGCTGGTGGCTGCGGTTATCTGAAGCGCCTGTCGCGGCAGTCGCGAGTTTAGTTTCTTAATCTTGCCGTCCCTTTAAAATGTTCTGCTATGACCAAACTATCACTTTGATGTATTCCATTTATATTTAGTTGTATGACATCATTGGCTGATCGTCTCTTACCTGAAAGTTTATCTACGTCTTACCCTAATACTCTATTGTTTCCTTTTGCTTCTTTAATATTTGTTAGAAAAAATTTGTTTTAGCTCCCTTAAGTTGTGACATGACCATATTCCTGTAATTTTTGGATATGTGACAGTCTGTGGGGAGACCAGACTTTTAGGATTTTTTGAGGAGAGAGTTCATTTTCTTTAACAGAAGCCATAAAGATTAATCAAACCAGGTCACATTCTGTTTTATCTTGTTTTTAAGGTGAATTGTTTTTGTATAAAATAACATGACCAACTTGACTTTTGTCATCACACTTTCGCTGGCCTCCTCACATTTTCCCTCTGACATATCAATCCAATTAATTTGTTTTAATTCATTTTCAAACTATGCTGCTTTGTTTCTGGGCATGAAAGGTACCAGTTTTCTATGTGTTTATTTTTATTTTGTGAGTTAGGTAATCTTTGTGCAATTAAAGATAACTTATGATCGGATAAACAAGTAATTAGATTATAGATTTTTGGTAAATGATCTGGTTTATGTGTAAATATTAGATCCAATAAGGTTTGAGATGAGCTAGTTGTTCTTTTTGGGCTGTTTATTAATTGCATCAACTGAAACTTAGTTGTAAGATCCTTTAGTTTTTTTTTTCCTTTGAGTTTTGTCAAGCCAGTTTAAATCGAAGTGCCCCATTAAGATTAATTCTTTGCTGACATACTTTTTGAGCACCTCTAATAGGTGATAAAAGAATACATCTTTGGCAGTGGGTGGTCTATAAAGTGACGAAACAGAAAAAGACATTTCAGCAGATAAAATGATTTTGACTCCCAACAAATTCCAAAGAGTTTTCAGGAATGTCAATCTGTTTACACTATTGGCCAGGGATCCTAAATCCTGGTCCTCAGGGGCCGCATGTTTTCATGGTCTACCTGCAGAAACCCCATTGAGTCAGACTCAGAGTTGGTTGACATTTATCCATTGATTTGACTTAGGTGTGTTACAGCAGGGAAACCATAAAAACACGCGGGACACCAGCCCTGAAGGACCTGGATTGAGGATCCCTGCAGTCTAGGCCTTCTTTCACATAAATCACAACTCTCTACCATCAGCCCTATCTTGCCTATATACATTATAACCTGCAGTATTAAATATTCCCACAGGTGTTGTTGGAGACAACCACATTTTTTGAAAAACATAAAAAAACCAAGGTATGTGTGTTGGAATTTGACGACAATTGCTCTGATTTAGATAAAGGCCGAATGCTTCTTATGTTTAAATGGCCAGTAAATAAACCCTTACGCTTCACCTTTCGTTCCTATAAGACTTTTGCATGGTTTACTGTCTGGAATATTTTTGTTGCTTGTTGGTTTCCCAGTGCATATGATTTCATAATATTTTCCTATTTCTTAACAGTCTGACTGCCTGGAAGGATCTAGCCTGGTGGTAGCTGTGCTGGAGCCTGTGTCTGATGATGCCTTCTCCTCTTTAATGGTGGAGGTAGCCAGCAGCAAATGTAATCCAGATAGGCATGTGGGAGGCCCAGCCAGTGGTGGGGAAGGTCCAGTTAGTCTGGGAGGAGGCCCAGCTGGCAGTGAAGGAGGCCTTCCTACTGTAGCAGTGAAGGAAACCCAGGTAGCAGTTGGGGAGGCCTGGCTAGCAGTGAAGGAAACCCAGGTAGCAGTTGGAGAGGCCTGGTTAGCAGTGAAGGAAACCCAGGTAGCAGTTGGGGAGGCCTGGTTAACAGTGAAGGAAATCCAGGTAGCAGTGGGGGAGGCCTGGCTAACAGTGAAGGAAAACCAGGTAGCAGTGGGGGAGGCCTGGTTAGCAGTGGAGGAAACCCAGGTAGCAGTTGGAGAGGCCTGGCTAGCAGTGAAGGAAACCCAGGTAGCAGTGGGGGAGGCCTGGCTAGCAGTGGAGGAAACCCAGGTAGCAGTGGGGGAGGCCTGGCTAACAGTGAAGGAAACCCAGGTAGCAGTGGGGGAGGCCTAGTTAGCAGTGAAGGAAACCCAGGTAGCAGTTGGAGAGGCCTGGCTAGCAGTGAAGGAAACCCAGGTAGCAGTGGGGGAGGCCTGGCTAGCAGTGGAGGAAACCCAGGTAGCAGTGGGGGAGGCCTGGCTAGCAGTGGGCCAGTTTTGGTTAGCAGTGGAGGAGACCCAGCTAGCAGAGGGGCAAGCTTGGCTAGCACTGTAGGAGGCCTGTAGCAGTAGGAGGCAGGCCTGGTTAGCAATGGAGGAGGCCTGTAGCAGTGGGGGGAGCCTGGCTAGCAGTGAGGAGGCCCAGGTAACAGTGGAGGAGGTCTGGCTAGCAATGGAGGAGGACCATCAGTAATGGGGGAAACCTGGCTAACACTAGAAAAAGCTTAAACTGCAGTGGAGGGAATCTAATAAGCTCTGTGTGCATCATAGTTGGCATCAGGTGTTGTCCAGGTAGTAGTTGCAATCCCTTTGCTAGTACTTGAGATCCAGCTAGCTGACAGTGTGGTGAAGTTTGCTGTGACTGGATAGCATCAATGTGTTTCAGTGACACAGGACCAGGCTTTATGTCAACATCACCAGCCAGGAGCAATATCATCATGAAGTGCACAATTCTTGAGAAAGATTTAAGCCCCATTTCCACCCGCGGGTCTGGGTCGGGTCAGGTCGGGCCGGGCCGGATCGGGTGGGTTTTGGTACGGATGTGTTGATTTCGCGCTGCGTCCCCACAGCAACCTGTACCCTAAAGGCCTTTTCACACCGGGACCGATGTGAATAAACGGAACGAAACTGCTAATAATTCGGGGGAGAAATATCGACGCATTTGTCTATACACACCTGCTCCGACGCGAAATTACGAAGATGCAAAAACAAACTCGCATTTGTTATTCCAGAGGAACGTGAGCACATGCAGCAGTGACGGAGGGAGAGGTGGCTGCAGGGAAACTCCTGGATGCTGAAAACAGCTGATCTCACCGTGGAGATGCCAAATGGGCATTTTAAATAGAACACATGTAGCTAATAACCTCAAATGGCTACAAAATGTAGGGAAAACACTGCTACTTCAGCTGTGACACCCCCCAACCCCCGTTTGCCAAACAAAAGTGCTGCGACACAAAGGTGATAACACCTGAGTCATAATGATGCAGTAACAGCGACCAAGCGACACGTCTCTCTTTTTCCTTTCTCTTTTTGCTTGCGACCAGCTCTGTGACGGTCAGAGCTCCATCTCTGATCTCTGATTGGTGGATTGTGTATCTGTCGGATGCGAATATTAAGAAAATCGACCTCAGTTCGAAAAGATAAACCTTGCAAAATCGCAAGACGGAAATTTGTCACTGATGTGAACGCTCCCATTGACTTGATATTAATTTGATTCAAGCTTTTGCCGTGCGAATCTTTCGGACGAAATATTCGGAGTAGGTGTGTAAAAGGCCTTTACTCTGGATGCGCTGGACAGCGCTGCTACGTGATCGCGTGACATCATCGCCATGCAGCGCCGTTTAACCAAAACACCGTGCCACACGTGACAGAAACAAAAGGAGTCACCCCGGCTTTGTTTTTACGCATGGTCAGGAGGGAAGTAAGATTTTTCAACAAATCAAAGTATTGCTTTGTGTTAGCTCCACCTCTTTGGTCCGGATCGGTTAGATCAGTACCCCTACCGAAAGGTGCCAAAAAAGTAGGCCGGGTCGGGTCGGATATAAGGGTACCCGTCCCAGTTTTTATCTGTGGAGACGCAAAAAAACGTGGACCGATCCGGCCCGACCCGACCCAGACCCACTGGTGGAAACGGGGCTTTAGATTTGGATGATTGTCCATTTTTACGTGGAGGTGGCCTTGCACGTCCATCATCCTGCACTGTTGTGAGGGGAAAGTTCTGACTCAGCTTGGCTGAGCAGAGGGTCTGATTTTCTACATTTTGTTGAGGACTAACTGAGCACACCAGCAAGTATAGATACGAAAGCAAGTAACAAATAGATTGATAGCATATGATCTTTTAAAGCTTTTTATGGTTTTAAAAAGCTTTTGTGAAAAACACATAGGATCTGCCAAACTGTGTGTCTGCACCACGGCAGCCATCTTGCCATCCTGAAGGATGTTGTGGTTGAGAGCTTTCAGGTCACATGCAATCCAGGATTTATTATTAGGAAAGCAGTAAACAGTCTCAGCTGGCAGGGTGGATGTCTGCAGAATTTGACATATTCTGTGATACAGTCAGTCATGCTGCAAAGATCTTCCCGTGTGGATCACACTTCCCAGTCTGTAGCCTCAAAGCAGTCTGCAGTGCCTCTTTGGCCTTCTGATTCCACCTCCTAACTGTCCTTGTAGATGCAGGCTGCCATCCAACATGAACAACATACTTTGGTGTATGGAGGACCAGGCTGTGATCTGACCCACCAAGTGGGGGGAGGGTGGTGGCTCTGCATGTGTCCTTAGCATTTGCATACAGGAGGTCCAGTGTTCGGTTGGCTCTGGTCGGGCAGCTAACTGGTAAAAGATTGGTCAGGTTTTCTCTAGTGTAACATTGCTAAAGTCCCCAGTGATGGTGATGAGTGCATTACAGCAGGGTTTCCCAATCCTGGTCCTCGGGGACCCCTGCCCTGCATGTATTCCAGGTTTCCAACTCCACCACATCTGATTCAGATCATGTGAACTGATCATCAAGTTCTTTGCAAGCTGCTAATGAGCCTTTCATCTGAGTCAGGTGTGTTGAAGTAGAAACATTTTGAAAACCAGCAGGGCTGGGGTCCTCGAGGACCAGGACTGGGAAACACTGCATGAGGGTGCTGGGTTTATAGCTGTGATACAGTGGAGTGGATGGTGTCATGCCCTGCCTCTGCGTTGGCTGATGGGGGATGTAAACCGCTACAACAATGGCGGACTGAGGGATGTAACATCAGCACACTCTCCTTCCACAACCAGCTTGCCAGGTGAATCTCTGGCTGGACTGCCTGGGTTTGCCACAGGATGTTCTGCATGACCATGAGATGATGTCTGGTGTGGGTGGGCAATAGCTGCTGGTGGGATGTGAGGAGGCCAGCTGTGGGCATGCTGGAGGTGGTCGGTATTTTATCCGCTGGTGGCTTATGCGGTTGTGGCATCATTGCTCTAGAGAAAGTTGCCATCATGTCCTGGAACATTTGGGAGTTTGAACGTTGCTGTTCCTGCATCATCTTGACTGATTCCTGCTGCAGTTTCGTAATATTCTCAGATATAGTTTTCTCCTCCTCCGTACGTTTTGGGTCTGTCTGGTCAACTTTTCCTGTGTAAAATGTAGGGATGTAACGATAACCGGTAAAATGGTTAATCGTGATAAAATTCCCAACAATTAGTAATACCGCTTCAAAATTTAATTATCGTGAAAACCATGACTGATTACTGCACTTTGAAAAACTCCCAGTGATACTGCTTATTGGCTAGAAAAGCAGCAGCAGTCCCAGTTTGCGGTGTTTAATTTATGAAAACATGGCAGAAGGCGACGAAGGCACCCACGTGTACAGTAATTTTGAGATTTTTCCCCCTTCAAAAAGGACAAAGTATGCATTTAGACCCATTTTGGATATATTTAAAGATGCTGGGGGGTATTTCTATAATACCATGATTAAAATGATAACCGTAATCATTTTGGTCACAATAACCGTGATATGAAATTTTCATATCGTGACATCCTTAGTAAAATGTGGTTCTCCAGAATACTTGCAGAAACATCACTGCTGCTTTTTCTTTGCATGCTTGTGCTCCAGGAACTGCCCACTGGAGGTTTCAGATCAGGTTCAGGTCCAGGCTCAAGCTGGAGGAGCCTTTGTCCTCTCTCATTAACATAACGATGGTGTCGTTCACACCTGAGTTAGGATGTCAGCTCAGAGCTAATCCAGCCACCCAGAGTCTCTCGGGGGGAGGGGATTGAGTGGGGCTGTGTTCTTCCTCAAGTCCACAATCATCTCCACTGTCTTCAGTGTTGAGCTCCAGGTTGTTCAGCCTGCACCAGGACACCAGGACCTCTGTCTCCCAACTGTAGGTGGACTCATCTCTGTCAGAGATTAGACCAATGAGGGTGGTGTCTTCCACAAACTTCAGGAGTTTGACAGACTGGTGACTGGAGCTGCAGCTGTTGCTGTACAGGGAGAAGAGCAGAGGGGAAAGAACAGCCCTGAGGTGATCCAGTGCTGATAGTCCAGATGTTTCTATCCCAGCTTCACGTGCTGCCTCCCTTCAGACAGAAAGTCTGTGATCCACCTGCAGGTGGAGTCCGGCACATTCAGCTGGGAGAGCCTGATCTGCTGGAGAGATGGGATGTTGGTACTGAAGGCAGAGCTGAAGTCCACAAAGTTTGACCTGACGAAGATCCAGTGGGATCGAAACGTTGGAATAAATGCAGCTGGGAATAAATGTGCAGGCCTTTTTCACTTTCCATGCAACCATAGCAAGACAGAAGAAGCTGAACACACTGGGACATGAGAAAAAGACAACCTGAGTAACATCACAAACAACAGAGGAATACATTCAGAGATGGGGGGCATTCCCCATCTATAGCCTTATTTTAAAAACTCCCTCCATGTTCGGTCAAAGAATGATCAGTGATGAATGCACTGCAGTTTGTGCAATCTAAACTATCCTGGTTGAGATCTGGTTTGAAGAAGAACTACACCACATCAGTATTTTTTTATATTTCTATACCAACACATTCAGTGCAAAAGAAAAAAATATTTACTTTGTATGACTAAAACTTCAGACTTATTGAAAGTCATTTTGTATTATTGAAGGTGACAATTACTTTTCACTTTTTGTACTTAAGTACATTTCAAAACATTTTTACTTTTACTTAAGTAAAACAGTTCAACCTAGTATCTGTACTTTTACTTAAGTAGGAAATGTGAGTACTTTTGACACCTCTGATTTCCAGATGATTTTTTTCATTCAATCCCTATAAGACATATTTAAACCGCCATCATAAAGATTACAGTGTACCTATTCATTCATTGTTTGCGTGTTATTAAGTACAAATAGATATGACAGGAATACAACTAAAGAAATGTTCAAAGGAGTGGGTAGGGGTATAAACTTAGTAATATACAGCATGTGTGGTTGTGCCATACCTTCCAATAAACTGGTGTCTTTCCAGTACAAATTGTAAAGCATCTTCTTCCAAAAAGAGGGAAAAAGATTGTTTGCACTGCAACACCTTGAGTAATTTGTGCACCTGAATCCACATCTCCCTCAAATGTAACATAACAGAATTTGTGATTTGTAATGGAAATTTTATAATCACACTGAGTTTAGTATGAGCACATTGAGTTTATTCACCTGAACAAGTATATTTGTGTATTTTAAGTTTTAATTGCAGCACATACCTTCAGTTGTCGTTTCTGCACCAATATGACATATGAGTATAATGTTCTCTTTTCAGGGTTTAGCTAATGATAAGATTGCAGGTTTTCTCCTTCTGAACTGGCCTTGAATGTCTGAAGTTATGATATGTGTTTGCTAGCTGGATGTGTGGGGATATGAGACACGAAGCACAGCTTCAGATAAGGATGTGTGATTCATGTCACCTGTGACAGCAACAGTTCCCTGTTTCCAGCCTTTCTCTCTGCCACTGGATAAAAAGACATGTTCCTTCAGTATTTCTTCAGAAGGTGCTCACAATCTGATTGCGTGTACCATCTCCAACCTGGTTGTAAAATAAACTTTATATTCTGCAAAGATCACCTCATCTGGGTCTTTATTAGAATTTCCACCACAATTTTGGCGTCTACGAACAGGATTTCACGACGGGCGTCGAGGACGCGGGACCTGGGAATCTGTCGACAACTCACTTCATCACACGCGCTTAGTGTGGAAGCCTGGCCTCCTTCGTCCACGGCGTGCGCGCTGAAATCTTGGGACCTGGCTGGGAGCTTTTCCCTGCCATTACACCCGGTGAGAGATCTTGCTTCCAAAATTTGCAAATTGATTTACTGGTTTAGCTTCATTAATACATTTATTTTTTTCCCTTACTCTTCTTTAAGGAAACTGGACGTTTTCTTTAATTTAAATACCCCTTATGGGAGTACTTAGGGGTGGTGACTCGAGGCTTTAGGGTGAGTTTTCTTAGGCTTAGTTAACAACCGCTGTCAATAAAATAAAAGTCTTAACAGTGACGGTATTTTAGCACTTTTCACCAGAAGGCAGAAAGGCCAGTTAGAAGACGTTCTAACTGTAAAATGGGATCCGGATCCACAAAGCTTGCTTCACCACTCCCTGACTCTCCCATTTGTCGGGATATGATTAGAAAATATGGGTTTGACAGTGTTCAATTCCTTAAAGAATGGTCTCGGAAATATGACTTTCCTGAAGGAGGAAGTCTGAGTCCAAACCAGCTTGATAAGCTGGAGAAACAGATGCATGAGAAGCATAAGAAAAAAAGACAGAAGAAAGGAGTTAAAGACAGAGAGCTAGCTGATTTAAAGAAAAGAGAGGCTGCTTTACAAGCTTGGAAATCTGAATGTGACAGCAGACAGAGGAAAGCTAATTTCACTCAGCTTAGTGGGAGTGCAGATTTTAGTGGAGAGGTTGCGGGTCGCACAGACAACTTGTCTGTGAGGCCCAATGCTTCTGCACCCCCTCCTTATAGATGTACTGATAACACATATAGTAAGTCACGTGAAACTTCACCCCACTCTCCATATTCTGGTGTTATTCAGGATCTGGCTGCTGTGAAGATCTGCGAGGATCTGGACTCTTTTCCACATCTTCCCCTCTCATCACGCCGGCTGCCATCCCAGGGGGACCCAGCTAGAGCGGCACCAACTGACCCAGACTCTTCCCACCTGCCTGGTTCTGGGGTGATTATCAGCCAGCCTACTCCTGTGTCATCACCGTCCAGGCCTGATTCTTCTACTGCAGCGCAGCGATCTCCAGCTCTGCTTACCCAGTCAGCAGATTCACCCAGCCATGGGGCTGCAGCTGCAGCGTCAGGAATTTCCCAGGCCTCAGATGCTGCATGGAACTGGTTTCCACAAGACTCCCCGGTTGCCAGTCACACCAGGTCTCACACCCAGCAATCTCCAGGCTCGAGCAACCCCTCCAACCCCTTTCTGTCTGACGGAAATTTCCCAATGGTGGAAGTTTCTGGCCCAGCAGGCACAATTCTTGTTTTCCGCCCCTGGTCCATCACGGAAGTCATGCGGCACGCTGAAATGCTTCCAGATCCCGTGGTGGATGGAGAAAAGTTTGGGACTGAGCTCTTGTCGTTTTGCCAGGAATTTCGCCCCACAGGCATAGAGCTCAGAAAGATTTTGGCTGAGAAATTCAAGGCTTGCAATCTGGCTGAAATCAAAGACTCTCTACCACCTGATTCCAACAGGCTGAAAAATCCTGATTATGATCACCAAGATAATGCCACCTATCGGGACAACCTCAACACGCTCATCACACAGATTACCAGAAAGTTTCCACGCCGCCTGGACCCCGGTGCCCTGCAAAACCTAACGCAGGGACCGAATGAGACAGTGGAAGATTTCTTTCACAGAGCTGAGTTGATTTTTACCCAGAACTCTGGACTGGAATGACCACGTGATCTGGGCGATACAGCAGGAAGCTGGGAGAGCCTTTTTTGTGCAGCTCTCCTGGAACGCATGTTGCCAGAAATTGTGACTGAGGTGAGACGGGCTTATGTGGGCATGAAGACCAACACACGACTCACAGACCTTCGTCGTTATGCCTGCCATGCCCAACAGCTGTTATCAGATCGCAAAGCCAAGAAAACTGCACAAGAGGAGGCTACGTTACAGAAAGCCTCTCTCACCATGCTCAAGTCAGTGACTGGAACTTTCCCTCCTCCTCCCCGAGGCAGAGGGAGGGGGAGAAGCCGTGCTCGGGGGAGATTTGCACAACCAGGAGACAGGAACCGCTGTTACATCTGTGGCTCGACTGAACACTTTCAGTCGAGTTCACGAAACCCTGACAGAGCACCGGCTCCAGCCCAGGCTGACTGATGGGGAGTTGAGGTGGAGGGAGTCCTGGATCCCGGATCTTCGGAAATCTTTCCTGCAGCAGATGAGGGGCGTGAGATTCCACCTGACACACACACACTGCTACACTCTGAAAAAACTTTAGTGGCGCCTGCTTCTACTGATACACATTTTCTGCTTACAGAGGCCATCACACACTTAGAACACAAAACAACACCACAGACTGGCAGTTATGTTCATCTGACTGCTGAGGCTTACAAAAATCTTCCAATGATGTCACTCCAGGTTAAAGGTCAATGGATCCCCTTTTTAGTGGATTCTGGGGCAGCAAATTCTGTTTTAATGTCTTCGACTTTTAATCCTCCTCTGAAGCATGGAGGACGTTCACTCCTTTCTGTGTCAGTTTCGGGACATACTCAGAGAGAATATTTTACAAAACCTTTGACATGCCTCACTGAATGAGGGGCTACTTTCAAACACAGCTTCCTTTTGTCTCACCTCTGCCCTCTAAATTTGTTGGAAAGAGACCTGATTTTGGCTCTAAACATTACTTTAACATCAATGCCAAATGGTCTGGAGGTCAAAATGCCATCACAAGAGGAAGCTCATGATTTTTGCTTTGTTAATTTTGAATCTACCACGCCTGTGTATGTCTACGAATGGCATCTGGGCGGAGGTGCCATCCCGGATCAGCTCTGCTCTGAGGCCCGTGCTCGTGTGTCTCCTGCAGCAGAGCTGATGTCTAGGGAAGGCCTCCATTGTACAGCGCACTACTCTGAGTCTGGTCCGGATCCTGATTTTGAGACACTGTGGTACAAAGTCAGAAATGATAAACTTACCACCACATCATTATACTGGACTGACTTGTTTTGTGTGTTGGATGTGACTTTGACTTCTGATCAGACTAGAGTTTTTCGTATGCATACACCACCTCATATTTCTCTTTCCAAACCACATGATGCACAATGGGAACAAACTGACCAGTTTTTGAGTAATTGTCAGGCAACCTCAGATTGGCAAACCACTGAGGACACAGCTGTGATGTTTTCACCCAGCCTGCATGCATACAGAACTGCTTTTCAGTCTATTCTACACAGCACACGAACATTGCACATGACGTCACCCTGCTTGCTCTGTGCTTCTGTGGAGAGGAGAGGAGACAGCTCACCCTCCCCTCTTCCCTCAGAAGTCATGGAGAAAATTCCTCCTGATTTATGGGCAAAGGATAAGTTTGATGTGGGTCTGGTTAAAGATTGTGAGCCTATTGTTATAACACCTAAATCTACTTACAGACCCTGTCAAAAACAGTATCCACTCAAACCCGAAGCTTTGCTTGGTATTCGTCCTGTTTTTCAGACCTACTTAGACCGAGGTATCTTGGCACCTTGCCCTGATTCACCGGTCCGCACACCTCTTTTTCCTGTGAAAAAGATTCGTGGTCCTGGTGTACCTGATGAATGGCGTTTTGTGCAGGATTTGAAGGCCGTAAATCGCGCAGTTGTCCCGCGTGCTCCAGTCGTTCCCAATCCTGCCACGATTTTGGGTCAAATTCCCCAAAGTGCTCGATTCTTTAGCTGTGTGGACCTGTCAAATGCATTTCTGTCAGTTCCAGTAGCTAAGGATTCACAATTTTGGTTCGCTTTTGAATTTGATGGCAAACTTTACACCTCTACGAGGTTGGTTCAAGGTTTCACTGACAGTCCTTCTCTGTTTAATGGGATTCTCAGAGACTCCTTGTCTGATCTCATTCTGCCAGAAAATGTGGCATTGTTGCAGTATGTTGATGATTTGTTGATCTGTGCCCCTTCAGAAGCAGTGTGTGCAGACGCAACACTTAAATTGCTTCTTCATCTCCATGCTAAAGGCTACAAAGCTAGTTTGTCTAAGGTACAGTATGTTAAACCTACTGTCACTTTTCTGGGTCATGTGATCTCTGCTCAGTCTCATTCCCTCTCTACATCTCGGGTTGCAGCCATTCAGAATATCCCTAAGCCAATCACAAAAAAACAATTAATGTCATTTTTAGGAATGACGTCATATTGCCGTGCTTTCATCCCCAATTATTCTGAAATTGAGTCTCCCCTTTCTTCTTTGATTCATGGTAAGAATCTGGCTGCTTCTGATCACATTTTCTGGACTCCTGAAGCAGAGTCTGCTTTTGTTGCTTTAAAGCGCTCTCTGCAGACGGCTCCTGCCTTGGCGCTTCCTGATGCTTCACGCCCTTTTGTTCAGATGGTTGCTGAAAAATCGGGTTTTATGACTTCTGTTTTGCTACAGTCACATGGTGACAAGCTGCGCCCAGTCGCATATTTCTCATCCAAGTTGGATGCTGTGGCACAGGGCCAACCGAGTTGCCTTAGAGCTGTGGCAGCAGCAGAGAAAGCTGTTCTAGCTTCACGAGACATTGTGGGGTATTCTCATGTCACCCTGTTTGTCCCTCATAATGTAGCAATGATTTTGCTGGAGCAGAAGACATCACACCTTTCTGCTGCACGTTGGTTGAGGTATTCCACTATTCTCTTGGAATTACCCAACATTGAAATTCGTCGTTGTGGCCAACTCAATCCTGCCACACTTTTGCCTACTGAACTTGACGGAGAGACACATCATGACTGCATTGAGGTTCTTGATCAAGTGTGTTCGCCCCGCCCTGACCTTTCTGACATCCCTTTACAGAATGCAGACATGGAACTGTTTGTGGACGGTTCATCCTCACGGAGTGAAACTGGAGTTAACCGTGTAGGTTATGCTGTTTGCTCCCATTCAGCTGTCCTTTCTTCTGGCTCCCTTCCAAGTCATCTCTCTGCTCAGGCGGCTGAATTGGTTGCTCTTGCTACTGCGTGCAGATTGGCAGCTGACAAAACGGTTAACATTTACACAGACAGTCGTTATGCTTTTGGTGTTGTGCATGATTTTGGTGAATTGTGGAAAAATCGTAATTTCCTAAAATCAGATGGAAAGCCCATTCTAAATTCCAAATATGTGGCAGACCTGTTAGAAGCTGTCTTGCTGCCCAAGACTGTGGCTGTGATGAAATGCTCAGCACACACAAAAGGGAGGGATCCCATTACTCTTGGAAATTCTTTTGCTGATAAGTCTGCGAAACAAGCTTCTCTGCAACCCCCCTCCCCTTGCCTTCTCTCTGATACAAACATACCAGAGTCACCAGCTGAGATGGACTTTGACAGGGGAGTGTGGTTGTCTCCAGACTTCCTTCCATGTTTACCTTCACACTTTTTTCCCTGGATGTGCAGGTGGTCACATGGTAAAGACCATGCATCAAAAGGAGCGATGGTAGCCTTAGTGACGTCACTGTGGTTCACTAAAGGTTTTTCTGTTGCTGCAGAGAAGTTTTGTAACTCTTGTCTTGTGTGTGCTAATCACAACATCTCACGTGCTGTTTCTGTTGGAAGAGCAGCTCACCCTCAGCCTACCCTCCCCTTCGAATTCCTCATGATGGATTTCATCGAACTGACTCCTTCAGAGGGAAAGAAATACTGTCTAGTGATAGTGGATCTTTTCTCGAAGTGGCCAGAAGCTTTTCCGGTGAGGAGGGCTGATGGGGGGGCAGTTGCCAAAGTTTTGGTCAGTGACATTTTCCCCCGTTGGGGTCTGCCAACTAGGATTTATTCTGATAATGGCACACTTTTTGTCAATCAGGCCCTGACTGAGATCAGTTCAAAGCTTGGTTTTCAACTTAAAACACACTGTGCTTATCATCCTCAGTCTGGAGGCGCTGTTGAGCGGGAAAACTCCACACTGAAAAATAAGCTGGCCAAGATATGTCAGGAAACGGGGTTGTCATGGACACACGCACTACCTCTTGCTCTCATGTATCTCCGCATGCGAAAAAGGGCCAGAGCTAACTTGAGCCCGTTTGAGATTCTTTTCGGACGTCCACCCTCTCTGGGTGGGGAGCCTCGTCCGGGACATTCTATTTCTCCTGATTGTTGTGCTAGTGACATGGTGGCATATTGTCATAATCTCTCTCGTTTTCTTTCCCAGACACACGCGTCAGTGAAGGCTGCCCTTCCATTACCAGCTTCTGGACCGCTGCATCCCATCAAACCAGGTCAATGGGTTCTGGTGAAGGATTTCCGCAGGAAGTCGTGGAAAGCGAAGCGCTGGCTGGGACCGTTCCAAGACCTGTTGGTCACTCACACCTCCATCAAAATCTCGGAGAGGGCGACTTGGATCCACGCCAGCCACTGCAAGATCTTCAAGGGGACGCCTCCGGAGCTGGGCCCTCCAGCCCAGCCGCCTCCGACTTAGGCTGCCACTCCCTGCCTGGCTGGCCTGATACCACCCTGGCTACCATCCTGCGTTCTACTCTGCTGAGACGCTACAAGCCCCGCCGCGACGTCACCTGCTTCCTGGGGTTCATGGCCTTTGGTCTGACGGTCCTCATCTTCCTCCTGGTGGAATGGCTCACTGGTGGCTTCGCCCACCTTGGCGCCGTTCGTTCTGTACCACCTCCGCCTGTGGTGCTCCATACATAGGCATCGTCGTGATGAAGTTTGGCTCTCTGATGTCATCCAGGGTCTCAATCATTCCACTTCCTATTCTCTTAATCTGTGGTACAGATATGCTCAGTTTATTGCAGGAAATAAATCAGACTGTTATGTTTGCACTTACTTGCCTCTTGCTGCCAACACACCCACAATAGTGCCTACACCAGTGGAGAAAGTATCTTCTCTTTTTCCTGACATTCTGCACTCTTCTGTTAGTCGCCCTGTTCTTAATAATTATCCTGATTAATGATTATCCTAATAATAATCTATTCCTCCTGTTTCTTTTCCTTCGGGGCGAGGGTTTAAATTCCTCAAGCGTGACCGTACTCTTAAAATAGGTGCATACGATGATGCTAAGCCGTTTCTGGGTCCAGTTCACATTCCTCCAAGCTACAGGTTTTCGTGTTTTGTTAACACGCCTTATGCACTTTCTAGGACGCAATACACTGTTGGTGAACTCCCAGCCTCATTTTGTCACAAGATTCATGTTCCCTGTTCGCCTCTGTTCAATTCTACAGCGCTTAACCATACCCAAGCTCCAGCTGGTGCGACCTGTGTTCCTTTTTATTCAGCACCTGATTTCCTGGACACTTTCGCACAGGTGGATGTAGTGTGGCTCTGTGGTTATCATCTTTATGTTGTCCTTCCTGCGAACTGGGTTGGTTGCTGTGCGCCTGTTATAGCTGCTTAACACTCTTTCATACTTTCTGCGGCTCCAGCCGAATCTTCCCTCCCGGACAACTCTCATACTCGGTTCCGTCGGGATATTACTGCTCTGCATGATTCTGTCTGGGGTTCTAATGTTCCTGATGACCATAAGCTCTGGACAACAGGTGAGAAGATTGCGTTGTCTCTTTTTCCCCAGCTCGGTGTGGGAAAAGTGATGCTCCGTCTCGAGACTGTTAATTATCGGTTTTCTGCCTTTCTGAACTCGACTCTGACTGCTCTTAAGGCTATCAAATCTGAGCTCACGGCTCTGCGTGTTATGGTTATGCAAAACCGTCTTGTCCTGGATCAATTGACCGCGTCACAGGGGGGCGTTTGCACTGTCATCGGCAGCTCGTGTTGCACTTTCATACCTGAGAACGACGCTGATGGGGGGGCTATTGCCTCGGCTCTGGCTAATCTCACTCTTCTTCGCGACGCCATTGAGTCTGATTATGCTCCTCCTTCTAATATCTGGTCCTGGCTAACTTCTGGTTCTTGGCCTGTTGTGCTCCTTAAGTTTCTCTCTCCTTTCATTGGACTCTTCCTCATCTTTCTCCTCTTTGTGGCTTGTGTTCTTCCTTGTGCACGCGCTCTGATTGCTCAGATGATCCGTACTTCCGTCTCTACCACTATGTCCGTTCTTCCTCTCTCCTATGACCCCCGCGGTTCTTACTCTGTTTTTGACCTCAAATTTGATTCTCTCGAGGTCTCCACTGTGTGAAGTGTGATGGGGTGATGTTCAACCCTCTCTTGAGGGCATGTTTCCTCCTGATGTTATCCACATTTGATCTCTAGATTTTGAGTTTGTGGTCTGCATTTATTCTGCATTTATTCTGAGTTACCCTTTTTGATAAAATTTCTATATTGAGTGATTAACATGTAATCAAAAGGGAGGAGTGTAATGGAAATTTTATAATCACACTGAGTTTAGTATGAGCACATTGAGTTTATTCACCTGAGCAAGTATATTTGTGTATTTTAAGTTTTAATTGCAGCACATACCTTCAGTTGTCGTTTCTGCACCAATATGAAATATGAGTATAATGTTCTCTTTTCAGGGTTTAGCTAATGATAAGATTGCAGGTGTTCTCCTTCTGAACTGGCCTTGAATGTCTGAAGTTATGATATGTGTTTGCTAGCTGGATGTGTGGGGATATGAGACACGAAGCACAGCTTCAGATAAGGATGTGTGATTCATGTCAACTGTGACAGCAACAGTTCCCTGTTTCCAGCCTTTCTCTCTGCCACTGGATAAAAAGACATGTTCCTTCAGTATTTCTTCAAAAGGTGCTCACAATCTGATTGCGTGTACCATCTCCAACCTGGTTGTAAAATAAACTTTATATTCTGCAAAGATCACCTCATCTGGGTCTTTATTAGAATTTCCACCACAGATTTCACCTGAACTCAGAAAGGGACACACAACTGGTGTGTAAAGGGAAGATGAAGACTTTTCAGACAGTGTGAAAGTCGTCCTACGCTATCTTAGTGGGGACTTGTGTCATTCTATACCAGCCAATAGTGGACCTCTGTCGTTCCACATGGACCAAGAGTGGACCTTTTTCCTGTAAGGCAAATCAACAAAATAAAATACATTCCTATAGACGAGTTTCACATACATTTCTGGTTTACTTCTGCAGTTGATCACTTTCTGCTCAGCACTTCTGTTCTAGTAAGATCTGAGTTCATTTACATTCAGTAGTGATGTCTTTAAAATGGGAACATTCTCATGTATTTCATATAAAAGGTGTTTTATTTCTTCCTCACTCTGCTACGACATTGAACTGGGAGGATAAAATGATGAAATGGACTAAAGTTACAACCAGCAACATATTTTCCTACTTTGTTGAGTCCATGGTGGTAAACAGGAGCACCATAGACTCACATCATGACACAGTCGGCTGTGTGTTGATAACTGAGACAAAAACGTCAGTTTAGTGTCCATGAAGGTGGATGTTCCACCAGCCACTGTCTGAATGATTCCTGTCAAAAGCATTGTTGTGGGTGATGGTTATGGAGGATGGAGAGGTGGAGACTGCACCTGTAAGGCTGGACCTGGTCGGTCCTGCAGCCTCCAGCTGCCATCCTATGCCAAGATCACTTACTTTACAACGTACATATTTATTTGTTTCCACAAGTTTCTGCAACCACATATGGCACAATATGTCCCAGAACCCTTTTCGGTTTCACAGTATCCATTTTTCAATCAGTGAGGTTTGGAGCTCTTTGTGTGTGTGCGTCAAAGAAGTGGGTAGGAGTATACTTATTAAAATATATGTGGCTGTCATACCTTCCAATCAACTGGTGTCTTTCCAGTATAAGTTGTTGTACATCTTATTTTTTTCAAAAAAGAATAGGAAAAAAGGAATTATTTGCACTGCAATGACTTGAGTAATTTGTCCTCCTGAATCCACATCTCCCTCAAATGTAACATAACAGAATTTGTGATTTCACCTAAACTCAGAAAGGGACACACAACTGGTGTGTAAGGGGAAGATAAAGACTTTTCAGATTTTTAGATATTTTTTAAAATCAAATTCAATTTATAAATTTGTCTTTAAAAAGATATGTTAGGTTAACTTCTTTATTCATCCAATCTGAATTGTGTATGTGTGTATGTCATCCTGTGCCAGCCAACAGTGGACCGCTGTCATTATATATGAACCAAGTGGGGACCTTGTCTGACAGAAAAGTATTACTTCATGTTATGTCACTTTTATCATTTTGTCCTTTTTTTGCTGTGTCCCTTTCGAGGAAAAAAATGAGGGAAAAAAGTGAGGTCGGGAGCTCTTTGTGTGTGTGTTGTTAATCTGTGCATGTCCTCAGTGTAAAATATCTGGTAACTGCAGTAATCAGAACATGTAAATGTAGTTTGAGGCAAAAAAAAAGAAAAAAAAAAAAAAAGAAAGTAAATTGACTGCAAAAAAAAATAACGTGTAAAAAAAGTAGACTTTTGGTTATTTGTTTCACACAGAATCATAATGGATTCGTGGCCATAGAGGAAATGTTTTCCTATAATACAAATTACTAAATGAAATACACTCCTTTAAATAAAGATGAAGGACAAATGTTGATTTTAAAATTGACTGAAACATTTTTTTGAAGTAGTCAAGTTTGGGAACTTCAGAAAAAGGATAAATTGGTTTTAATTGATTAATCAAAGTACAGAGAAAGAAAGCACCTTATTTATGATAATTTTATTTAGATTTTTTTCAAGTACTATATTTAAGATACCTTCTTAAACTAAGCTTTTATATTTGTTACAAATAAACTGGTCAAGACACTGGCTTGCTCACTAGATAGCCTGTCTGTCAGTCTGTCAGCCACTCTACAGTCTGAAAGGCCTCTATTGGCATGCTAATTGGGGAGTGTAAAAAGTGACGTGTGTGAATGGGTCGTTGAATTTTCTTCCCCAGCCGGCAGTGGTGCTGCTGAACACTGCCTCACACACACACACACATCCAGGTCCCCTGTTGGCAAAAGTTTAAAAAATTCTCCAGATGGTTAATAACATGTTTTTGACATGATTTAAAGCATGTCCAAGAGGGGACCTAAAAAATGTCCCCTGTTGGTTCAATGGTCCCCTGTTGGTGAATGTGTAACGACACAACAGTCCACACTTGGATAGGTACACAAGTGCGCACCCCCCCCCCCCCCCCACACACACACACACACACACACACACACACACCCCGCACGAGATTTCACACCAACCAGAGCTAGGCTGGAGCTTCGCACATTCATGGTTGTTTAAGTATGGGTAGAAAGCTGGGTCATCTGGATTTTCATCTCAGGAAAGGGAGGTTAAAGTGCTGATGACACGTTTTTGACATTTCCTCCATGTTTTATCAACCAGAACGTTTTTCATGATGACCTATGTAACAGAAACAAGCACAACTGCATAGATGAGTTATCAGGAAACATGGCTACATTTCCGCATCTAACCAGACTGTGGCGCTGTGAGCTGAATCCGGATGTGATGTCTGCCAGAGAATGTTCTCAGCTCATTTAACATTGAAGTCAATGGCTTCATAGCAGTTTTACAGTTTTTCTCAATTGCTAAAACACTAAATCCCATTCTCAAAGCCAATTTTTCATAAGCCTAAACATAGGTATAAAATGAGTCTCCTTGTGATCAAAACCTAAAGCACGTTTCACATCACTAGACATTGCTTGCAAACACATTTGCATTGTGATGCACTTGTTGTGCAAAATGGTAAACACATGCTGACCAGACGCACCGTTGTGGATGAGAGCGCAGGACAGTCCTCCTCTCTGTTTATAAATTATATGGTCGTAGTTGTGCTGCTTTGCTTGGTTTTAATGTTCTTTTTATTTGCTGAGGCGTGTGATCGTAAATGGAGGGCGGTTCACAGCGGCAACTGCCAAAGCCGCTGGGACAGAGAGGCTCGCCTATTTCCTATTTCTGGTCAGACAGAAAAGGTCTTCCTCCTCTTGTTATAATTGGGCTCAACAAAGATAACAACTTCCGTGGTTCCTGTAGAGTTTTAAATAGTTCTAGTTTATAAGGATGAGGATGGAGGGAAGGATGCATCTTTGGAAGCAGCTGGAGGAGATCTGATGACCGGAGACGTCCTCATATAACCGAGCCGCAGCTGTCTGTCGATCAGTAGCTGTATGACCGATATGATGAAGCAACGATGGTTGAAAAATAATATTCCAGAGGACATGATCGCAGTTTCATTGTGTTAGAAGTCTCAACACGTTGGTGGGTGAAGCTCCAGTAAACAGATGCTCACACACACACTCCCCACACACCTACCCCAACACTAGGGCTGAAAGATATACCGTCACCGCATCCACATCGAGACACGGGCACCCAAGACATCAACACCGCAAGAGCAACCACACACAAGATACAGATCCCCCCTGCGCCCGCCCCGCATACAAAGCCCCGGAAGCCACAAACAAAACCGCACCCCCCACCAAAGCGCCCGGCCCCCAACCAACCCGCAGCCACACCGCACCACATCGACACCGAGATGCCCGGCACGAGCACCGAGATACGAAACCTCGCCCACACCGCCCAGCCCTACCCAACACCTCCATGTACCCCCCCCACACACACATACAGCCACCCACACTCACTCCTCCCTCCACCCCCAACACTCTCCTCCCTCTACCGTCCACACCTACCCCCACCTCCTCATACCCTCTAACACACACATGCACTCGCCCCACATAACTGCACCAACCCCTCCCTACCCCCCACACATACGCCCCCACCTCCCTATACCCCCAATACCCCATACAGTCCCCCCTTACATGTCCAGCCCCGCCCATCCCTCTGACCTATCACACTCCCGCCCTTCCTTCCTTCAGCCCCTCATGACCATCCCTACTAGACTCTCACAAGCATGCCACTCCTTCCTCCATCCCCCCTTTCCTCCAACCACTTACCCACATCTCCTCCCTCTTCCAGCCCAAGTTCCTCCCTCCCACATTTCCTCTTTCACACTCTCATTCATTATTCTCACATACCCACCTCGCTCTTGCCCATGCCCTCGTGCCTCTTGAGTGGTAGCTCGGGCCGGGTAAGGAGCCGTGAGCTCCAAGCCCCCAACATGTCCCCCCCCCCCCCCCCCCCCAATCCCCCACCCCCGGACGCAGCAGGCCAGGCATCCCCCAGGCCAGCAGATCCCCCGCAATGCAGCCAGCCTTAACCACTGGCGCGTGAAGCAGCCACTGTTCCCCTTCTCCCCCCAGTAGCGCCCGGGAGACCGGGGTATGAAAGGACCCTGTCCCCCCCACCCCCCGCTCATGACTGTGTGTGTAAGATGTGTGTTGTTTGCAGTTAAAACTGAGGGGCAGTGCCAAGTCATGCCAGGAGTGGGGTCGCGTAGGGGGCATGACCCCCCAACCGGCCCCTCCCTCCTTCCACACACTATATGGCCCGCCCCTCAGAAGTGGTTGTGAGCTGTTGTTATTTTATGTGTTTAGGTGTCTAAGTGTGGTTAAAACTGGGGAGCAGGCTGTCTCTAGATGTGGCAAGCAAAGGCACTTTGGTGCCCTCCCTCACCACGCCCGCTTGACACGCACCCTCCCCAAAACCCTACGTGTGTGTGTGTGAGGGTAGAGCAGGGGGGGGGGGGGGGTCTTGGGAAAGGAGACCAGGGGGGTATGAATTCCCCCCTGGAAGAAGAGCCGTTACCGGCATTAGGTACCCCTGCCTCCCGGGATCCCCCCAGGGCAGAAGGGGGCAGGCATGGCCGCCCTCACGGCCAGGCGACCGGCGTTCACCACAGAGGGGCCAGCCTCGGCCCCTGGGGGCGCTCGACCACCCCAGGCCAGGGAGGGGGGAAAAGGGACGGGAGCGGAAAGGGTCGGCGGAGGGGCCAGAGTCACCGGCCCAACATCCCCAGGCCCCGCAAACCCCCCAAGAGGGACGCAGAGCTGCTTTTTTTTATTTTTATTTTTTCCCCTCCCCTTTCCTCCCCCACTCTATCGTATCACCCCTAAACCCTACTTCAAACAACCCACAACTTTACCCCTGTCAACACTCCCCCATCCCATCCTCCTCCCGCCCCTCCTGTATAGCCAGTTAGTGCCCGCACATCCGCCCCCCCAGTGTCCATGCCCCCCTCCAAACCCAAGCCTGCACCCCACCCAGGCCGCGACACGCACAATCCCCCAACCCCGCCAGAGCCAGGCCCCCCCCGCCCCCCCCCCGCCCCGGGACGGCCCCGGCCACCCGGCGCCGGCCGACAGCAACCGGCCAGGGCCCCACCAGCGACCCGCCCACCGCTGCAGAGCAGCCCCAACCGCTGACCCCCATGCCCCCCATCGGGCTGGATACAGCCCCGCCCCAGCGGCAAGGCAGCCCAGACCCCCCCCAAGTCAACCACCAGGGATCCATGGCCATCAAGCACTCGCCAGCACCCAACCCCCACATCGCCGAGGCCGCTCTCCTACACCAACGTTAAGTGATGGAGCTAATCACAGGGGACCAGAGGGAGTGGAATTCATCTAACTGGTTCTTAGAGGAGGCAGACATCGTCTCAATACTGATATGGTCTGCTAAGAAATTCCTAAACTGGCTAATGCTCAGATTATTTTTGGATTTCCAGTTTACCAAGATAGTTTTCTTTGCAATACATAATACAGTAAGTATCATATGTGCATAGTTGGTTACCGTGTTGATCTCATCCAAGTCCCCCAGTAAACACAGTGTGGGGCTTGCAGGGAAGTTACACCTGAGCCACGTTGACAGGTCATCACATACCTGAAGCCAAAACCTCTGGACCGGTGGACAAGACCACAAGGCGTGAAGATAATTGTCTGTTGTATTCTCATTGCAGTGTAAACAAATATTTGAAGGTGACAGGCCCATCTTGAACATCCTCTGTCCTGTGTAATGTACTCTGTGTAAAACCTTGAATTGTATCAACTGCATGTTTGAGTTTTTAGTCATTAGGAACGTGTTTAAACATATCTGTGTCCATGTGTTTTGGTTAAGGGTTCTGGACAAGTCAGCCTCCCACTTCGAAGTTGGAAGGGAAATTGAATCATCCAGTTTTAATAATAATCTATATATTTTCGACAGTAGTTTGGGGATAGAGAGATTCAGGAATTCTGCTACCCTGACCGGAGTCTGCAGGATCAGTTGGTTAGAGGTATATTTTTTGCTTAATATATATTTAAGTTGATGGTATTCTAAGAATTTAGTACTACTGATCCCGTATTGTAAGGTAAGTGTATTAAATGACAGGAATTTTCCATTTTCAATGATATGTTGTAATTGTTTTAGTCCTTTATCCTTCCAATGCACAAAATTAATCATTTTCTTGTTTTGTAGAATATCCAGGTTATTCCAGATGGGTGTGAGTTCACATGGCATAATAGAAGACTCGGTTAATTTCAGGAATTCCCACCATGCTTTCAGAGTAGAGCAGATGTTGATACTTTTAAAGCATTTATGAGATCTGACTGCTGAACTGATGAACGGCAAATCAGAGACATCCAGATCCTCACATAATGCTTGTTCTATGTCTAGCCACGGTTCATCTAGATGGGTAGGTTTCAGCCATTTGGAAATAAATTGTAGCTTATTTGCTAGGAAATAATAATTGAAATTGGGTGAGTCTAACCCTCCCCGGTCTTTTACCTGTTGTAAGGTTTTTAAACTGATACGTGATGGCTTGTTTTTCCAAAGGAATTTGGAAATGTGAGAGTCCAGTGACTTAAACCAACTGGAGGAAGGTTTGGTGGGTATCATTGAGAACAAGTAGTTGATTTTCGGTAGAACCATCATTTTGATGGTAGCAACTCTCCCCATGAGTGATATGGGTAAGTGCTTCCATCGTGTGAGATCTTCCTCTATTGACTTTAATAGCTGGACATAATTTAACTTTATTAACTCTGAAAGTTGTGGAGAAATATTTATTCCTAAATATCTGATATTACCAGACTGTATTGTGGTGTTAGGAATGTTTTGCAAAGTACAATTAACAGATAAAGCTGTAGTCTTGGTCCAGTTAATAGAGTACTCAGATATCATTGAAAATTTATTGATCAATGTGATTGTCAGGGAGAGAGATGTTGATGAGTTCTGGAGGAAAAGCAGAACGTCGTCTGCATAAAGACTTACTTTATGTTCTAGATTTTTGCCGGGGATCCCTTTAATATTTCTGTCCTGTCTTATAGCTGCTGCTAGTGGTTCAATGAAAATGGCAAAAAGTGAAGGGGAGAGCGGGCAGCCCTGCCTGGTGCCTCGCTGTAAACAGAAACTTGGAGAAGTTTGATCATTGGTCCTCACACATGCATTAGGGTTGTTATAAAGTATTTTTATCCAGTCTATGAAATAAGGACCAAAACCAAATTTATTTAATGTTGCAAACAGGAATTTCCAGTTAACACGATCGAAGGCTTTTTCTGCATCTAACGAGATGATAGTGGATTCCAGATTATGAATGGTAGTGTAGTCTATTAGATTAATCAGCCTGCGTGTGTTAGTAGAAGAATGTCGACCTTTAATAAAACCAGTTTGATCAGGATGTATTATCAGAGGAGTTATTTTTTCTATCCTTTTAGCGAGTGCTTTGCTGATTATCTTAAGATCTACATTTATTAATGAGATTGGCCGATAACTAGCTGGAAGTGTCGGGTTTTTACCTGGTTTTAATAATACGGTGATATTTGCTGAATTCATATTTGGTGGTATTTTCTGTTTCTCTTTCATTTCTAGTATCATTTTATAAAAAGTGGGAGCCAGAATTGTCCAGAACTCTTTGTAAAGTTCGACCGGATATCCATCTGGGCCTGGGGCTTTATTATTGGGCATATGTTGCAGAGCGTCATGTAATTCACTTATTGAGAGGGGTGAATCTAAAACCGTCATATTTTCCTGTTGTAGTTTTGGAAGAATGATACTATTAAGAAATTGATTAATATCATCATCTGTGGGGTTTATTTGTGATTTATATAGTGTTCTGTAGAAGTTTCTAAAAATGTTATTTATCTGGTCAGGATCATGGCTGATACTTCCTTCTGAGTCTTTAACGGAGGAGATTGTTGCTTTTTCCTTATTTATTTTTAACTGATTAGCTAGAAGCTTGCCAGACTTGTTACCATGGTCGAAGTTTTCTAAACGAAGTCTTTGAACTAAGAATTGTGTTTTTTGGTCTATTATTTTGTTTAACTCGAGCTTGAATTTCCTTATATCATTCAGCATGTGTTCCTCCGGGGAGACCTGGTAGGCGTCTTCTAGTGATTTAATTCTAACTTCTAATTCTGAGATTCTTGCAGCTTCCTTTTTTGGGGGGAAGAGAAGGAAATTATTTTCCCTCGCATTACTGCTTTACTTGCTTTTACTTTTAAAAGTAATTAAACTATTTTTGTTTCTGTTTTAAAAAATGTAGCACCAAATGAAAAAAATCTACACAACTTTAAAAAGTAATCAAACTTTTTTTTGTGTCAGTTAATAAGTGTAACACTAAATTAAAAAATTTTACACAACTTTAAAAAGCAATCAAACTATTTTTGTTTCAGTTCAAAAAAATGTTACACCAAATAAAAAAGTCTACACAACTTCAAAAAGTAATCAAACTATTTTTGTTTTAGTTAAAAAAGTAACACTAAATAAAAAATCAACACAAATTAAAAAAGTAATTAAACTTTTTGTTTCAGTTAAAGGAGCCCTATCATGAAAAATGGACTTTTAAGAGCTTTTCAGCATGTCAGTGTGTTATTTCCTCATCAAGAAATGATTTAAATCGTTATTTTTCTTCATTCATGCATATTTGAGTAATCTACATGAATATTTAAACCAAGCGCTACTTCCCTGCAAACGGCTGACTACCCACCCCGTTACGTATGAACGTGGCACCAATCACGAAAGTCCAAATGCGCACGCTCAGTATGGTAGCAAGACGCCCTCTGTTGAACAGAAACTCAGAGAATCCTGTACACACTCTCTGAGGAAGAAACTAACACCTGCAGGAAGATTTCCTCAGAGACAAGCAGCCATCAGCTAACAGACGTTTGCTCCAGAGTTCAGGAGAATTTTCTTCTTTTTTTTTTCTTCTTTTTTTTAAGCTCTAGAGGACAGCAAGTTGGGGAAAATGCAGTTACGTTCAGCGTGGTTATGTTCAGCTGGGAGTTTATTGTTGTACTGGATGAATCGACTTGCCAGAAGTGGTTGGATTTTAACTTCAGGAGCAGGGGAAAAAAAACTCAACTTTGTGTGTGAACTTCACTCCTGCCAACTTCATGAATCTCGGGCAGTAAAGTGTTTTTTTCTCTGGGATTACTTCTGAAACATGACGCAGTTCCTACTATAAAAACGCGCATAGACAGACAACAACACTGGTGAGTCAACACATCTCTCAGCTCAATGCTAACTGTTAGGCTATGATTTGTTCGCTAATTTACTTACTTGTCAGGGGTCTCTGTGGTACTTCTGTGGTACTGCGTGTACTTCAAACTCCATATCAGACTCTGGGTCGAGCGCATACAGCTCCATAACAGGCTGCTCCGTTTGATCCCGTCGATCGGAGTCCGATTATCCATCAATGTTTACAAGATCCATGTGAGTGCTGCTTAGCTCAGCGCTAACTGTTAGCCTATGATTTGTTCGCTAAATTACTTGCTTGTCGGGGGTCTCTGTGGTACTTCTGTGGTACTGCGTATACTTCAAACTCCATATCAGACTCTGGGTCGAGCGCATACAGCTCCATAACAGGCTGGTCTGTTTTATCCCGTCGATCGGAGTAATTATCCATCAATGTTTACTACTAACATCCACATGAGAGCTGCCGGTGCCGGTGCTACAGACAATTCATTGACCCTTCAGAATAAGTGTCTCTTCCGGGGCGACGTCATGAAATGGGCGTAAAACATGCTGCAATTGGTCGAGAGCTCCGCGGTTCAGTACAGTCAGCCATCTTACTTCAGTGTTGGAAATTAGATGCATCGAAAAACTAATATTTAACACCAAATTAGTTTCTATAGTAACGATGGGAACATATCTAGCTTATAAATGCCTGTATTTGACTTTTGGAACATTTGAAAAGCATGATACAGCTCCTTTAAAAAATGTTGCTTCAGAGAAAATATTTTACACAACATTAAAAAGTGATCCAACTTTTTCTTGTTTCAGATTAAAAATGTAGCACCTAATAAAAAAATCAACACAACGTTAAAAGGTAATCAAACTTTTTTTTTTGTTTCAGTTGAAAAAAATGTAGCAACAGAAAAAATATTCTACAGAACTTGAAGTAATCAAGCCTGTTCTTGTTTCAGATGAAAAAATGTAGCACCAGAAATAATATTTTATACAAATTCAAAACAAACTTTTATTTTTACAATTGAAAAAACAGTCATATCTTTTATTTCAAAAATACACAAACATGAAACTATTTTTTTAATTCAATTTTGATTTTTGCTAGAATATAATTATTTAGTATACGACATATGTTTTCACCTGTCCTGTTTTCAGTGAAAGTCTTTTTCTCATCACCACTCATAAAATTCCATGCCTCATTCAGCATCTGTATTTAGTGTTAACTTCTTGATAAATTCCACAAAGTCAACGTGTTTTTGTAAGTAAATGCCCCTTTAGTTCAATCTGCTGAATGTTAAATGCCTCAAAGTTAGCACTTGGTTACATTTAACTTGTTTAGCACAGCTGTTTTGGATTGAACCTACAAATATAAACACCTCCTTTCAGTAAAAATATCTGCATCTCTAAGTCTGAATCCTACATTTTGTTAAGAAGCTTTCCCAGGGGATCCAAGTGTTTGTAGAAACAAAAAGATTTGCGACCTCTTTGTCCGAGCATCTGCAACTCTGTGAGGAATCAGCAGATTGTCTACATTTCATCAAAACCTGCTGTGGGATCAAAGCTAAAAGTCTCTGTAGAAACAAAATGAAATACAGTTTACATTTCAAAGAACTGTAACTAACGTTAAACTATTTGTTGTTTTTTAATTGTTGAACTTTTTTTCAGAATAAGTAGATGATTTTGAAACTTAATGGATAAAAGATGGGCTATTTTTTGACTGACACATGATTACAAAACAACTATTTTTTCATTGTAGGTATTGTAAATTTCCCACCACAGATTTTGCTACAGTTTGACTTTTTATTTACCACAACTGTTTTTTGTTTAACCCACAAAGAAGAATATTGAGTTTTTATCACCTCCTTTCAGTAGAAACTTCTGCATCTCAGCAGACTGATGTGTAAATCAATCAGCATAAACTCCACCCTAGGACAGAAAGCAAAGGGACGGGGTGTCATGAAGGTGTTTGACAAGATTAACACAATTAGGGCTTTGGAGAAAAAGCTGCGGCCCATTACGGCTGTCAACTCATGACCCTGCAACACTTTTCTTGTTGAGCCAGCGATGTGACTTTCTATCATTTTCTTTCCAATTTTCTTTCATCCTTTCCTGTTATGGTCCAAAAATGGAGCAGGCCAAAGTAGAAAAATTTTGAGGCCTTTTTCCATATAACTATTCTTATGTTTATCATTAATGTTCTATGTTCAGTGTACTGCACCACAGTATGCAAGAAGTAAAAATATAAAATCTTTGCACCCAGTCAATAACAAGCAATCCACAGAAACAAGTGTTCCTCCAACAATCACAGTATAGATGAGTCCTTTCCATCCTGTGAAGTTGATCATTTCCAAATGTTTTTATTTATTTATTGTTACACACATTTTTATAGCTCAAGTTATTCCATAAATCAACCCCAACTTGTTCTTTCTGGTTGTTCTTAAACATAATCTGTGAAGGCTGTATTCCTTCACCTGAAACCTTCTGATACTGTATGTGAGTTGTGCTGGCAAATTAGATTGTTGATGTGCTTTCACTTTGATAAAGAAATATTGTGTACAGTAGTTTTAAACAGGTTTTCTGCATGACTACAAGTTGCCTTTTTAGAAAATCTATTAGAATCAACACACTTGCTCCTTACACCTCCTCGGTGAGCATCAACACTGATGGACTTGGCTGCCAGAAACTCTTGACAACATCAACTAGTTGGTGAAAACAAGTTAATTGGTGAGGTGTTTTTCTTTATAATTTACAAGGCTTTAGTTTCAGCTTGGTTTACACCTGCACTGATGATCGGTCTGTCTTTGCACCTTCTTTCCCTGTTCCTATTAACTTTAATTCAATGCATTCTTTACAATCAAGAGGAGTTTTTATGTGAAGCACATGTATCAGCTAACTGAATGATGATGGTCTGCACCATATTTAAAACTTGATAAGAATAGGTGTATTTAATAAAGTTTATATACCATCAGTTTGAAGGCTGGAAAATAAAGATCAAATGTGCTATGCTTTTGATACACAGGGAGGACAAAAACAACCATTTGAATGGAAAGTCTCTCTCACTGACCACCAATCAAACACAGCTGCAGACATCAGAGGTTTTGATCAGGACACATCTGAACCCTTGCTCTCATCAACCGTCAATAGAGACCTCTTTCACATCATCCCCCGAGCTGGATGATAAGCAGGAGGTGGCTTATCACAGGAAAATGGATGTGGAGGCACACATTTGCATACACCCTTCCTTACACAGGCAGACTGTAGAGGTATTTCTCCTCCACACAAATGGTCAACTCTGCTTGACTTTTATTGTATATGTTGTTAGTGAAGCATTTAAAAGTAACAGAATAGGAGACCAACATCTAAAGGAATACATGGAACTATTTTTTAAATATCCCTCCAACACCCTCCTCCTCTCTCAGCCCAAATCAGAGTGGAAGGCAGGAGGAGCCTCATGACGTTGTCAAAAGCAGGGTGGGAGCTAAAGGATACAGAGACAACAATTAATTAACAAAAAGGGGGAGTCGCAGCTGGACAGGGGTGAAGGGACTCACATTCCATCCTACACCTGCATACCATAAAAACCACATCAAAGTCTCATCAACTTTTAAGAGAAACTTTGATATCTAATTGTATTTCATGAAAACAAATCATCATAGACGGGAACACGTCATCACATTCCTACACTGCACCTGCATACCATAAAAACACATCAATGGGTCATAAATTACGTCACAGGATCATAAACACACATCAAAGGATCATAAATGACGTCACAGGATCATAAATCACGCACCTGGGGGCCATAAATCATCTGATTTGACACAAGGTATATTATTATTTCTCTCTTATATCCAATATGTCTAACACAAATTTAATCTTATGTGGAGACTTCAACTGTGTTTTGGATTCGGTCCTTGATCGGCAATATTCCCAAATTAATGTTTCGAAGAGCAGTATCACTCTTAACAACCTTATACAGTCCTTTGATTTAGTAGATATCTGGAGGCTTCTTAACCCCACAGCGAGAGATTACTCATATTTCTTAGCTGTTTATAAATGCTATTCGAGGATAGACTATTTCATATTGGATTCAATATTGCTGTCACAAGTCACAGAATACAAATATCATAATATTCTAATTTCAGATCATGCTCCTGTCTCTTTAAAGCTTAACCTGAATCTTAAACATGGAGAATTTAATTGGCGGCTAAATAATACTTTACTGAAAGAGAGAGAATTTCGTTCTTACCTCTCAAGCAAAATAGATTTTTATATTAATAGTAATGATAATGGTGAAGTTAATGACTTCACACTTTGGGAGGCCATGAAGTCTGTTCTTAGGGGCCACATCATATCTTACGAGGCATCCGAAAAAAAAAAAATCAAAGGCCAGATTAACTGAAATAGACAGTCAATTATCCAACCTAGAGGTTGGATAATTGACTGGTTATATAGAGTGGATAACCAGCCTGAAGTGCTTAGAAAGATCTCAGGATTAAAATATGAATACAATTCTACTGTCCAAAATTGTTTCACGTTTACTTGTTCAAGTAAGACAAAAATGTTTTTTATCTTATCTGTAGATTTTTTAATATGCGTTTCTTGGAGGAAACATATCAGCTTTGAGTGTACGTAAATGAGCATACACTTTTTCTTCTTTTAAATGGGCTATTCATCCCTCTTGCATTCCAGCTGACTAAAGTCATTTCTTTACCATTGTTCTTATTCAGACCTCTTGGCATAAATGTTGTCTACAGTGTTACGTGACAAGGACCATGACAAAAAGAAATGAATACAGGACACCCGTCGTACCGCAGCCGTGCCTTTTCCCTTGCGAGCCTCAGAACCAACTCCTTCTCCTGAAAGCTCCCTGAAATCTGAAAACGCAGATTTAAGGCTGGAAAATGATCCTTTAAGCTCGATGAATCCATTGTCGATGGCGCTTTTCATTTGGTTTATTGCAGCTAGAATATTCTCATTGGTGGCTGGGATCTTAAAGTTAATAGCAGTAGCACTAGCCACATCTGCTTGTTGGCTGTAGCCCCTTGCCTTTTTTTGCCTTTTCCATATGGCTTAATATCTGACAGTTGATAGCTCGTTTTAGAATTATGGATGAGGTTTATGAGCTAAATAAAGGTGGAGCTCCAGCGAGCACGTCGACTACTCAGCGTGGTCCACCATCTTCCCGACATTTATCCTTTTATAAGGTATGTGTTGCTTGTTTTGTACCTGGGATGCTCTCAGCAGTTTGTGTGTGTGTGTGTGTGTGTAAACACAGCCAGCAGGATACTTTCACACGAGGACCACAGAGAGCATCTCAGAGTGTTTCGTTCTGCCAGCTTCGCTCTTCCAGGACCTTCCTCCCTCCTTTTATCCTAACTCGGCCCTGCTGTCTGTGAGCACACCTCCTCTCTACCCTCAGCTTCCCCTCCCTTCCAACTTTTCTCCCACGACGCCCCACGACTGACAGCATGCTCCTGTATTTTATGTTTAGTAAGCAAACCAGCTTGTTGCTTCTTTTTGTTTCTACAAAAGTGAAAACGGACAAAGTTCCCCCAGTCAGACCCGTAGGACCAGCGCAGCAGCGGTGGAGCTGAAAACAGACAAAGTCCCCCCAGTCAGACCAGTAGGACCAGCGCAGCAGTGGTGGAGCTGTACTGGACAGCTTGTGCTACAGCCATGCAGGGTCTGTGTGTGTGAACGGAAGTTCTGGTTGCTCCAGTGCAGTTACTGACGGTGACCACCAGGGGCCGCCAGGACAGTTCTGTTCGTTCACAGCTGCAGACCCCCACTCCACCCCTCCAGGGAGCGCGTCAACAGGAAGGTTTCAGACTGCAGTCAGCGCTGCATCCAGTGTTGGAACAAAGTATTTCAAACATTCAAACAGAGTGAGATGACACGGTGACTCTTCTGCTTGTAAGGGACAAAATGACGATCAAGATTTAAGTCAAATATGTGCTAGAAAAATGGAACTTCATAGACCTGGACTGGCTTCAGACATGTTTTTAAGCAGACATCATTTGAAGAGCCAATCGCAGCTTTGTGGGTGGGATCCAGATTTGGCACATGCTCTTGCTGTGTCAGAGAACCAGAAAGTCGACCGAACCAACTCAGCAGCTCAGGATGCCGTGGACTGATAAAACCTCTGTTTGGAGGCATGTGGTCAGGATCTATCACACGGCCGGGAACGGCCGCCTCCTCTGTCCCTGAATCTAAAACCTGGCTAAAGTCCTGTCTTCGTAGCAGAAATATATAAAGAATAGTTTTACATTTTGAGTGCGCATAATTGTTCTTTGACTTGTGTAGAAAGATGAAAGGTCCTCTCATATATGACTGGATGTTGAGCCGCTTAATGTGAAATTTTTATTTTTACATTTTCTGAAAATCTGAGTCATTACCTATGTTATCTATTTTGGGACACAGTCATCTGCACAAAGTCCCTTCATTTTTATGCTTCAAACAAAGCAGCTGCTGGCCTCAAAGACCCACAACAGAACTGTCAGCAGTTTTCTCAGTGACCCCCGAATCGACGGCTAACCTTCAGCATCTTCATCATACCTGTACTGTAATTCCCTCCAGCCAGTAAAAGACAGTCTTATCTTGACTCTTGTTCTGTCCCTTCCTCTCTTTCTTTTCCTCTCTTCCTCCGGTAATGTTTCCTTGCGTTTCTTTGCTGAATCCTCCATGATGCGTTCAAACACCTGCTTTGTTTATGTCTGCTTCATGTCCGTTTGCTAGTAAGTGACGCGGTGCTGCAACGTCACAGCCGCGTCCTAGATGGAAAAGTTACATACTGCAGTTTCTGAGCCTCGGGACGCCTCTGGACAGTGATGGCTCGAAAATATGCATAATTAAAGTTGTTGTGACATCAAAACAAGTCAGTACTGATGGTCCTTTATCTTCTTCTCATCCTCATGCTGAGCAAGACTCTGGAGCACTTTTTTAATATCTCAAATGCAGCCGGAGATCCGGGGGATGGGGGGGGGGTTCATTATCCACCGACTTTCATATAATGGAGTTCAGCGGCGATTGAACCAAAAGTCCACAAAAACTTGTCAATATTCCTCCATACTGCTCGTCCAATGTAATCCAAGTGTCCTGAGTGGGTAGCGTCCAGAATTTACTGGAAACCACATCATTTGGTAGATTTTTATATTTTTATAGACTAAACAGAAGAACATCAAGCTATCACGAAGCGCCTCCATGAGAGTTCACAATAGTCCGTGGGCCAGACCAGATTTTGGTACCACTCAGGGTGGCAAAATCTAGTAACAATTTTTGAAAAGGTGCATGTCCATAGAGGATCTTTTGGAATGATAACCCATCCTGAGTGGTAGCTTTGTCATGGTTATCATCACATGAAGTTCATCAACCTCTACAAGAAATTCGACCTCAAGCGACATCAACAAGCGGTTGGCATGCAACAACAAACAAAAACGAGAGAGGAAGTTTGTTTAGACATTGGGGTTTTTTTCTCTCTTTTTAAAAAAATTATACATTATTAATAGTAACAATTGCATTGGAGGTCTGAAATTAGAGTTTATCCTAGTAAGAAGTCCTTTACAGACATCCAGAATATTTGTTTCAGATAGGAGGAATGTCATTTTAGATATCCAAAAGTAAAAAGCCAGTACACATGAATGGAGAAAATGACGTACTTTATCCTTGTAAGAATGTTATTTATGTTACCATCGGGCTCAGAGATGGCAACAAAGAGAGGGGAGACGACACTTAACGCTTTAACAGCATTTATTTAAGTAAGTGGGTGCGATGTGGATGAGTGATGAAGGTGTGAAGAAGCGAACCAGGATCCATGCAGGCCGAAACAGCAGACGGCAAGACCAGAGGGCTAAAAGAGAGATGAGACCTCGCGGCCGCGCACACCAGCTTTTAAACCCCACTGATTAATGCGGGCGGAGCTGCAAACAAGCCAAAGGAGTGGGGCGTGGAATCTGTCCTAAACAGGAAAAACATACAGAACAGTAACAAACACACAGGCAACAGGACCCACCCCAAACAACAACAAGCCACACGGCCCAGAGCCGTGACATCCCCCTCCACAAAAAAAGGGACCCTTACAGGGCCCTCAAAAGTCCAGAACAATTGTAGCAGTACCCCACACTCCAGCCCAGAGTAGTCCAACGCCAACTGCCCAGTCCACCAACACCAACCTCAGCAACCGTGGCGCCTACGAGCAATTTAAGAGGAGGAAAAGGGAACTGAGACAGAAAGAATGAAGAACAGATTACACAGGGGCTCGAGACAGAGCATCAGCCAGCACATTATCCTTGCCCTTAATGTGCTGGATATCCAAGCGATAAGGTTGCAGAAATAATGCCCAGCGCATCAACCTTTGATTTGGATTCTGCAGAGAATTTAGAAATGCCAGGGGGTTGTGGTCTGAATAAACCACAAGGGAAGTACCGGAATCAATATAGTCCTGAAAGTGTTGTATGGCCAAGATAAGAGCAAGCGCCTCATTCTCTATAACTGAGTAGTTCAGTTGGTAAGAGTTGAACTTCTTAGAGAAGAAGCTTACAGGGCGGTCAACACCCTGCTCATCAGTCTGCAAAAGCACAGCTGCAGCTTAAATGGCTGATCGAACCGGGGAGCGAGCAACACAGGGGCTGAACAGAGGAGGGTTTTATCTTCGTCAAAAGCTTGCTGACATAACTCCGACCAAATGAACTTAGACTTGGACTTAAGCAAGTCGGTTAGAAAAGTTGAAAAGTTGCGACAGAAACACCAATAGTAACCCACAAGACCCCAAAATCTCATGAGCTCTTTCTTGGTGGACGGGACAGGGAACTGAGAAACTGCCGTAACTTTAGCCAGCACAGGCTTAACTTGACCCTGCCCAACCACCTTACCCAAATAAGTAACTGTGGCCTTAGCAAAATCACATTTAGCCAGGTTTAAAGTTAGATTACCTTGAGCTAAACGGTCAAACAACGAACGGAGCTGACTTAAGTGGTCATCCCAAGTGTCACTGTATACAACAACATCATCTAAATAAACGGCACAACCCTTCAGACCAGTTACAACGTGATTCATCAAGCGCTGAAACGTTGCAGGAGCGTTTCTTAAACCAAAACCTATGACAGTGTACGAGAACAGCCCTGAAGGTGAAATAAATGCTGAAATTTCCTGGGCTCTCTGGGTTAAAGGCACCTGCCAATAACCTTTAAGTAGGTCCAGTTTACTCATAAACTTAGCACCTCCGACCTGATCGACACAGTCCTCGATGCGTGGCAGTGGAAACGAATCAGGTTTTGTATTCACATTCACTTTACGGAAGTCCGTACACATGCGAGGTGGCTTGTCTGGCTTCTGCACAATCAAGCACGGCGACGCCCAGCTGGAAGCAGAGGGAGCAGCCAGATTGTTGTCAAGCATGTACATCACTTCCTTATCAATGACCTTCTGTTTCTCGCTAGAGGCACGAAAAAATCTCTGGCGGATGGGTTTAGAATCGCCACATATCATGTGTGAATAAGTTGGTCCTAGAAGGAAAGTCACCAAACAATGATGGGTAACCTCTGATCAGTTCGGCCAACTGCACAGACTTTTCACTTGGCAAATGACTAAGCAACAAATCCAGTTTTCCCAAGGTTTCTGAATTCTTCAGACGACCACAAAGCACAGTGTCATCCGGTGTCACCACGCCCACCCCCTCATCCAAGGAGGACAGAGGCATGGCACAGGCAGAGCTCTCAACAGAAGGATCAGACTGACACGGCAAAGACGCCCTCACAAAATAGGGCTTGAGAAGGTTGATATGGCATAGTTGCTGGCTCTTCTTCTTATCAGGGGTTACAATCAAGTAGTTTAGATCCGAGAGCCATTTCACAACAGTGTAGAGACCATGATATTTAGCCTGAAACGGGGATCCCACAACTGGTAACAAGGCTAGAACTTGATCTCCCCCACTGAACTGCTGCTTCTCAGAATGCCCGTCATACAAGCGCTTCATTTTGCTCTGAGCTCTTGCCAATCTCTGAGTAGCCAAATGTCCTGCCATGTAGAGGTGATGACGAAAACCATTGACATAGTCCAACAAATTACAAGGAGGTTCATCGGCAGCCAACCTGTCATGGAGTACAGTTAAGGGACCACGGACTTTATGGCCAAAAACCAACTCATTGGGACTGAATCCAGTACTCTCCTGACAAACCTCTCTAGCTGCTAAGAGAAACCATGGCAAACCCTCCTCCTAATCCTTACACAACTCAGTACAATAGGAGCGTAACAATGACTTCAAGGTTTGATGAAACCTCTCCAAAGCTCCTTGGCTCTGAGGATGATATGCTGAAGCCTGGTTGTGTTGTATATTAAGTTGTTGCAGGACCTGGGCAAAAAGGCGGGATGAAAAGTTCAATCCCTGGTCACTTTGGATGATCTTCGGTATCCCAAATATGGCTATAAACTGGGTTAGTGCCTTAACGACGGATTTTGCAGTAATGTTGCGCAGCGCATAAACAGCAGGATAATGAGTGACCAAACACATCACAGTTAACAGATACTAAGACCCAGACTTGGACTTGGGCAGAGGCCCAACACAATCAATAATTAGATGTTCAAAAGGATTTTTAACTGCAGGTATGGGATGAAGTGGCACAGGTCTAATGGACTGATTTGGTTTGCCCGCAACTTGGCATGTATGGCAGGTCTTAATATAAAGTGCAACATTGCGTTTTAAACGAGGCCAAAAGAAATAGCGGAGAATATGATGGTAAGTTTTCATAACTCCTAAATCAGGGATCCCCAATCCTGGTCTTCAAGGACCGGTATCCTGCATGTATTCCATGTCTCACTGCTGCAACACACCTGATTGAAATCATTGACTAATTAGCAGAGTTGTCCAGAGCTTGTCTGAGTCTGACTCTGGTGTGCTGCAGCAGGGAGACCTGGAAAACCAGCAGGATACCGGTCCTTGAGGACCAGGATTGGGGATCCCTGTCCTAAATGACCCGTTTGATCATGAGAGCAAGCTAAGACCTTTCTCCTGAGTTTGGTAGGGACAACTATCTGAACAACTGGAGTTCCCATGAATTCAGCCCCTTGAGGAGTCCACTTTCTTACCAGTACCTCGTCCTGTAGAAAATACCCAGATGCTGAACTTTTCGCATCCTGAGCGGGCTGCACCTGGTCAAACAGTTCACCCAAAGATGCATCCGCCTTCTGTTCCGCAACAAACTTCTGCTGGGAGATGGAAAATGTCTCAGGTATGTTTAAATCAAGTCTGAAATCACAAGATTTAATAGAAATGTCTGACTTGACCTTTGACATGGCCCTGGTAACAGCACAAGCTGTAAACACTTCAGGGAATTCCTGCTCACAAACATCCTGTTGCTTTACTGGAGCTGAAATTTCAACAGGACATTCAGAAGCCCAAACCCTGGTACCAGCCAAGTCGTGACCCCAAATCACATCCACGCCCTCTAGTGGTAGAGCTGGTCTAACTGCAATGGGGACATCTCCCTCAACGAGACCACACGACAGAAAAACTCTGTGCAGAGGAGCGCTCAGCGGAACCAAGCTGACACCTCTGACTATGACACAATCACCTGTGTCAGTCTTCTCTGAAAATGGCAACACTGAAGCTCTAATAAACGAATCAGTAACTCCTGTATCTCTTGGAGTCTTCACTGGGACCCTACAGCGGTCACCACCAAGAGACACAAAACCATCTGAAATGAAAGCTTCAAAACCAGAAGACGTAGCTTTGGCATCAGAAACTGCTGATCACGGCCCCCTGGCCAATGCAGTGAACACAGCAGGTTTTACATGTTTAGCACCAAAATGACCCTTACTTCTGAGAGCAGGACATTTACTCTTCCAGTGACCTCTTTCATGACAGTAATTGCAAAGCTGATCAGAACTTGACTTAGAAAAACGATTCAGTTTAGGAGGCTCAAACCTGGGACCCTTTGAATGACCAACTGGTTTAGCAGTAACAAAATCTGTGGAGTAGTTTCCCTTATTTTTTCCTTTGTGCGCCAAAACATATTCATCAGCTATAATGGCTGCCTCAGACAAAGAAAGCTTTCCCCTCTCAATTATGTGAGTGGCAACCGCAGGTGGAACACAATCAATAAGCTGTTCCAATACTACCAGATCACAAAGCTCCTCATAGGAAGAAACTTCTAAAGCAGAACACCACCTGTTGAAATGTTTACACAAATCCTTGGCAAACCTAACATAAGACTGCTTGTCAGCTTTCCTCCATGACCGAAAACGCTGCCTATAGGCTTCCAGGACCGACTCATAAGCAGTTAACACAGCTTTTTTGACAGTTTTGTACACCATACTGTCACGTTCACTCAGAGCAGAATATGCCGCTTGAGCCTTCCCAGTAAGGACTGACTGTAACATAACAACCCGATCAGTCTCAGGCCAATCTCTAGAATTAGCTACCCGCTCAAAAAGTGAAAAAAACGTATCAGGATCACTCTCATCAAACTTTGGAATAAGCCGTAAATTAGACACATCAAACCCTCTCTGTGAGCTAAATTGATTAGCCAGTTTTAACCTCTCCTGCTCCAGCTGAACTTTCTCTCTCTCAAGAGTTAACCTCTTCTGCTCCATAGCCATCTTTTCTTTCTCCATTTCTAACATGAGCAACTCCTTTTTTTGATCATATGTTAGAACTTCACTAACCTCACTTTTCTCTGATAATATTCCTTTCTCAAACAATCCTGCTTTTAAGTTTCCCTTTATATAATCCAAGTTCTTCCTCAAATCACCTACTTCCACATTATAATGCGCTCCAATCGAAACCAATTGTTGTTTGGAGCAAACGTCCAACCCACTTTAACTAGGAGATTCCACAAACCTTTCAACAACTTCGTCCATGGCAAAACAAACAAATAGCTACTAAATAGCCTACTAATTATCCCGGAGACTACAGACATTTAAGTGACGCAAGATGCAAACACACTGATGCACGAGTGAGGAACCCTGCTACCTTCACAGAAAAATCCCTAAACTGACCCGTCCCTAGTCTTCTGGAAGCGTGGCGGTGGGATTGACAGTGTTACTCGCAGCGGCTGCGAACAGCCCTGAACACACCCCGAGCCGATGAAAGGGAAAAGGGTAAGAGGATGCTACAACCCGCCTTGCCTCCGTCCCTAAAACCCCCCAGCAGACAATCCCCTGGGCCCAGTATTTCAAAACTTTGAATCCCGATCAAAATGATCTGGATTTCCAAATCCCTGGATTCAGGTCCTTGGATCTCAGATTGATATCTGGGTATTTCCAAACTTTGGTGGATTGGATCAAAATGATCCTGATCCTGTTAGATGGAGACTTACAAATCCGTCCCTCCCACTGGATCACTGACAGGAAACAGGAAATGATGACATAAAGAACTTGTCATGAGCGTGTGTCTGATCAATATGATCATGTATAAGTCAACGCTGATGCTGAACCATCACTGCAAACAGAGAAACAACTCTGGCAGTCAAATTTCTTATTTCTGCTTTAACTCAGAAGTTTGTTCAGTTACAGAGAAGCTGTAGTTGAGAAACAGAGCGGTCTGTAAGTAGGCTACTTTTAACATTTCCATACCAATAAAGATATTTAATAAGTTATTTTAATATCCAAGACACAAATCAAGGAAGCTCAATAATAAAAGTGTTTTGTTATTTGGCAACAAGAAGTGGAGAAATGAAAACCTTGAGTAGAAGAAAGTAAGAGTATTGACCACACACTGAAAATTTTTTTTGCTATGGCTTAACCTAAAAAAATTAGAATAATTGGTCACAACAAATATTTCTACATTAATTCAATGTAAATAAATAAAAAAAAAAGTTGGTTTAACCTAACTTTAAGTTCATGCAAACTGTTTTTTTTCACTGAAGCAAACCATTTATTTTAAGTTGTTTTAAATAAAATCAATGAAGTTGCTTTTCCCAATATTCTAATTTAATTTCACCTGAAACTTTTCACTTAATTTAAGAAACTTGAATGCTGTAGTAAATTATACTCAGTTCACTTTATTCAGTTAAAGTATCCAAATTGATCTCCTTGTACTGTTTTTTCACACTCATGGTGCAACTTTGACGTCCAAACTGAACAGAATTTCTTAACTTTCTCTGAATGTAACCCAAAGGCAGTAAACACATGACTCAAATTTATAGGATAACAATAATAAACGATTAAATCCCTGCTGAATCTGCATTTCCCATGAGCCTTTGTGGTTCAGATGCATTGAATTTTAAAAATAGCTCCACCCCTTTTGCTCTTCGTGCATGCTAAAGCTGAAACAACTTAATAAGTTTAATTTGAACGAAAGTTTTTAAAAGGTCAGTTTAGAGTGTTTTTTTGAGGTTGGTTGACAAAAAAAAAAAAAAAAAGATTTCATCACCAAACCAATATAATTACATTAGATCAATGAAAACATATTCTTTCATATCAACTAAGCTCAAATATTCTTTTTAGAGTGACTCAGCAGCAGAATATCCTTTGAAAGGGACGGACTCACTCAGCTCAGCAAGAAGAGGTGAAAGTAAAGAGTAAGATGCTTGACAAGCAGTTAAAGTAATGAATTTATGTGAAAATGAAACATGGTTATCAATTATTCATGCAAGAATTTTTATTTATGGAGCGTCAACATGTTTGTGGCAGAAATTGAACTTTGCAGGATTCGTCTGTAGCTGTCACTACATTCTGAGCTATGTGCAGATTTTGTTTAATCATTTTAAATGATGGACTGCAATCACAGCTACGTTCAGATATGGGGAAATATTGTAGATGTGTCGTTTGTCACACAAGCCATCCTTTCATCCCTGTTGTAGTGATGTAAAATGATGTTTGTGGGTCGCCACTAAGGGGCGCTATTCATTGTTATTGTGATGTCAGAAAGTGAAGAAGAAAAGAACATTTGGCTTTTGTAGATAGCAGAAAGTGGCAGCAACGAATAAATGAATGCATCAGGCAGAGTAATGAAAGTTCTGAAATATTCCTTGGGAGCGAAACTTTCCACATCCGGTATGCGCTGGCACCTAGCAACCAGGAGCGCGGTGAAAACAAACGGTTGCTATGCGGGATCAGTGCTTTATCGTTATCGCTTGTCCCTGTGATAAATTGCTGTAAACCATGACGAGGAGTTGTGCTGCGGTGTTCTGCACAGCACGCAGCCTTCAAGTAGGTGGCAGCTGTCTCTCTTCAAGTTTCTGGCGTGTAAAAAGTCAGCTGAGCGCCGTGATCAGTGAGGAAGGTGAACAGAGATGATGGCAGTGTGTGGAGCCATGGAAACGTTTATTAATCATTGTACGTTTGTTTATATAAATATAACCTGCTGCAGGTCAGGGAATACTTCTGAATGGATGTTGATTACAAAAATGTGTTCTCAATTGTAATTATGTAATACCTTTATTGATAAATACTGTTTATTATTCACACTTGAGTTTTCCAGTTGTTTGTTGTAATGTTGATAATGTTGGTTTAAAAGGTGTATTTTTTATTTGTTACTTGTGTGCATACCTGGTCGAAATAAAATTTAAAAAAAGAATGAAATTCACTTGACTTAGGCCTTCAGATTTTATTTTTCAATTGTACACAGTGAGCCATATGTTACCACAATCTTTGAAGACGAATTTCCCCACACCTGAGTTCCCTCTGCTGATTATAATGGCAATATGTTGATCCAAATACTTCAAAACTATTTTCCCCATAAAAATAATCAAATTATACATGTTATAAAATAACCAACCCATATGTACAGTATGATCATTACTTGCTGAAGCAGTGCCTCTACTTAGCTGTAGCTTAACATTCAATGTCAGTCGCTCTGCTTGATAATAATAATAATAATAATAATAATAATAAAAATAATGGTTGATGCTGTGGTACTACATATTTCCTTTGGAATTTCATCAATATAAAGAGCTAACTGCCACAAAATATTTATGTGGACACTGAACGGAATGACTATCATTTATTATACAGACACATGAGAAGAACTATATATGCCAGCCAATTATGAAATGTAATGTCAGATATTTAATATTATAAATATAAGACATGAAAACGATTTAGACTTCCATCTAGGAAGTGCCTATTATACAGTTCAGTTATACACAGCTGGGAGTTCACCGAACAGTTAAAGAGATCGGGGTCCAAATCAGGACATTTTGTTTGATCATCCACTCAAACATCTGCCGGTAAAAGATACGGACAGTCAGACAATCCAACCAATGCCGAGAGGCAAAATACGACGTTGTTTATGACAGATCTGCCTTTGTCTAGCTTGTGTCCAACCTTAGTTTTCACCGCGGCAGTATGGTTTCCGGTCATTTCCGACCGGATGTGCGTCAGCATGCTCCCTCCAATACAGCAGTGTTGGGACATTTTCTTGTGCGTTCAGCCAAAACAACGTGCTGCAACATTTCCTCTTTAATGACATGGAGGCGTTTGTCTGGATGATAACGGTATAAGAGACAAAAGACCGCTTTCCAGAACAAGTTTGGAAGGGTTGGAACTGTATTATTGCCTAAAGCGCTTTGAGTGGTCCACATGAGTAATTTAGCGCATCACTGGAACTAAAAATGTTGTGCATGGGTGAAGTTTCAAATGTGGTTACACTCTTTAAATCTTAAAAGTGAAAAACAGGTCTCAAGCAAAAATAATTTACTTAGTAGAAACAAGAGCACTATGTTGGTTGTAAATTTGGCTCCATCACAATGCGTATGAAACATTTCATTTTTAAAAATATTGCGTGATCATATTATTTTCTCAGTGTGAAAGGAGTAGATTTATGTAACAGATTCAGAGTGAAAGATGTGTAGTTCGTGACTGCAGCTGCCAACCTCATTGTTTTCCACCTCAAGATCCTCCTCAAATCCACCTCTGAGGTGGGATTATTTTAATCCCCATTTTCAGGATCAAAATTATCCAGATTTGGGCCCAAACCTTTGAAATACCCAAAAGAGCGAAAAATCTGGATTAAAGGTAGGATTGGATTCACAGATCTGGATTTAAATCTTCAGGATAAATTCCCGTTTGAAATACCCAATTTCTGATCAGATCTGGAAAAAATCCAATCCACCTGGATTAATCCTGGTGGATTATTTTTGAAATTCTGGGCCCTGGTGAGAAAGTCGCCTGTAGGAAATTCCCACCGGTCAACAACATTTGCAACACAAGCAAATCACTTACCAAAACAGCCTCCAAACAGCATCAGCTGACTGACGACTAACGCCATGGACAAACAAACCTGCCCTCTCACTCCTATGCGCAACGCGGCAGTATTCAACGCAGTGTCTCCCCAAAAGCGAAAACAAACCCATATAAGGTAAATGACGTCACGGGGACTACACACACGAGTCAAACGCGGGAACAGCCTCATTCATAAAGTACACAACGAGCTCATACAAAGAATCACGGTAGACACTGCGGCCAAAGGGGGAGTGGGTGGCCTAGTGGTAGAGTCGAGTCGTGGGCTTTGGCGCGGAGGACCCGGGTTCGAGTCCCCGACACGACTCCTAGGTTAAACACTGTGGATCCCTGAGCAAGATCCTTAACCCTCCAAATGCTCCCCGGGCGCTTTAAGTAGCAGCCCTCTGCTCTCTGATACTCAGTACAGAGATGGGTGAAATGCAGAGCCCTAATTTCCCCTCGGGGATCATACCAGTATAACAAAAAAAAAAAAAAAAAAAAAAAAAAAAAAAACTCGGCCAAACTTAACCAAACAAACCACGGAGCTTTACCAAACACCTGCCGCACGCAAAAATCTCGGACGAGCCCCCATTTGTTACCATCGGGCTCAGAGATGGCAACAAAGAGCGGGGAGACGACACCAAACTTAACGCTTTAACAGCATTTATTTAAGTAAGTGGGTGCGATGTGGATGAGTGATGAAGGTGTGAAGAAGCGAACCAGGATCCATGCAGGCCGAAACAGCCGACGCCAAGACCAGAGGGCTGAAAAAGAGACGAGACCTAGCAGCCGCACACACCAGCTTTTAAACCCCACTTATTAATGCGGGCGGAGCTGCAAACAAGCCAAAGGAGTGGGGCGTGGAATCTGTCCTAAACAGGAAAAACATACAGAACAGTAACAAACACACAAGCAACAGGACCCACCCCAAACAACAACAAACCACACGGCCCAGAGCCGTGACATTTAAGATATCTGAAATGTTAATTTTAGATAGGAAGAATGTGATTTTAGATTTCTGGAATATTTATTTTCACAAGGAAGAAAGTTATTAAAAATACCCATTCCGCCAAATGAATAAATGTCAAAACTGCTTGAGGTAAGCTTGAAGTTTTAGTACGAGTACACTCACAGTATACCAGAAGATTACTTTAAGTGTACTTAAAAGTATATTTTTAAATACTTAAATTAGGCCAATTTAGTCCCAAGAAGTGCACTTGTTAGTATACTGGTAGTACACTGATAGCAGTGTAATTGGTAAATAAAGGTACACTTGGGGGATATACTTTAAGTCAAGTCAAGTCAACTTTATTTGTATAGCGCTTTAAACACAGCAGCTACCGATAACAAAGTGCTGAACAGAAGTAAAACAGAAATTGAATCTCAGTGAGAACATTAAAACAAATATTAGACATAAAAACAAATCAACACAATGAACAGTAAAAACAGTATAAATATCAGAAAAAATAAGACTTTAAACAACAGACAAAATCAGAAAAATGGCTCATGAAGGATGGAACGCCAGGGCAAACAGATGAGTTTTAAGAAGGGATTTAAAAACTGCCAGAGACGAGGCCTGTTTGATGTATTTAGTATACTTAATGACATGTACTTAAGGAATACTTCTTTTTGGTAAGGGTAATCATTTTAGTAGATACTGTACTTCACTAGGTACTGATTTTTAACCTGACTCTTCTTACAACAGAGGACGATGGAAAAGATGTCACTTCTCCCCTGATCGCTTTTGGTAATATTTGAGGAGTTTTATCTATCATGTAGCTTGTGATGGACCGGTTGGTTCATCCAATCATATGAAGCACTTTAGCAACTGTCAAGCACTCTATGCACAACTCCACTACTTCCTGAACTTAAGCCAGTTCCATTGTTTCATGTCTTTCACTACTGGACAAACTGTCCAGTATTTGTCGTGGTTGCTGATGTCAGACATACCTGGATTAATCAGTTTGTCCAGCAATGACAGGGTGTCCGCGGGGTTGTAAAAAGTATTAAAAGGTAGTAAATGAAACTGGTAAAAATAAAGGCCATTAAAAAGTATTAAAAAGTAATAAATGTTTCTGGTGAGGTATGAAAGTTTTGAATCACTATCAAACTGATATATATATATATATATTTATTAGACGGCTCTTTAGAATGCTGTTGAATGCTACACTGACTTGAATGGGTTTTCCCATCATTCCAGCGGTCATTATTTTAATATAATGACCGCTGGAACAATATGATGACCACTGTCAATGGCAATGGATCTTTTTTTTGTTTTAATCTGTGGTCTTGCGGTGATCCTAATATCCTTCCGCATTGCAAGTAGTTCAGTCACTAAACGGCAAAAAAAAAAAAAAAAAACAGAAAGCAAGCACTTAGCCACACCTCGTTACCAAAAATGAATGACTTCCCAGTTAATTTGAACGTCTTCTGTGAGTGTGGAGATTTTGAGCGCTGGGTCCAGGCTGAGTTTAAGGAATCACCCTCCCAAAAGCGAAAAAGACAAAAAGAAGACCAGTGGTAAGACGCATAGAGCTAACAGCAGAGAAGGAAATGTCCAATTCAACTTACAGAAATAGCCGTTGCTAGGCCAAATTCCAGCCGCCATGGGTCAACTAACAAACGTTGCTAAACAACAGGTGCCCCGACTATGGGGAACTATTCTTAATGTAAAACATTAGAACAGCAGAGGAGGAAATGTCCAGTTCAACATACAGGAATAGCTGGTGCTAGCACAAATTCCAGCCGCCGTCCCTCACCTAACAGAAGTTGCTAAGCAACAAGTTCTCTGACTTGGCCTCAACTGTAGGGAACTATTTTAATCTGAACGTAAAACATCAGAAAGTTATTTGACTTTAATTTGAATTTTATTTTTTGCAAGTAGCCATGTACTGTAATAAGCGGGATAATGTCTGCAACCCAGGTCATTATCGGGAAATACTGATCTTCAGGGCGAATGCAGACCCCGACGCGAAGCACAGACCCCTCTGCTTCGCGAGTGTGTAGGCCAATCCTAAAAATCACTTGCATTTATTTACTTTATTTAGTTTAATTAATGTACAAGCGGGATCCCAGGAGATCAATGATATGAAGCCATCGACTTGTTGTTGCTGGTAAAACAAGGAGCAATAAAGATTTTTTTTTTTTTTAAAGCAGCTGGCCCTTTAGCTACAAATTGGTCGAATTTGCGACAGACTTGCTGCTAAGATGGGGAAGTGTCATTTTTTGGACGTTAGGTTGGAGTAACTATGATTCAAAGACTAAGGCCAGTGGTTGGTGATAGTCGGGAGGTGTATTGTCAAGTCTACAAGAAGAATATTAATATCACCATGGGTGTGAACACTGTAAAGTCTCACATGGAATCTAAAAACGCCACCAAGTAGGAATCCGGAGACACATAGCGCAACGGCTAGCATCACTCCTCCGCCAACTTCCACCACTCCTCCAGCAGCAGAAGTAGGCTGACCAGCACTGTGAATGCAGACGTCAGGCAGAAAACTCTGCACCGCTCCAATGTTGCATGCTGAGGTTTTAAAAAATGGTGACTTATCAGCGCTCATACCCACCAAGGGGATCGGAGCTATTTCACATGTTCCCTTATTCAGACGTAGCAAAGCCCTTCGTGTGTAGGACAAGACCAGCTACACAATTAAAGTGCTGGAAAGGCGGTCTGTATTCTTCCTCACACCAACAAAATAACTTCATCCTGGGTTGAAATGAGAAACAATTCTGTAAAAGTCTCTGATTTTATTCAGGAAAGAAAATGTCCAGTAACTAATAACAGGTGTAATAAACCTGTTTTCTCTCCTCTCTCTCTTCCTCTTCCTTACTCCTTTCTCTCTGTTCCACTTTCTATCATTACCTCTGTTAACTTTCATTTCTCCCTTTCAAGCCTAGCAGTATGATATGGAATGCTGTTGTAAACAAATGTTTAATTAAAGAAATAAAATGAATAAACAGGATATCAAGGGGAGCCTTATGTTCATAAAGCTCCCCTTGGTAAAGCAAAACTGTTCATCACAATAAAGCAATCAGATTTCCATTCTGCTTGCTATGGTGCTGGACAGGACAAGTAAAAAAAAAAAAAAAAAACTTTGTCCTGTGTTGAAATGAGAAACAATTTTGTAAAAGTCTCTGATTTTATTCAGGAAAGAAAACGTCCAGTAACTAATAAGTGTAATAAACCTGGTCAGAATGAGAGAAATCTGCTCCATCACAACAGTAACAGAGATAATTGCTCACAAATAGTTTCATAATTATTTTCGCAGCAAAGAAGTACAGATAGACAAATTATAAAAATGTTCACTTACAGTATTGATTTAGTTATGAAAATACAAAGAACAGTGCATTAGTGAAATCTGTATTTAAAATGTGTAGTTGTATTACACTGAAGTCACTTTCACACACTGGTGAGACAAAGTTAAAAGGTTTTTTTTACTTTATTTCTGATATACACTCCTTTAGTTTGTTTTACCTATTTCACACCTTATTTGGGTGCATTTTGGGGGGTTCAAACATTTTTAATTGAAACTAAGTCAGGCTGTTCTTTTTCTGTTAATAACTCTCCTGCTGTGGAGAACACACTTTAACGCTGTCCAGATGCAGCTGGAATATACAAACTGTAGATATGCTGTAGGTGTACATGGACACATGAACATGTGTTCACTTGCAGGAAATCAGAGTAGAAGGTAGTGAAAGCCGTTGTATTTTTTTATTATTTATTTGTAAAACACATTTCACATACAGGACAATTCAAAGTGCTTTACATAAAATTTTAAAAACATTACAGCGGGTTGCAGAAGTAGCAGTAACAGAGAATAGATGCTTTAAAAACTTTTATTAAGCCACTGTGAGCATATTTGTTCCTTTTTCAATTTGGGTGAAATTTCATTTCCATCTGTGAGGATTTGTCTCTTTTTCTGCTGGTGTTGTGATTGATGCCATGTACATTTATTTCAGTTGCTTAAAGGAGAACTATGTTTTGTTTTTTTTAAATCTATGATGACTATGGTTTTTATCACCCTCCCCATCTATTTGTACAGTATTTAAATCAATGATGGGATTTTCAGTATTTGTTATTTCTCAAATACAAAGCAAGGGACTGTAGCTCCAAATCTTGTTTCAGTATATTCCAATGGGGCAGTCGCTTTGTTCTAAAACATTTAGAGAAAAGTAGATGGGGAAAATAGGGTCCAGAATGCTGAAAAACATAAATCCTCTTTAACTACATTTCCTGCAGTAATACTAACCGCTTCACTAGCAAGGACCACGCCACAACAAAAGGAGTGATGATGACGATGATGATGATGACGATAAAGGATTGATTGATTGATTGATTGATTGATTGAAAGGAAGAATGAGATATGATGATGAGCCGGAGGAAGACCTGGTGTGGGGGTGTAGTCTTTCGATAGTGAGTCCGGCTTAGGGAACCCCCCCTCAGATGGAACCCGAAAGAAGAGAAGGAAGCAGAGAAGGAACAAGAATGGAGGAGACTGTCAGATGATGGGAAAGAAGTAGGACAGCAGCAAGGAGAAGGGAGGCAGAGAAGAGGGGGGGCAAAGGCCAGGGAGGGGCAGCAGATGGAGAAAGGCTGAACGAAGCAGGCGGACGAGGCAAAAGGGAAGGTAGAGGAGATGCAACGAGAGGAAAGGGAGGGGAAGGGAGGGTCGTCGAGAGAACGAGAAACTGAGTTGATGAGGTGAGCGAGTATTTAAGGCTGCTCGGTGATTAGTGAGATTGGAGGCAGGTGTGGTTGAGGCGTGGTCCTGCTCCTGAACCTATGTCAATGAATTAACCTCATTTCACTAGCAAGGACCACGCCACAACAAAAGGAGTGATGATGACGATGATGATGATGACGATAAAGGATTGATTGATTGATTGATTGATTGATTGATTGAAAGGAAGAATGAGATATGATGATGAGCCGGAGGAAGACCTGGTGTGGGGGTGTAGTCTTTCGATAGTGAGTCCGGCTTAGGGAACCCCCAAAATGACTGGCCAGAGCCAAGAAGTAAATGAGCTCGACGTATATCTGAAAGGTTATTGCAATCGTTTGAACGATAGGCTTGCTAAGACCAGCGTCTGAGCGACTGAATATTTTTGGTCTGATACATCAAATCTGGAGGCGGTGGTGGCTGCGCCGATGCGGAATGAACGGATGGAATAGTGTTCTGATTCTAAGCCGGACAGACGGACTTGACAGAAATGGTTGCTGAACCAGAATCTAGTAGCCAATTTCCTTTTCTCAGTGAAGAGTGGATCCAGAGGTGAGGCAGTTGATTGCAGTCCAAGTTGGAAGTAGTCTGGAACCGGTTCTAAAGGGCTGAGGTGTGAATACAATTCAAACGGATAAATGGGGAAGAGATTCCGAGTTGATCTGTTTTTCTTTTAAGCGTGAAAAGGAGACAGTCAGGTGAGTAGCAGATGTCTGAGAGGCAGGGGTGAAAAGGAGAGTTGAAAATGGACGTTGTAGGTGCAAAATTCAGAGGATCATAGGATGCCAAAATGACTGCTTCCAAGGTCTGATCAATGGTAGAACAGTTTCCTGGTCGTAACGTGTTTATGCAGAGGTGGAGAAAGTCCAACGTGAGAGGAAGGTGTATCGTTGTCGGAGCTGACTCTCATTTTCGAAGTCTGTTTAAGAGCCTGGTGACATGACAATGAGTGATAGATGGACACGAAGAGCCAAGCAAGAGCCGACAGAGGAATATACCGGAAAGCTAAGTGTGGATAGTGGAACAGAGAATTCTTTGGAAAGAGAAAATACAGGCGATGTAACTGTAAAGTGTGGTAATGTCAAACTGAGGGAAGCGAGTTAATAGACAGAATGATACGTTTTGAAACTGTTCCAGCCGGTGAGGTAGGCTGAGAGTATGCCTGGAGCGAGATTGTCAAGGATGGCTTCACTTGAGGCAACAGACAGTGAATTGTGATCTTACTGAAGATGGTTGGTGAATGGAGGGACTGGAGTCTGGTGTTGGTCTGATTCGGAGCGTATACTTGTTAAGAGGCTCGAGATGTAGGCAGCTCTGAGGAGGAACTGATGCTGTGCTGAGATCAAGACGAGTATGCGAATAGGCTGTATGATCGTAAGGGAACGGGAATGGCCTTGTAGGTGACAATGACTGCAGTGGAATCGTCAGAATGAAATGGGATTGACCTACAGGACCATTTATGACCCCAGAGAATGGCAGCTATAATGATGGGGTACTGCAGGTAAAGAGCACAAGACCGAAGCTGAATCGAGAAGTTTGAAGTAGGAGCCAATGCGCATGGCATAAGTGAGATGACCCATGAGGGCTGCCGTTGTGTGCATTCATCCACCAGCACGTAGTTGGAGAGGAGACTCGAGATGCCCTTGACCTTTTCCAGAGGCAAGGAGGTCTGAAAGGAAAGGAGTTGAGGGTGATCCCCAAAAGAAAAGTAAGATGCCGGGCCACGAAGTCAGGCGACGGTCTCGGGAGCGGCATGCGAGACCCCGACAGCTGAGCAAAAGCGAAAGAAGGGTACAATAACAGCACCAAGTCAACATAGTGACCCGCCAAAACCAGGAGACAGGAGCCACCGGGATGCAGGGCAGAGACGGGCGGCTGGATGGGTGGCATGGCGGTAGCCGGCTGTGAGACCCAGGACAGCAAGAAGCAACTTGCACAAAAAAAAGGGGCAGAAGCAGGGAGAGGGGCAGAGAAGGAACAAGGAAGAAATAAGCCAGAACGAAAGGAGGAGAGGGCAGAAAAGCCAGAAAAGGCAGAAAGAGCTGGGGCCCCCGAAGAGGGCAGGAGGGGCACGGCTGTGGCCGCACCAGAATGCAAGAAGGAAAAGAAGAGGCTGCGGCGGAGCCGGCAGCCAAGAAAACATGAGGAACCAGAAGCTGAGAAGAAGCGAGAGCGGCCGTCGGCGGTGCCGGGACGGCCAGAGACGGAAGGGAGGAAAGGAAGAGACCGCGGCGGAGCCGGCAGCCGAGGCAACGGGAGGAATCGGAAGCTGAGAAGAAGCGAGAGCGGCCGTCGGCGGTGCCGGGACGACCAGAGACGGAAGGGAGGAAAGAAAGGAAGAAATGAGCAAAGAAAGGCTCCGTGAAAGACTGAGCAGAGGCGGAAGCGACACGTCGGCGTGTGCCAGACGGGACAGGCGGAGGCTAATTGTGGGAGGGTGCCCCAGGCGATGGCAGGGGAGAACGGTGGAGCCGGGGCAAAAGGCAGGGCCGGTACCCGTGGTAGCCCAGTCGGGCGTGAGGCTGAGGGATGTGCAGCGTAGAGTGCGAGCGATTGCCGTGATGGGGGCGTGAATAGACCGGGGAGAGCGACCGTTGAAGCGGCTGAGAGCTGGAGAGGCTGGCTCAACAGATGCACTGTGAATCGAGGCAGTGAGATCCAGAGTCCAGGAGACCGTGGTGGGAGACCGTGCCAAGGGTCGTGCATGGCAGACAGTGAGAGACTTCGGCGTGGAGGCGTGCCCTGGTTGGAGCAAGCAAAGGCCCAATAGGCTAGCAAGAGCCATCGCAGAACTGGTGGAGGGCCAGAGGAGACCAGCCGACAGAGGCGCCGCTGAGGCGGCGAGCGTGGCCAAAAGGCCGTCAGAGAGGGCCGGGGAGAGCGATGGAGCGAGCAGCCACCAGTCCTGGACTAAAGATGGCGGAGAGACGGCATGGGACTAGGGCTGAACGATATGGACAAAATTTCATATCTCGATATTCATGCCAGACATCTCAATATCGATACGATACAACTACGGGTTTGTTGAAAACCAAGTACTTTGGTGGAAAGTGCAGTTTTGTTTGTGACTTCCAGAGCTTTATATGCAGGACAAGCGCAGGGGAAATCTACATCTTTTATATAGTTGCTTTAGCGATATTAATATCTTGAATGTCCACATCTCAATATAGATACGATAACGATATATCTTTCAGCCCTACATGGGACCCAGATAGAATCGGGAAGGTGGTGATCTGAGGGCCGTGTCCGTGGCAGAGGGCAGCATGTGGCCCAGTGTGAGAGAACATGGTGAGAAGCTGAGCGGCGGTTGGAGCGGGCGGAGGCTGCGTCCGAGGCGGAGGCCATGTCCGCGGTAGAGGGCAGCACGTTGCCCAGTGTGAGAGAACGTGGCGAGAAACTGAGCAGCGGTTGGAGCGGGCGGAGGCCGTGTCCATGGTAAAGGGCTGCACGAGGCCCAGTGTGAGAGAACATGGCGAGAAGCTGAGCAGCGGTTGGAGCGGGCGGAGGCCGTGTCCGAGGCGGAGGCCGTGTCTGTGGTAGAGGGCCGCACGAGGCCCAGTGTGAGAGAACGTGGCGAGAAGCTGAGCAGCGGTTGGAGCGGGCGGAGGCCGTGTCCGAGGCGGAGGCCGTGTCTGTGGTAGAGGGCCGCACGAGGCCCAGTGTGAGAGAACGTGGCGAGAAGCTGAACAGCGGTTGGAGCGGGCGGAGGCTGTGTCCGTGGTAGAGGGCCGCATGAGGCCCAGTGTGAGAGAACGTGGCGAGAAGCTGAGCAGCGGTTGGAGCGGGCGGAGGCTGTGTCCGTGGTAGAGGGCCGCATGAGGCCCAGTGCGAGAGAACGTGGCGAGAAGCTGAGCAGCGGTTGGAGCGGGTGGATGCTGCGTCCGAGGCGGAGGCCTGGCCGTGGTAGAGGGCCGCACGTTGCCCAGTGTGAGAGATCGTAGCGAGAAGCTGAGCAGCGGTTGGAGCGGGCGGAGGCCGTGTCCGTGGTAGAGGGCCGCATGAGGCCCAGTGCGAGAGAACGTGGCGAGAAGCTGAGCAGCGGTTGGAGCGGGTGGATGCTGCGTCCGAGGCGGAGGCCTGGCCGTGGTAGAGGGCAGCACGTTGCCCAGTGCGAGAGAACGTGGCGAGAAGCAGGGGGGCGGTTGGAGCGGGTGGAGGCCCTGATGGACTGATGAGAGCCACAGCTGAAGCGGCTATGGGCCGGATGAATAAACATAAGATACCAGACATCATTCCTTGTTGGTCTCCTCTCCACAGCCCCATGACCGCAGCGCAGCTCTCACGTGACAAATGAACGAAAGAAAGATCTGTATTGATCCGTATGAAAGATTATGAACGAACTAAAGTGCTTGCTCCTCCTCACTACACAGCCTGAGCAGCCTGACTGTCACAAAAGAACGATACCTGTGGACCGACACAGTTGGTTGAGTCATGAACTAATCATTTCTGTTTCCTGTCGTCCTGCTGGCTGGCTGAGCTTACAGCTGCTGCCGTGTGGCGAGAGAGCGCAGTGCATGAAAATGAACGAATCGCTCTTTGAGGGGACTCATTACCTCCGAGTCATATAAAAGATTAGTTCATATTGAACGAATCGTTCGTGAACGGCACATCACTAGAGGACAGGTGGCGCTGTGGCGGCGCTGATACGTGTGGACGAGAGTAAGAAGCCGCGGTGTAACCAGAACCAGAAGAAAGGAAACGAGGCCGAGAAGAAGCGGAAGCGGTCGGACAGCGCCGGGACGGCAAGAGACGAACGAGAGGAAAAAAGAAGGAAACGAGCCGAGAGAGCTCCATGACGGGCGGAGCAGGTGCGGGAGAGACAACCCAGAGTGTTGCAGGCGGCAGAGGCGGGGCTGCGACGTTGCGAGAAACCGGCCAGGAGGAAGCCGACCGGAGGAGCAGGAAGTGCCGAAGACCTGGCACCGCTGGCGGGAACTGTTTGGGCAAGAGAAGGCGGCCGCGGGCCGGGAAGCTGGTCCCACTGCGGTGCGCCGCTCGAACGGCGTGGAGGCTGCAGGACAGCGGGTCCGATGAGCGAGAAGAGCGGCGAAGCCGGCGGCCACGAGGCCCGACCGTGCGAGGAGGAGAGACGATCCGTGAACCGAAAGGTGAAGACACGAAATGCGTGGAGTACAGGCGGAGCGTCGGGCTGCGGTTGGGGCGCTGGGAAACTAGACGTCCGAGGAGCGCAGCCGCCCACAATGGATGCAATGGACGATCAGCAATGAGGGAACGAGGGCCACCGGCGGGCGAGGAAGATGATGAAAAGCAGCGAACGCAGCAACGGCTGGAACGTCGGTAGGTCGTCGAGAGAACGAGAAACTGAGTTGATGAGGTGAGCGAGTATTTAAGGCTGCTCGGTGATTAGTGAGATTGGAGGCAGGTGTGGTTGAGGCGTGGTCCTGCTCCTGAACCTATGTCAATGAATTAACCTCATATGTTCTCTAGGTGTACTCAATATAAACTAAAAACACAAGAGCTGGAGAAGGAGCTGGAGAGAATAGCAAACCTTTCACTACAGGGAAACCTTGATGAGGTTCTGCAACGGGCCTTCGCCAACAGTAAGTTGTTGAAAGCCAATGCTGAATTAAAACGATAAACAAAACAATTTAAACCTCATGCGCAAAAGTCATTCTGATAGCAGATACTTTCACATGTAAGCCAGACTGATACACGTACATTAAGAAATACAGGCTGTGCATTTCTGTCTGATGCACTTCCTCTGATAGTATTAGAATACTGGTGTACCCTTAACACCTCTGTGGATGAGTCATCAACTGGGGCCCACTCCCAGGATGTAAAGGCAAAGTACATGAACCATGTCCAAATCTATGCTATGCAAGACACCTAGGAGGGTTACCTGTAAGAGAGTTGCTTGCTGATGTTTCATGGGAGTTTAAAGGCTACGTTGTTGATACATTTGAGAAAGGTACAACCACAGTGTCTTTTATTTCTGTCAGATCCACAGTTTCTCAGCCAGCCAGCCTTCACTGAGACAGTCTCCCAACAAGCCAGCCCCCATTCTCTCCCACCTAAGAGTCAGTCAAAATCAGACACAGAGACAGCCAGGGTTAGGGTTAGGGTTAGGGAAGGGTTAGAAATGGGAAATGGGGAAGGTAAATGACAATTTATTGATCAAAAACAGTACCATATTCAGCAAAGCCGAGGTACCATGCGTGCCTAGCCTATATGCTATGCAAATATAGGGTGCACAACCATATTTACAAGTTTCCCAAACCACAAGATGACATGCTCAAATCTCTTGTTTTGTCCACAAACCAGACTTCAGTTTATTATCATGAAGGAACAAATAAATTAGGAATATAATGGATTAGATTTATGTCGTGTTTTTCAAGGCACTCAAAGCCATTAGGCTGCATACACACCAGGCGCGATTTGGGCATCAAAATCGCGCCTGACGCCCAAAGTTGGACGCTTGGTCACTAAAAAGTCAGACGCTTGATTTCCAGCGTCTTAACGCCCCTGACGCGCGGCGAGAGATGTCCAGCCAAGCCGCGCTCGCCGCGCCTCGGGAGGAGCCTCTGCTTTTTCTTTTTCCTTTCACCGCTCTGTCTGTACCACGGCAGGTGCAGGAGAGAGAGCGGCTCGGCTTAATGTGATAAATAAAGCAGGGAACGTCGTCGTCGGACATCTCTGCTCTGTGTCCGGTTCACCAAATGATTCCAGGTGTTCTGACTGTGATGAGTTTCATCATTTACTGCTGGAGCTGCTGGCGGGCGGCACTTTCAGCCGTCTGATCCGGCCCAGTTTAACAACCCACTGTCCCGATGCGGGGCAGCATTATCAGCCCAGTACATCCCATCAGGACAGCAGGTCATCAAACCACCGTTCAGAAACCGGGACCGGACACAGATCACAGTTTATCCTCCTCTGTCTTCAGAGAGAGAGGAGGTTCCCCTGGTTTTCTGGGTGTTTCCTCTGCTGTCAGAAAGTGTGTCTGTGTCATGACTCGCTCTGATTGGTCGATGCGTCAAGACGCCAAAGTTCAGATTTTCCAACTCCGGCGTCTGATGCCCTAACGCGCGTCAAACGCTCAAAATCTCAAAACTCAATGCGCGAAACGCACTTCGATGCGCCGCGCCCGACGCGCGAAATGCACCGCAGGTTTTTCGACGCCACCCCGACGCCCGTCGGCCATTGACTTTGCATGTAAACCTGACGCCCTTGATGCCTAAATTGCGTTTGGAGTAAAAGAATGCCTTATTCTTTTACTCCTCATTCATACTTGGTGATTGTAAGCTATGTATGTAGCCACAGCTGCCCTGGGGCAGACTGATGGAAATGTGGCAGCCATTTCATGCCTACATCCCTCTGACCACCACCAGAACATTCACACACATTCATACATTTTAAAAGAGGTTTCGTTTTCTCAAAATGTCCTTATGTGACGTTTTGGGAAGAAGCTGTCACCGGCTGAAAATCTTCCATTGAGGCTGAATGCAGCAAATTGACAGGAATTTGAAGAGAGGTTTTAGACAAGATACTTTGATGGAGGAAGCTAAAATTATATACCATAAGTGCATTTTGCACTTTTAAGGGAGAAATCAAGCTGGTTCAATCTGGCAGAGACACACCGGGTCGATTTTCGGCTGTCTGGTGTTGTCATGGAGTCTTTTGAAGTCGGGTTTGGTCAGTCAGTTTGGTGTGTTCTGTGTCGTCGGTCATCTGCAGCCGTCATCAACACTGTCGGCGCTCATTTCAGTCGACTGAGCATGTGTAATCGGCATCAGCCAGTCGTTCAGTCAGTGATGGGCTGACCAATCAGATTGGAGGAGGGCTTGTCCTTGCTGGCGAATCAGCAAACGAGAATACTGAGAGTGAAGGTAAACAAACCAGATAAACAGCTGACATAAAGCAAACTCTCAAATATCGTTTGGTATTGTATTGTATTGTGGCGACAGTGGCTCAGGTGGTAGAGCAGGTCGGCCAATGATCAAAGGATCGGCGGTTTGAAATCTTAAACGCACCCAGCCATTTGTCGCTGCATCCTTGAGCAAGACACTTAACCCTCCTTGCCTCCAGTGAGGGCCTCACTGGTGTATGAATGTGTGTGGTTGGAGGGGTGAAATGGCTGCCACACCTCCATCAGCCTGCCTCAGGGCAGCTGTGGCTACATACATAGCTTACCATCACCAAGTATGACTGAAGAGTGAAAGAATAATGGATCTACTGTGAGCACTTTGAGTGCCTTGAAAAGCGCGATATAAATCTAATTCATTATTGTTATTATTATTATTATTATTATTATTGGGACCTTGGCTAGCAGTTATCACTATCTGCTAACAACAAAAGCAGCTTTTCCGCATTTTCGTCGAGAAATGGTCCCTCATTACCGGTTTATGTTTTGGCCACAGAACAGTGCTGCCTGCTGTCGTGGTGACATATTTTACGCAAACACAGAAGATACACCCAAGTCTAGAGTCGGTTCGATGTATTCTTGGGCACTTTTCTCACGGAGTCAGTGAGACTCAGGCTGATCAGCCCAACCCCAGTTTCTGCTGACGACCGCGATGATCGGCAGGCTGTGCAGTGTGTCCGGCTAGCTAATTAAAAGGTTTTGAAAAAAATGATTTCCCCAAAAGTTGGTATTTACCTTTAAGGATCAAAATTACAACAGTAGCAGTGATACATCCTTAATTATCGTTGTTTCTAGATCAACATAGGTCCTGACCTCTGGATAAGTGAAGATGTGTGGAGCCAAATCAACTGTGCCACAAAGGACTCCATATTTGTGAAAGAGCTGGCTGTGGCCATTTGGGGGACAGCCAACCTGAAGGGACTGAGTGTCAGTGGAAAGGAGTGCCCTACTAAACAAGCTGAGGCCAAGCCCCCTCTGACACCAGCCAAGTTGGGAATCCTAAAAGGTAGGGTGAAGCACATTTTAATATATTTTACTGTAAATGCGACCTTTAAGAAAGCTGTAGGCTTGTTTGGTAAAATTATTTTACCATAATTTACCATATACCATATACTGGCAGTGTAAAAAAATATGTGCGGTATCACTGTGAAAACCGGAATGAAAAAACAAAACAAAAAAAACCCCCTGCATATTGGTCCATTGAGGCCTAATGGGCCTATATGGTTTTCTAATGCTTATATAATGTGTTTGTCTAACACCTATCTGTTTGTGATTTTGATTTCAATTTAAACGCATATCTGGAATTACACTACTCACAAAAAGTTAGGTATTTTCAATTTTCGGTTACGATTTAATGAAAATGTAAAATGTTCACACCTTATAGATGTTACCTCATGAATGTTGGACATTTAACTGGAACTAGAAAATTGCTGTTATTACAAAACAGTGCTGCGAATGCACCAATGCTAAAGGTGTTAAACTGGGATGCATAGATGCGAAAACACCTTGAAGAATAAAACAATGACTGAAAATGGCATTACATGTTTTAAGCTGAAACTAGAATGCTTGAATGATGCTGACTGGACCTTACAAATTAAGCTCAACCAGGTGAACACTCAATACATCATGACCACTCTCACTCAATGGGAGCCGGCTCTTTTGTTGTGACTTGCCACTCTGGAAGACATGCTGCCAGTCACATTTGAGTATATAGGTTTGTTAAATATATGACAACAGAAAGAAAGGCTATGCTCCATTGCAAGTGGAGACAGGAGTTAGTGGTGAGGAGAGTGCTTAGCATTATGTTGTATTATAACCCTGCGCACACACCAAATGCAATTTGGGTATCAAGTTTTCATGCAAAGGCAATGGTCAACGCTCATCAACCATTGACCTGCAGCTTTAATTTCTGGCTCTCTGACAAAAGCTGACAATCACACCACATTGAGAACTACAACAGCATATACAATATGTCACCACTAAATTCTATGCCCAACACCAGCCAGTAATGGTTGGGAGTTTATCTCCATGCAGACGATGCAGAAAAACTAGTCCATGCTTTTGTTACTTCCAGATTGGATTACTGTAATTCCTTATTATTGGGCTGCCCCAAATATGCCTTGAAAAGTCTCCAGCTGATCCAGAATGCTGCAGCTAGGGTTCTGACTAGAACCAGCAGGAGAGATCATATTTCTCCAGTTCTAGCTTCTCTTCATTGGCTCCCTGTTAAATCCAGGATAGAATTTAAAATTCTTCTTCTCACATATAAAGCTCTCCATGACCAAGCTCCATTATATATTAGAGATCTCATAGTTCCAGATATTCCAAGCAGAGCACTTCGCTCTCAGACTGCAGGCCTGCTGGTGGTTCCAAGGGTCTCTAAGAGTAGAATGGGAGGCAGAGCGTTTGGCTATCAAGCCCCCCTATTATGGAATCAGTTACCACTTCAGGTTGGGGAGGCAGACACCCTCTCTACCTTTAAGATCAGGCTGAAAACCTTCCTTTTTGATAAGTCTTATAGTTAGGGATGGTTAGCCTTCCCTTAGTTAAGCTGCTATAGGTTTAGACTGCTGCGGGACATCCATGATGCACTGGGCTCTTCCTTTCCCATGATGCACTGGGCTCTTTCTCTCCCACCATCTCTGTCTCTCCATGTAGAAACCTGTGACAGTATTGCATCATTAACTGTGTTCTCCTCTCTCAGCAGATCTGGCTGGATAACGTTGCAGTGTTTGTTGGTCTCCCTCTCTGTCTTCTCCCCCCCAGCCGGTCGAGGCAGATGGCCGCCCTACCTGAGCCGGGTTCTGCCGGAGGTTTTTCCTCCCTGTTAAAAGGGTGTTTTCCTTCCCACTGTCGCCACCCCTCCGTGCTTGCTCAGGATGGGGGATTGGACCGGGTCAAGTCAAGATTCGATCCAATCTGCTGGTTTCCTTAGCCAGGCTATTATGAATCTGACCTGAATTTTTCTGTCTGTCTAAGTGCCCTGAGGTGACACTGTCATGAATGGACGCTATACAAATAAAGTTGAATTGAATTGAATTGAATCCATACATGTACTTCACACTCATGGTACAAGTTTAATGTCAAAATATTACAGAATTTCTCATAAACTTTCATTGACTGTGGACAAAACCAAGTCAGTAAAGCAAAGACATCAAATTTATAGAATAACCAAAGGAAGGGGTTAAATTCCTACTGAATTTTTGTATTTCCCATAAGGCTTTTTTGCTACTTGTTGAAAACTGAAAATATCTCTGCCCCCTTTGTTCATGCTCTTTAAAACTTAACTTGATGGATTTACTTTATGAGAAAGTAAAACTTATTTCAGACTAGAGAATGTGATTTATCTAAGATAATTTATTTAAAAACAGATATCATCACCAAACGAAAGTATTCAAGTTCAATCAATGCAGAATAGCATTTTATATAAGCTGCAATGTTGTCACATCACAGCCTTTCAACTCTGCTCTCTGTCACTCTCTTCAGTGGTAGAGTAGCATACTGATCATAGTGCACAGCTGACACCCAAAAAAAAAGTAATAAACAGGTTGAAGATTTGAGCTGTCTTATATACTGGTGCTTCCAACCGGGGACTTTTCAAATGGTTTGTGTCTAGAGTCTGGGTAGGTAATTATGCAAAACACTGACCAATTGCTAGGCTGAATTTTTGAAGCAGCCAATCAGATGACTAGATTTTATTTTACAAAAATGCAAATTTATGAAGTCGATTAATAAAGCATATAGGTTTGTACAAATATATGAAAACAGAAAGAAAGGTTTTGTTCCATTGCATTGGAAAACAGGAGTTAGGGATGAGAGTGCATTGTGTTGTGTTGTAATATAAACATGTGACACCTTAAAGTTTAAATTTGTTGTTTTATTGTATTGTGTGTGTTGTCTTAACCTGCCAAGGGACTACTGATGCTAATTAGCTTGCTAATGACAATCCAACATGTTTACCTGTGTTGGTACATATGTTCATTAATATGTACTGTCCCTGTCAAATAAACAAAAAGTTTCAAGATAGAATAAATGCACAGAGTTTTAAGGCTACTCATAAAAATGCTGAATTCAAAAAAGTTTTTAACACAAACCATTAATTTATTGCAAACTGAAGGGCAAATATAGCGCTGTAAATATCTCAAATAAAGAGCTACAGGGATGTTATGCTCGAGCCTGTCTGCTCGACTCCGCCTCCATCTTATGAGTTGAAAGTCTTGCAAGCACTGTTTTGGTGAATGTCTCAGCATGCTGAAAGCCACGTGACCACACTAACCGAGGCCTCGTTACGTCATCTGAGAGTGTCGAGCTGACATCTTGAAGGGACTGGGTTTATTAATCTGTCAATGCTTAATACGGGTTCCAATCACTTGGGAATTTATTGAAAAATACTAAATTTATCACAGAGGATAATTCCAAGACAATGTATCTTTTATTATACACCGAGCCAGAGACAACACAGCTCCAGGCAGCGCTTCCCTCAGCTGCAGTACACATCCAAGGCCAGCAGATGGAGCTAATGCTGGCTGTCTCAAATTTCTCAAGACTTTGGCCCTCATTTATCAAACGATCCTACGACGAAAATCTGTGCGTACGACCATTTCCACGCAAGACTGGGCATTTATCAATTTGAACGTGATCGTAGGATACGATCAAATCTCACGACGGCTCCGAGTTCGTGTACGCAAGTTTGAGTCAGTGAGGGTTTGCAGCGCAGCACAGTAGAACATGAAAATATTTATTAACCAAACCGCAAACTGTCATTTAAACATAAGTATTCACATATCCAGCACTAAGAATGGTGAAATCTTTTGGTGGCAAGTTTCATATTGGACCACTTTTTCTTGACCCATTGGCTAAAGAATTGTGACGTTGCTACCGGATGTGGGCTATTATTCAATTTCATAATAAAACGAATAAACCATATAAGCCAGGCCTAGATTGAGACTTTTATTAATATCTCAGCCGGAGTCATTGACACCGGTGAGGCTGACTGATCCTCTTCCGTACAGCGTTTTTGTACACGTCTCTGACTTCTGTTTTTAAGCTGCCTAACAGCACCTCTTTAATCTTTCCCACCTCACAAATGAGGAATTCTGTCTTGATCCCCTCCAAAAGTTTCTTTTCTGGCAGAATCTCTCCTCTCCACGGTTCAACCTCGCTGGGTGAAGCCTCATTATTATGCATGTTTAAAGGAATAGTTCACCCTCAGAATGATTTAACTTTATTTTCCACTTATTTTTCACCCTGATGGTGAGCAAGACTCTGGACCACTTTTTTAATATTTCAAATGCAGCCGTAGATCAGGACAACTTCTCCTTTCCCCCCAACGGAGTTCGCCAGGGTCCGAGCCAAAAAGGTCCATAAAAGTCCACAAACAATTGTCAATATTCCTCCATACTGCTCGTCCCATGTAATCCAAGTGCCCTGAGTGGGTAGCGTCCAGATTTGACTTGAAACTACGCCATTTAGTATATTTTTAGAGTCTAAACAGTACTACATTGCATGCCTAGCAAGCACGCCAATGCACGTTCACGAAACTACGGAAGCCACGGCAGACGAGATCGCGTGTTCTCTTTTTCTTTCTTTCTTTCTTTTAGATTAATATCCAACCCCTCCTGTGTTTGTCCCAGTTTGTCTAGAGCTCTCGCGCTCCTAGCACAATGTAAACAGTGAATTTCTTCTTCTACGCTTGCATTATCGGCAGAGTAGGCTCTGAACGCCTAGGCTTCCGTAGTTTTGTGACCGCCCATGTGCGTGCATTACGGAAGTAAACAATACTCCTTTTTAGGCTCTAAAAATATAGTAAATGACGTTGTTTCGAGTAAATTATGGACGCTACCCACTCAGGACACTTGGATTACATGGGATGAGCCGTATGGAGGAATATTGACAATTTTTTGCGGACTTTTATGGAACTTTTTGGCTCGGACCCTGGCGAACTCTATTGGGGGGAAACGAGAAGTCATCCTGATCTCCGGTTGCATTTGACATATTAAAAAAGTGGTCCAGAGTCTTGCTCACCATGAGGGGAAGTGGAAAATAAAGTTAAATCATTCTGAAGGTGAACTTTTCCTTTAAGGGCGTAACCGTGGGCGTGACATTTAAATGACGATGGATTTCAGCAGTGGAATTTATCAAGACTCTTTTGTTCGTACGACGAGATTGGACTGATACGAACGTTTTAATAAATCACACGTGGGTCCAATCGTACAACCATTTTTACGATCAGATGTGCGACCATTTCTTCGATCGTTTGATAAATGAGGGCCTTTGTGTCGATCTCTTGGCAGCTGTGTCAAAATGTCTCATTGGTACTGTCCCAATCCGCACACTTGAGCTCTTCAAACACTGTTTTTGAGTGTGTAGTGCACACTAGAGCTGTGTTCGAAATCATCCACTCATTCACTCACTCCCTATTCCCTACATAGTGCATATGATATAGTCCGCTATATCATGTACACTATGTAGGGAACGACGGGTGGAGATTTCGGCTACTACATGGTGTGACGTCAGTAGATGCGCTGCGACGTGCAGTAGCAAAACTTCAATAAAGTTTTTTTTTTTTTTTTAGAAAAGACGTGCAGTAGCAGTAGCTAACAGTTATGAACAATAGACACCTTTCCTACTACGAAGAAATACCACTATTGTTAAAAGCTACACAACAACGCCACTAAAGCAAATGTTGGTAATTTAATGTATATATATGATATATATATATATATATATCATATATATATAATATATAATATATATATATTTTTTTTTATCATATATCATGATCTGCCTTTTAGGTGGTTTTAATGAATGGAGGGTGAAGGGGGACAAAATTAAATAAATAAATATGTCATGAAATAAATAAATATGTCATGAAATACATACCTGTAAATCTCCCATTAATTAATTAAATGTATCATTTATTTATAAAAATCATCATATCATTTATAAAAACATTATTTTTTGATCCAAGTCTTTTTATTATTTTTTTACAATGTTAATTACATTAGACACTGACAGAACAAACCAGTGAATAAACATACACAAGGGAGAAACAGCTCCCCACCACCCAAACAAAAACAAGAGATAACTAACCCCCCCCCCCCCCCCCCCCCCGCTATACCAGCCTATACCAGGCTACAGCTACATTCAGTACCTCGTGTCAAATTATGATCTGCATACAGAATGAAGATGTTGTGTAACTCAGACAAGTTTTTGTCAGCTGGAACACTTTTAAAGTAAGATATAAATGGCAGCCATTGATCATAAAATTTCCCAACATGCCCTTTCAGGGTATATCTAATCTTTTCCAAATGTATATGTCCCATAACCTCCCTCATCCACTGACCGTATGTAGGAGGACGTGGATCTTTCCATTTGCACAAAATTAATCTCCGGGCTAACAATGAACAGAAAGCAGTCATGTTTAACTGTTGTCTGCTCAGATGGATATCAGGAGACACAACCCCGAATAGAGCAGTTAGAGGACAGGGGTGTACTATTCTCCCACAGATGTTGGATGGAATGCCAGTACCTCCAAAAGTTTTTTTTTTTTTTTTTTACTTGTCCTGTCCAGCATTGAAGCAAGCAGAATGGAAATCTGATTGCTTTATTCTGTTGAACAGTTTTGCTTTATCAAGCGGAGCTTTATGAACATAAGGCTCCACTTGATATCATGTTTATTCATTTTATTTCTTTAATTAAACATTTGTCTATTGCACCATTCCATTTCACATTGCTGGGCCTGACAAGGGAGAAATGAAAGTTAACAGAGGTAATGATAGAAAGTAAAACAGAGAGAAAGGAGTAAGGAAGAGGAAGAGAGAGAGGAGAGAAAACATGAATCCACTTACACAGTTCACTGGTACATCTGTACAGCGATCCCTAAACAACCAAGGTCTCTGTTGGAAAACAAAACAAGCAATCCCCTACAGGAGGACCTGCAGGTGGCTTAAATATCCTCAGATCATACAAACACACGCAGAACTACGCAGAGAAGAGGTACAACCTAGTCAGCGTGATGGGAAGTAGAGAAGAGGTACAACCTAGTCCTCGCAATGGGAAGTAGAGAAGAGGTACAACCTAGTCATCGCAATGGGAAGTAGAGAAGAGGTACAACCTAGTCATCGCAATGGGAAGCAGTGTCACAGTGTCAACATGCATAATAAAGGGTCTCCATGGTGATACAGTCATGCAGATGCAGCCTCGTCTCTGCAAGGAGGAGGAAGCCCGCAAGGCTCACGACCCAGGCCCCCAGCAGCCACCTAGAGGCCCAGATCCCAGCTACCCCCCCCAAAGAGCGGACATGCATCCCCCGAAGGGCGGCAAAAGGCGGCCCCAGGCGGAGCCCCCGCGGTCTGGGGGCCCAGGCCCCAGCGGACCAAGACCAGCAGCTGCCGACCCCACCGGGCGCCCCCCGGAGCGGAGACAGCGCTGGGCCCAGGCGCCCAGGAGCAGCCACCCCCCCCCCCCCCCCCCCCGACCCGGGCGGCCCAACTGAAACCCAGGAGGACCGGACCCCCCAGACGACACCCCCCCCAAGGCAGGCCAGCCCCCACCCCAACGTCCCTGCCCCACACACCTGACACCAGGGCGCCACCACCTCTACCACCCCCTACCCCGCCACCACACTCACACACACACTCCCCACACACCTACCCCAACACTAGGGCTGAAAGATATACCGTCACCGCATCCACATCGAGACACGGACACCCAAGACATCAACACCGCAAGAGCAACCACACAAAAGATACAGATCCCCCCCCGCGCCCGCCCCGCATACAAAGCCCCGGAAGCCACAAACAAAACCGCACCCCCCACCAAAGCGCCCAGCCCCCAACCAACCCGCAGCCACACCGCACCACATCGACACCGAGATGCCCGGCACGAACACCGAGATACGAAACCCCGCCCGCACCGCCCAGCCCTACCCAACACCTCCATGTACCCCCCCACACACACATACACCCACCCATTCCGCTCTCCGACCTTACATACCCACACTCACTCCTCCCTCCACCCCCAACACTCTCCTCCCTCTACCGTCCACACCTAGCCCCACCTCCTCATACCCTCTAACACACACATGCACTCCCCCCAAAAGCACTCACCTCCAAAAGTTTTGGGCAGGTCCAAAATGTGTGGAAGAGTGTGGCAGGTGATCGTTTACAGCGGTCACATGAAGGATCCAAGTCGGGTTTAATCTTTGATAACTTGTCTTTGGACCAGTGTAATCGGTGCACCACTTTAAGTTGGACCACTGCATGCCTCAGTGAGACCGATGAAGCATGAATGTTCTGTATGGCCTTCTGCCATACTGAATCCGATATGGTTTCATTTAAGTCATTTTCCCATTTCTGCTTGAGTTCTTTTAAAATGGTCTCATGGTATGAGTTAAACAGGGCATAAATCTTACTTAAGGCCCTCCTAGAGTCCATCCGGTTGTCTAACAGTTCGTCTACCAATGATCGAGAGGGGCATGAAGGAAAACAGTCAGAATGTGATCGAACAAAATCTCTTAATTGCAAATATCTAAAAAAATGGGACTTTGGAATGTCAAATTCTTCAACCAACTGATCAAAGGAAACAAAAGTATTATCCACATATAGATTGTAGAAAGAATGTATTCCCTTACCATCCCAGAAATCAAATGTTTCATCGATCATCGAGGGGATAAACATGGGGTTTTTTGAAACAGATGCTGTAAATTGTAGGTCAGTAAGCTTAAAAGACCGCCTACACTGATTCCATATTTTCAGTGTCTGAACAACAACTGGGTTAGAAGAGTAAGATGAGATGGGCTGTTTGAAAGGTAGCTCAGAACAGAGCAATGCAACTGGAGAGCTAGATTTTATTGAGCCTGTCTCCAGAGTTACCCAGCTAGGTATACCTACAACACCTCTTCTTAACCAGTACAACACCGCTCTACTGTTAGCTGCCCAATAATAGTACATGAAGTTGGGAAGGGACATACCACCCATGCTACGTGTCAGCTGTAGCACTTTTTTGCTCAATCTTGGATGCTTTCTATTCCATATAAAAGAGGATATCTGGCTACATAAACCGGAGAAGAAAGACTTTGAAAGGAAAATAGGAAGACTTTGGAACGGATACAGAAATTTTGGCAAAATCACCATTTTAACTGAATTGATTCTTCCTCCCAAAGAAAGGGGCAACAGCTCCCAACGAGCTATGTCTTGTTTAAGTTTGGATAGTAGTGGCAAATAGTTAGCTTTGTACAAGTCTTTATAGTTGCGAGTTACCCATATACCCAAATATTTGAACTTTTTTGAGTTGCTCTTAAAGGGGATTATTTCAGAGACATTGCTTTCAAGTGGTGTTAAGGACATCATCTCACTCTTCTGCAGGTTAACCTTATAGCCAGAAATCCTCCCAAACTTGCCAAGCATATCCAGCAACGCAGGGATACTAGACAGAGGGTTTGAAATAAACAAAAGTGTGTCATCAGCATAAAGAGAAACTTTATGCTCCAAGCCCACACGTTCTATTCCTTTAATAACCATGCTCTGTCGGACCGCTATGGCCAGTGGTTCAATTGCTACAATGAACAGGAGCGGCGAAAGAGGGCACCCCTGCCGAGTGCCCCGTTGTAGCTGAAAATTGGGTGATATGTTATTATTGGTACGGACAGCTGCCAATGGAGAAGAGTAAAGCAGTCTTATCCATGACAAAAATTTAGGGCCAAAGTTGAACCTGTCTAAGGTTTTAAAGAGGTAGTCCCACTCCAACCGGTCAAAAGCTTTTTCAGCGTCTAAAGAAAGGATTAGCTCCTTATCTTTGTGACCAGGTGTAGTGGGGGTATACATAATATTAAATAATCGCCTCATGTTATAAAAGGGCTGGCGATTTTTCACAAAGCCTGTCTGGTCAGGTGAAACAATGGTGGGAATCACCCCCTCAAGGCGCTTCGCCAACACCTTTGCCAATATTTTGGCATCCGTATTTAGAAGTGACACAGGCCGGTAAGAACTACAATCTAAAGGATTCTTATCCTTTTTAAGTAACAGAGTTATAACAGCTTGACGTGTGGTCAGTGGGAGCAATGATGCACCCAAAGATTCTGTGAAGACTGACAATAACAATGGGGACAGCAGATCGGAAAACTTCTTAAAAAAGTCAGACGAGAAGCCATCTGGCCCTGGAGATTTCCCGTTTTGCATATCTTTTATCGCCAAACTTATCTCTGTGACTGAAATATCCTTTTCTAAGTCAGTAGCCAGATCAGAATTTAGCTCAGGGAGATTAAGATTTTTAAAAAAGAGTTCGAAATCGGACGCCTGCGATGTAGGGTCAGAAGAGTACAATAACTGGTAAAATTTACTGAAACATTTTAAGCCTTGGTCATTATTGATAACTGAAATGGTTTGATAAGCTGATTTCTGATGCAGTTGGTGCGCAAGCAGTCGTCCCGCCTTTTCACTGTGTTCGTAGAACTCATATTTAGTCTTGGAGATGAGATGTTCAGCCTGATGAGTAGACAAAGTATTGTATTCTGTTTGCAATAGAACACGTTTTTTTGCTAACTCTGGTGAAGGAGCTTGACACATTTCTGCATCCAGTGATAGGATTGATAGGATTATTGTGATAGCACAATATGAAATTATTTGACCCCTCAAGTAAGCTTTTAAAGATTCCCAGATGGTACAGAACGGCATGCCTGGAGTTTGGTTAGTCTTAAGAAAAAACGTTATCTCTTTTCTAATAAATATAACAAAATTTTCGTCAGATAGAAGCAAAGAGTTGAGTCGCCAAGGGCGGAATTTTGATTGAGATGCAGGGATCAATAGTGACATACATAACGGAGCATGATCAGAAATGACCATAGCTCCATAATCACACTCACTCACCATGTGTAAGATTCTTTTGTCAATGAAAAAATAATCGATTCTGGAATATGTCATATGAACAGAGGAATAGAACGAATATGCCCTTGCAGAGGGGTTGCGGTAGCGCCACACCTCTGCCATTCCGTATGTCTCTAAAGACGCTTTTATTGTTTGGGCAGACTTTGTTAGAGTCACTTTTCCAGATGTGCTTCGATCCAAAGCTGAAAGCACACAATTAACATCTCCTCCAATTATAATACTATGAGTTGACATATTTGGCATCATTGTGAAAAATGTATTGAAGAAGTCACTGTCATCCCAGTTCGGTGCATAGACGGAGGCTAAAATGATGGGAAGTGAATATAATTTCCCCACCACAATTACGAAGCGCCCAGCAGAGTCTGCACACTAGATGCAGTGAATTGTACATGTCTGCCAATCATTATAGCTACTCCTCTCGACCTAGCTTGGAAGTTAGATTGAAACACCTGACCAGACCACTTCTTATTCAGATTTCTGCTGTCTGAGGAGCACACATGTGTCTCCTGCAAAAAGGCGATGTCCGTGTTAAGCTGTTTTAAGTGTGACATAATTTTCTGATATTTTAAGGCGTGGTTTAGCGATTTCACATTCCAACTTACACATTTGACAGAGCATCCATGGGGAAGCTTGGTCAAATTCGTGGAAGTCATCTTCTTAGCACCCTAGGCTTTGAGTGCACACAAACTACAATCACACGCTGGTACATAAAATAGAGATTACATAGCAAAGATCTGGTATAGCTAACCCCCCTCCTATCAGAACCAGGAGATAAAAAACAAAACAATTCACTCCAGAACAAAGACAAATCCACACATAGTGCTTGTACTGAGTAATGCTGCTTTCAGCAACTTGGGCTCCCGATTAGCCAGAGCTCAACTCAAAATATTGTAAGAAATAGGGACCTCCTTGAACATTTTATTATTATTATGAAGGCTACTCAATTAAACCAAAAATAAGACAAGATTATAATAAGATTTAAATCAGCGGATGTGGCATTACAACTGTGCACTGTTAGTATAGTAAAAGATCACTGATGGGATAGACAAAGAATTTCTTTTTCATCAGATATAAAGTATGTTGATAAATGATATGCAAATATACAACCTGAAGAAAGTATAACTTGAAGGGATCCAGCCCCACAGTCATCATTTGTCCTCACTCCCCGGAATGATTTTCTCCCTGACGTTTGTCATGGCAACCTTTGGATCAGTAAACTCCAAGTCCTCCGATCCATGCGTGATGCGAAGTCGTGCCGGAAAGAGTAGCCCGTAACGCACTCCCTCCCGGTCACGAAGAAGCCTCTTAACCCCCGTAAACGCTGCTCGAGCTTTGGCCACACCGGTGGTGTAGTCGGGGAGGATTGTGATCGGTGCATCCTTAAAATGCAGCGGGCCGCGGGTCCGAGCGCGACCCAGAATCTCCACACAGTCACGGTAATAATGTAGCTTCGCCACAATCATCCGCGGCCCCCCGCCCAGCCTCCTTTGGCCAGGTGAGCGATGCGAGCGGTCCACCAGGGGCTCCTTCTCGAGTTGTAATGCCTCTTTTAATATCTTGGTCACCACTGCAGGAGAGCTGGATTCCGTCTCGGCGACCCCATGAATGCGAACATTGCATCTCCTCATTCGGCCCTCCATATCTTCACACTTCCCCTTCATCCCCTTCAGCTCAGCTTTCAGCTCGGCCACCGATTCACGTAAGGCGACATCTTCGTCTGACCAGGTAGACAGGCCGCCCTCCATGTCGTTAACTTTCTCACTCACCAGGTCGAGATCCGAACGAAGCGCTGCGGTGTTGCTGATTAATGCCGCCTTCACTGACTGCAATTCCAGCTTAAGAAAGTTAAAGTCTTCTGCGAAGGCCTCTTTCATTTCTTTCTTAATCACCGCCGAGATATCAGCCTTGAGATCGAGAAGTATTTCCGCCTTTAAATCCACCATCGTGTCAGCTTCGCAGTGCTTAAGCGGGAGAGGGGCTGAAGCACTTGCCGACTTGGGAGGACTCTGGACCGAAGTGGAGTTGGGCCCTTTACTGGCCGATCCAGCATACTTGTATTTGCGGAGATTTGCAGCCATTTCAATGATTCTACTAAAATAGAGCCACAGCTATCCAAAGTTAAGCCACTTGAGCCCAGATTTTGTCCACGTTACTAAAGAAAATTCACAGTTAAGCTAGCCTCTCGGGAGCCCTCAAAACACACGTCTTACTCCGTCGCCGCCATTGCAGAACTCCCTTAAAAACATTATTAAATAATTAAATTTACCACTAAATAATTAAATATATCATTAACTCATTAAATACATCAATAAATAATTAAATACATCATGAAATTATGAAATATGCACTGAAATAATTAAATGTCCCGTGAAATAATTAAATATACCTTTTAAAATAATAAATTCAAATACTAAAACGACATTGTAAGGAAAGCTTTTATTTCAAGATTTATTTAATTATTTCAGTGCATTTATTTATTTCATGCCTCCTCTGTGAGCGCTGTTGTCATGAAATCCTTTAAAATGTCAAACCCAGCCATCAAACTCAGTGGGCGGGACTTGTGTGGCTTGCCCACTGATCCTGACATCTGATTGGCTTCTCCAGACAGCAAGTCAAGACTAATCTATGACAGATGGAGTTTGAGAACAAACAGAATACATATTCGAAAACATTTGGGTTGCAGTTGTATATACGTGGGTTTGGAACAGACTGGAAGGAAACAGCCAAGCATGTTTACAACTGTTTTCTTTTCTGGACGCAAAGTTATTTGTTTGAAAGGAATTTTTTAAGACGTTCGTAAGCTGCCATGACGGGACTACTCCTCTTCCACCGCAGTCCGGTTTTATGCTTCCGGGTACCCATTGTCAGAGCAAAAGAGTTAATCAGGTTACTTTTCGCTAAGGAGCGACTTATTTGTTCAAACATGAGTTCGGGTTCAACTTGTGCTGTTGTCGGTTGTTAGAACAACTCAAGAAAACTGAAAACGAGTTGAAAACATTTTGCTTCGAGCATCAACAACTTCGAAATGCCCGTCTATGCCCAGCGCCCTGCACTCGGTCCAGGAAGGAGGATCGGAAACTAGCAGCTTTGAAACGTAAACACCCGCCGGAGAGTTTATGTTTACTCCTTTCATTTTATTGATAAAAAGCCCACAGAGCTACACCCCGTCCCGGAGCTTTATCTGGGCTATGACCGGCCCTCACCAAAGAAAAGGCGACGGCTCCTCTAGAGCTCCCCTAGTGAGCCAGACGGCTTCCAGGTATATCAACAAAAAGACCGAACCTGTTCCCACGAAGCTGAAGTTAGCTTCCGATTCGCAGCTTCTGATTCGCTATGTGTAAAGGGCGATTCCACTGAATTTGCGAGAACACAGACTATATTAAAACAGGTCCTGATCTAAAACTACAACACTTAGACTCCTCAAACCTGGACTGAATTATTCAATACACTCTACAGAATGATCAAAACACCATTTCTGATTTGTGAAACCTTTATTCTATTTGTGAAAATGCAAATTAGGCTCATCTTATTACTTTTTTTGCATCTGACCACATTAGACCTGGTCCTGATCAAAAACTACAAAATGTATACTCATCAAATCTGGACGAAATTATTCTACAGAGACCACAGATTCATAAAAACACCATGTCTGATTTGTGAAACCTATATTCTATTTGTGAAAATACAAATTAGACATTAGACCTGGTCCTGACCAAAAACTACGATACTTACCATGTTTAAACCTGGTTTCAGATGTTCTAAAGAGGTTGAGGACCAGGTCTAATGAGGTCTAGATACAAAAAAAAACAGAAAATGACCCTATTTTTCATTTTCACAAATCAGAGAAAGGTTTCACAAATCAGAAACTATTCTTGAATTAAGCTACAACCTCTTTAGAACATTTGAGACCAGGTTTGAAGATTGTAAGTATTGTGGTTTTTAGTCGGGACGAGGTCTAATGTCGTGTAGATGCAAAAAAAAAAAAGGCATAAAATGAGCCTAATTTGTATTTTCACAAATAGAATAAAGGTTTCACAAATCAGACTGGTGTTTTTATGAATCTGTAGTCTCTGTAGAATAATTTAGTCCAGATTTGATGAGTATACGTTTTGTAGTTTTTGATCAGGACCAGGTCTAATGTGGTCTAAATGCAAAAATTAATAAGATTAGCCTAATTTGCATTTTCACAAATAGAATAAAGGTTTCACAAATCAGAAATGGTGTTTTGGCCATTCTGTAGAGTGTATAGAATAATTCAGTCCAGGTTTGAAGAGTCTAAGGGCCCGATTTACGAAAGGTTTGCGCTTGTTAAAACAGACGCTATCTTCATTACGCACGCAATAATCCGCCAGAGCTGATTTACAAAGCAGGGCAAAGGGAGGTTTTGCGCTTGTTAAGGGGCAAAATAGCGCCGCTGTCCATTTTGCGCATCTGCTGCAGATGAATATGCAAACTAGGCGTTTCTGCCAGAAGGCGCAAAATATTGGGAGGAGACTATGCAAAACCTCAGTTTAACACGCGCAATGTGATCTATCAACTGTTCAAAGGAAAGCGGGGGCAAAAGATTGCGTGTAATTTAGCACGTCTGAAAAGCAGGTATAACTGGCAGCTTTACGAACTGATGGCTGAAAGAATGCTGCACACAGGACTGCAGACATCGGGTCAGAATCATTTCTCATGATGTGTTCAGGCGACACGTCAAGTTTTCATTATTTAATTAAATAACAATCAACATCACTGTTAAACACGGTTTATTCTAGACATGAACCAGAACATCTGCAGCTGCAGCATCATGGTAGTTAAAGCTGATATTAATTATGTCTTTTTATTTTCTTTTACTTTTTGCCAATGGCATATTTTTAAATTAAAATCATCTCCTGCTCCTCCACGCCGCAGCGACTGCTGCTGTGTTCTGAGGTTGCTGTCCTGCGTGAAGTTGGCCCCCACCCCACAAAAAACTCAGTGAAAATAACCAGTAACGTCGCACAAACTATTGATACTATTTTTTTACTGAGTTTTGCATGGGGTGGGGGGCAATTACGCAGGTCCCGCGCCTGGCATTGTGCCAAAGAGCGCGCAGTCTGTGCGTAATATCAGATCATCTTTACCAGCGTGTCCTTATCCATGTCCTTAAACTGACCTCTTCTTACGACCCACAGGGAAACCTGCTGCATTATTTTTATTTATAGTTATTATATGAAGATTTCATTTGCAAAAACAGACAAACGCCACTGTGGAAAAACAGAGTTAACTGCTTTTGTTGCTGTTGGGTACAAACGCCATATCTCCATTTTACATCATTAAAACCCTCTACTTCACGTGAGCTTGATTTTCTGAAAATATTCAAAAAGTAAATGAAGAGTTTATGTGCAAAAGCAGTTAACTCCGTTTTTTCTAAATGGCGTTTGTCTTTTTTTGCAAATGAACTCTTCATATTTATCTTATATTCTGTTTTTTATTTGCCTCATTATATCTCTGAAACTAACATCTCTCTATCAGGATGAATTTCATTTTGTGTTTACCTCATGCTCTTCTGAACTTTCCGTGGCGCAGGGAGAGCGCACGCTAAATCCTCATTTAAATACTGCTGTTTGCGCCTGTTACAGATTGCGCGTGTAATCTTTGTAGATCACCCGCAAACGCTAAAATGACAGCGCACGCTATTTTTTTTGCGAGGCAAAGACATTAGACTCGCAATTTGGAGTCTTTGTAAATCAGGCCCTAAGTGTTGTAGTTTTAGATCAGGACCTGTTTTAATATAGTCTGTGTTCTCGCAAATTCAGTGGAATAGCCCTTTACACATACAGTATAGCGAATCGGAAGCTGCGAATCGGAAGCTAACTTCAGCGTCGTCCTGTTCCCGGTGAGTGAAGATGTAAATGTGGGGTTTCACTGTTTCACATTTTAATCATGAAATTCTTAGCTTTTACCAAGTGGTGAATGCCGTTCAGATCAGTGCTAGCTGGTTGCAGGGAAATCTGTTGAAACTGCTAAATCTGTCTTGGTCTGGATGTTTGCACGCTGTTAGCAGCAGCTCAGTTATTACCACCAGAAGCATGCTGGCAGAGATATGCTCAGCTTCATTTAACTGACTTTTAATAGATTTTTATTCAGTATACCAAGAAAATAAGAAAATTCAACAATGCACTACACAAACACAGGCAAAATAAAAGATGATAATAATAATAATAATAATTATAATAATATATATATATATATATATATATATATATATATATATATATATATATATATATATATATATATATATATATATATATATATGTATAAATAATGTATGTATTGTGTGTTTTTGCTGGGACGTAATTAAGAATTAAAAATTGGGGGGGTATTAGCTCCAGGGCTGTAGGTAAAAATGTCTAAGGCTTGTGTTCATAAAGAATGTGCCAGCAGTTATTTGAGACAGTTTATGAATTTATCATTTATTTATAAATGTAGTTGTATATAAAAAAAAAAAAAAAAATCCAGCTAAAAAGGTTAAATCCAACGTAGCACCGTCTAATCACAATATTTTACCATTACAATAAAATTTTAGGAGCATTTCAAGGGGCCTCAAGCTGTTGATATTTATGATTTTGGATTTGTGTGAGTGTAGAATAGAAATTTTTGTCAGAAAATTGTATAAGTTACTTAATAGTTCTGTTATGCTATCATATTTTACATGATTGCCTATTTGATTGTACAGTATGTTCTTATCCTTCAGGCTACTCTGTGGATTCACCTTCAGTCATTCCAGACCAGACCAGCACCTCCACACAACCTCCTGAGCCACATCTGGACTCAGTCCACACACAGTGGGAGGACCCTTCACAACAAGATTATCAATACTGCAAAATGTCTCGGAGAAAAGATGTCCAGGACAAGATGACTCAGATGAAGTTGCATATTTCCTTATTCAAAAAGACAGACGCTTTGCTGCACACTGGTGTAGCCTTAGGGACATTTAACATTCTGGTGTCGACACTGGAAGGGTATGATATCAACGAATTTACGATGCCTGTACGAGATCAAGTCCTGATGACACTTATGAAATTAAAGATTAACCGTGTAATAAGTGACCTAAGCCACCAATTTCATATCACAGAGCACGGCTAGCAAGATCATCTCATACTGGTTAGACAGACTAGAGGAACTTTTCCAACCATTAATTCCATGGCTGCCAAGAGAAACTATGCAAGCTACCAAACCTGCAGCCTTCAAGAAGAACTTTCCCAATACGACATGCATTATAGACTGCAGTGAGAGGCTTTTACAGAAACCCAAATATCTGGGCTCAAGAGCAGAATCATACAGCCACTGTTATCCACTCAACACTGTCATATAGTTGCCATTGCACCATGTGGACTAATCATGTTTGTGTCTGCTGCATATGGTGGTCGATGTAATGGCAAATGTATAACGATGGACGCAGGAATACTAACGTGCCTGAGACCTGGTGATGAAGTCATGGCAGACAGAGGTTTTACTATGAAAGACTTTCTCTTTGAGAGAGAAGTTAGATTAGTAATTCCTTCTTTCATGAAAAAAACATGGACAACTAACTGAGGAACAGGTAACATGCACACGTTGGGTTGCAAATGTAAGACTCCATGTTGAAAGAGGAGTCAGACGTTTAAAGGTCTTCAAAATACGATCAAAATCTGTTCCTGTCAGCATGGCTCCTACAATGAACTCATGGTCAGAAACCAGTCTGAGATGATTCCCGCTTTATGACATGGCCCTTTATCCTGCTGGAAGTAGCATCAGAGGATGCTACACTGTGGTCATAAAGGGATGGACATGCTCAGCAACAATACAGTAGGCTGTGGTGGTTAAACAGCCACGTTGGTACTAAGGGGCCCAAAGTGGGCCGGGAAAATCTCCCCCCCACATGTTGCCTTTCTATCAACTCGAACCAGTCTGGCCATTCTCCTCTGACCTCTGGCAGCAACAAGGCATTTGTGCCAACAGAACTGCTTCTCACTGGATATTTTCTCTTTTTGGGACCATTCTCTGTAAACCCTAGAGATGGTTGTGCAGGAAAATCCCAGTAGATCAGCAGTTTCTGAAATACTCAGACCAACAACCATGCCACGTTCAAGGTCACTTAAATCACCATTCTTCCCCATTCTGATGCTGGTTTGAACTGCAGCAGATCGTCTTGACCATTAACCTAACATGTTAGGTTAATTGGTCACTCTAAATTGTCCCTAGGTATGAATATGAGTGTGAATGGTTTCTGTCTCTCTGTGTTGCCCCGTGACAGACTGGTTGCCTGTCCAGGGTGTATCTGCCTCTCGCCTGATAATAGCTGGGATAGACTCCAGCAACCCCCGCGACCCTGAACTGGATAAGCGGTACAGAAAATGACTGACAGAAAAATGATGACGGTCCTCACCATGTCTACATGCCTAAATGCATTGAGTTGCTGCCATGTGATTGGCATGTATGAGCAGTTAGGTGTACCTAATAAAGTGGCTGGTAAGTGTATGTATATGTTTAAATAACTGAAATAAAGGCCATGTACGGTGAAAAACTATTGTTAACAAACTGATCAATTTAGGTAGCTGCCCCTCTTCAGTGGATGCTGCTGCTTATACTCAGAGGATATGTCAAAATATGCACCCTCTTCTGTTAATCTATTTTTTTTTTCAAAGTAGGTCTAAAAAACATTTAAATTTTGCAGTTAGATTCCCCCATCCCCTCTTATTTATGTATTTATCTATTAACAGGTTGGCACAGATAATAGGTTCTTCAGGAACATGAACGAATACACGCCATCTACTGTTGAGTGGCTGTTACTGCGCTTCTTGAGAGGGGGTGCTTTTCGGCACATCTGTTCCTGGTGTTTCAGGTTGTCTGGTAAAAAAAACATTTAAGTACTTCTCGTAAATTTGTTGTCACTCTGGGGTCGACATAACTAGTGATTTCGATAAAAGTGTTTAATCAGAGCTCATTCAGGCATGAGCGGAGCCGCCATGTTTGAACACAACACGAAACAGTCAACAGGCCAAAACAATCGATTTCACAGGATCAACGTTAGTCCCGCCCACTGAGTTTGATGGCTGGGTTTGACAGTTTAAATGATTTCATGACAACAGCGCTCACAGAGGAGGCATGAAATAATTAAATACACAGTGAAATAATTAAATAAATCTTTAAATAAAATTTTTCTTTAAAATGTCATTTCAGTATTTAAATTCATTGTTCTAAAAAATATATTTAATTATTTCCTGGGACATTTAATTATTTAATTGCATTCTTCAGAATTTCATGATGTATTTAATTATTTATTGATGTATTTAATGATTTAATGATATATTTAATTATTTAGTGGTAAATTTAATTATTTAATTATGTTTTTAAGAAATTCATGATACATTTGATTAATTAACGGGAGATTTACAGGTATGTATTTCATGATATATTTATTTATTTCATGACATATTTATTTATTTAATTTTGTTCCCCTTCACCCTCCATATTAATGTAGTCCCTGCAGAAAAAAACAGCGAAGACTATCTTAAAGGAGAACTAAGCAACTTTTTTACATAATAAGCCCTGTGGGGCTAAACAAAGTGTTTACGGAGCGATTCAATGCCCCCCCTCCCCCCACCTCCTGCCGGTGCCTCTGGCCTGCGAGCAGCTCTATGCAACTTTTTTATATATATATATATATATATATATATATATATATATAAATATATAATAAATAATGTATCTGTATCTGAAAACATGAAAACATCCTGTCTTGTTCCTGTCCCTAAAAAACCACAACCAGCTGACCCAAATGACTACAGACCAGTTGCCCTGACATCTCACATCATGAAAGTCCTGGAGAGACTCTTACTGGCTCACCTCAACAAGCAAGTGAATACCTTTCAGGACCCATTACAGTTCGCATATCGTAATGGGCTTGGGGTTGAAGACGCCATCATCTTCTTGCTTCAGAGAGCCCACTCTCATCTGGACCAGTCAGGCAGCACTTTGAGGGTCATGTTCTTTGATTTTTCAAGTGCCTTTAATACTATTCAGCTGCTTTGCTATGTGAGAAGCTCCATAACTTCCAGGTGGATCCTCCACAACCACCTGGATTTACGACTACCTAACAAACAGACCACAGTTTGTGAGACTGAAAGGTTGTGTGTCTGAGATGGTGATCAGCAGCACTGGAGCACCACAAGGAACTGTACTCTCACCATTCCTCTTTACACTGTACACCTCAGACTTCCAGTACAACTCTGATCCTGTCATCTGCAGAAATACTCTGATGACTCTGCAGTTGTGGGGTGTATCAGTGATGGACAAGAAGCCGAGTACAGGGAACTGATCAGTCAGTTTGTGAAATGGTAACAATCAGCTCATCTTAAATACCAGCAAGACTAAAGAGATGATTGTTCAAGTTCAAGTTCAATTTATTTATAGAGCACACTAACAACATCCTTTTGGAGCCTGAGGTGCTATACAACTCAACTTAATGGCAGGTTGCTTAAAATAAGTCATAAAAATAATATCAAAAACTAACAGAGAGGAGAAGGTATATATTTACATGAAGCTTAAAATAAAATACAAAGGACACCAGTCATAAAAGGTCAAAATGACCCAGAGCTAAAACACAATAAAAGGAGGGATGACATGGGAGACCAAGGATGGAAAGAAGAGAGTAGGGAGGGGGGGGGGGGGGGCTTATAGTGATGGAAAGGCCTGGGTAAAGAGGAAGGTCTTGAGCAGCTTGTTGAAGGCAGAGAGTGACTGAGCGGCTCTGATATTCAGAGGCAGCGCGTTCCACAGTCGTGGGGCCGCCACAGAAAAGGCTCTGCCACCCTTAGAGTCACATCTAAACCTGGGAACATCCAGGAGACGCGAGGAGGAGGATCTTAATGATCTGAAAACTGTTATTATCAGTGTGTTCTTAAAGGCTTCTAACCTTAATACATTTGCTTCATCACTTTACAATTTAAGTAAACTTTGAACTACTTTTCAGTGACTATTTATTTTTTGAGATACAAGTATTTACAAAAAACTATTTGAACATTTTTAACTATTTAAAAGTACATTTTTAAAATAGCTACAACTATTTACAGAAGATCAGCAGAAATTAATATTTTAAAAGAGCACATGTGCATTTTTGGCTGAGCAGGAGTCCCTGGTGGTAGTGCTGGGCTGGATGGGATGCCACACTGAAGACCGTGGAGTCTTCTGGCTGTGAATGGGACATCATCCGGGGGGTAGGGGCTGCCTCTCTTCACTGTCCACCACATCGTCCATCAGGGTCTGCTGCAGGGCTGACCCAATCAGCGGCTGCCATGTTCCTAAAAAAGTGGCAGAAAATAATTATTAACCAGAACTGTTTTCAAAACTTAAACTGCTCCCCGGGCGCTTTAAGTAGCAGCCCACTGCTCTCTGATACTCAGTACAGAGATGGTGACATGCAGAGCCCTAATTTCCCCTCGGGGATCATACAAGTATAAACAAAACAAAACAAAAAAAAAACACCTAAATGGGAATGCGGTGAGCAGGGGAGCGACGCGTCCTGATCCACCACTCTGTAGGACGTCCCACTCACCAGCCAGAAGAGGTCTCTATGGTGGCCCCCCATCCGTGTCTTCTTTCCTGGTAGAGAAGCTCCTGCAGCACCATCAGGGATCTGCTCAGCCGGAGATCTGGTGCGGTGTCATGATCACTGAGAAAGATTTGAAGAACAGGAACGTTTATATTGATGCTGCAGCACATCGGCCTGTCTGGATGGGGACGTGAGGGGAAGAACAAGACGATTCAACTGAAGCCATTTAATATTAGCCGATATAATTCTAGTGAATGTTAACCCCTTGATGCCTGGTGTTGCAAGTTTGTGACAAATCACTTCTGGCCTTTGTTCATTTTATTTCTTTTTATCCAACTAATTTACTGCATTCATTTACTTTTATTCATTCATATTTATCTATTTTTTAAAAATATTCTTATTCATCATCTTGATTGTTATTCATTTATTTGATATATTAAATTCTACTTTACCTAGTTCCATTGTTTTATTTTTTTGTTTTAGTTTTTAGATTTTGATTTTTTCCCCTGTATTTATTTTGTCTTTATATGATTACAAATAAATTCAGGCAGTAAGGGGTTAACAGTTTAGACAAATAATGCTTTATTCCTCAATCTGTTACACTTTGGCTTCTCAACATGGTTTTGATGATTAATGACAACATAGCAGTAGTGATTAAAGTCAGGGTTATTTACAGGGTTTGTACACAATTAACTATTCAATTCAAAGTATTTAAATTACAAATAGAAGCCAATATCAAGTCTTACAAATGAATAAAATATAAATTACATTTAACCATATTTGTCAATTTACTGTTTATATGACTAGCGTTTGTTTAGTAGCTGGTAGATGGTTGTGAAGTCGCGTCGTCTTTTTTTTTTTCTTCCCTGGGCTTGGGGGCAAACGTGATGACGTCGTGCCGCAATCAGGAAGTCCTCCGAAGGCTAGACCGTCCCATTTACCCAACGGCTAAGCAGCCTCCGGAGTGTCCTCTGAAGGCTGTGGCCTCCGTAGGCTGGGTAGGCTGCGTCCTTCGAAGGATGCAGACCCGGAATTGGGACAGAGCTTCTACTTCTTAAGGAAGCTGAGATCATTCAACGTCTGCACCAAGATGTTGCAGATCTTCTACAAGTCTGTTGTAGAAAGTGCAATTAGCTTTGCAGCATCTGCTGGGGAAGCAGCATCAGAATCAGAGACTTGAAGAAACTAAACAAGCTGATCAAGAAAGCTGGTTCTGTGCTGGGGATAACTCTGGAGCCGCTGGAGCTGATCGTTCAAAAAAGAATGCTGCACAAGCTGATGAAGATGATGGAGGACTCTTCCCATCCTCTCCACAACACGGTGAAGAATCAACAGAGTGTGTTCAGTGGGAGGCTGCGTCAGGTTTGCTGTAGGACGGAGAGATACAGGAATTCATTCCTGCCAGCAACCATCACCCTAAAGAACAAGACTGACTGACTTTTTTTGTTTATTTAAAAAAAAAAGTGAGCTTTTACGACACTGAATTTCCTTTCTGGTACGAATAAAGTATTTTTCATTTAATTTAATTTCATTTCATGATCTCTATAGGAAGAATAATGTGAGGTGAAATGTCAGCAGTCAGATTGACTCCAATCTGGCTACTAGGGGGTAGCCTAGTTGTAGCGTCGCGGGCCTTGGCGTAGAGGACCTGGGTTCAAGACTGCATCACGATACTCAGGTAAAAACCCACGGTGGACCCCTGAGCAAGGGCCTCAACCCCCACCAACTGCTCCCCGGGCGCTTTAAGTAGCAGCCCACTGCTCTCTGATACTTCAGAGATGGGTGAAATGCAGAGCCTTAATTTCCCCTCGGGGATCATACAAGTAAAAAAAAAAAAAAAAAAAGTTTGTGAATGGGCAGAGTTTACAAACAGCCGTTAAGCTAAATACAAGCTAACGCTAGCTTAGCTGCTTACTGTTTACATTCCAAGCAGACTCTCTGAGCTCTGCCGCATCTGTTCAGCACCTCTACGTCCACCTGGTGGTGAATTAGGCACAGGTTTCTTATCTGAAGTGGAGACCAGGGCCGTTTCTCAATATGCGCACTTGTGCATACTTGTGCGTACTTGCGTGCTCATGGACTCGTAAAACGTCATCACCCGCGGTCCAAGTCATGTTCCATTAAAAAGTTTGCTTCTCGGCAAGTACGCTGGAAATCCCCGGATGAAAACTTTCTCCGCCCATTTTACCCAGCATGCATCAGAGGAGACTCGTGCGTACTTGGCCAAATATAAATCCCAGCATGCACCTGCACACGCGCAGCGTTTGGCAGCCTCCTCCTCCCTCCTCCACCTCCAACAGCCAAACCTGAGCGAACATTTCTATTCTTTACTGTTCTTGACCTTTTATCGGCAGCTCTTCCTCCCGCTTTCCTCTCTTAGCTGTTTTTGATCATATAATTATGACTTGATGGAGCAGTTATTTTAATTGTTTTTATTTGTTTCAGTACCATTACTACATCTCCACAACAATAAATAACAAACAGCTGTAGAATAATATTATTTTCATGTTGACAAGCAGCCCTGCTCACTTGCTGCTCACAGTTGGTGGTGATGTCACAAGTTTGCGCTGTCCTAATCCATCAAGTAGGCGGAGTCCGTGCTTGTGAACTCCACAAGTGCAGACTTCCAGTACGTACCCACAAGTCTATACTCACAAGTACACGAGTATGTAGTACGCACACTAGAAATTAAGAAACGGCCCAGGTTCTCTCCAGCGCTGGAGTTGCCTTGTTGAACACCTGTCAGCGTTGCATTTTACCTGTGTGGGCAGAGGTGTGGCTGCCACTCTCCTCGCCTTCTGACTGTCTGCAGACCTTGCTCTGCTATTGATTAAAAACGCTGCTCGTATTTCCATCAGACGTACTAACCTCATCCTTGCAAACTTTGAAAATCTAAACTAGTTCTACATGACCGAAGTTTAATGTTTTTTGGGACCAACTCCTCACTTTCGTACTCTCATTTGCAGCCATGCTAGCTCTCGCTCATGTGTTTGGGAAAGAGAGGAGGAGCTAAACAAAGCAACTCCATGCTGACACACTTTTGCTCGCTCCGATTGGTTCATGAGTGTCTGTCATGTCAACATAAGCGCGTGGAGAAGTACGTGGTGTGATTTGGCAGAGAGGGAGAGAAAAACATGTGGTGTAAACAGATACAGCTGCATTCAGACGGTTCTACAATCTTTGTTCTTTGGCAGATTGTCAGCACGTTCGAAACCTTCACGATCTTATATCATCAAATCGCACAGCCCTAGTTTGATCTAAAACATATAAGTGTGACAACCATGCAAAAAAATAAGAAATCAGGAAGGGGGCAAACACTTTTTCACACAACTGTAGCTCATTCTCCCAGAACACATTTCTTAACAGAAGTTAAACCTTCCCTTTTAAAGGATTAGTAACTTAGTTAGATACTAGCTCATTCTTGCTACTGGTTCAATTTATTCAAGTGGAAGCTAAAACTTTTCTTAAAATCTGTTTGTGAGGATAAAACTTTGAGTTATTTAAGCCAAGTCTCTGCAAGTGACTTGAAGAGGCATTTTGGTCTAGGACGAGCCTCAAGCCCCGTCTCTGAAACAGGCCCTTCATGTTCTTTAGCTGTGTGCTACCTGGCAAAACACTAAAACATATCTAGACCAGCAGCTACCTGGCTGCCACGCTGGCACCTTCCAAACTCTTAAAAATCTTTATGGAGAGGCTTTAAAGTGGCCCCCTCTGGCGTTTCCAGTATGACATCGGGGGGCCACAGGTCAGTCTTCCTCTCCTTTCTTCTTCTTGTTTCATGTCCCCCTTTCTCTCCCTCTCAGCATTTTTAAACTGTCGTTTCTTTCCATACTAGCTGCTCTGAAAACTCATTAACTGACACCCCCTAACTTCTCCACACCTCTAAACCCACTGCTGGCTTCTGTTAGCACTTAGCCACGTTAGCAGGGGGCTTGAGTTATGGATAAAAAGGCTGCATCTCCACACTGGGACCAAGAAAGGGAGCCGCTTGCATCGTATTTGCATGTTTTTTAAGTTTTATGGCGGAGTTTTAAATGGGATTTCTGGGGCTCTTGGTTACAAAATGGGTAGTTTATAGAGGCTTCATTTTGCCTTGTTCAAGGTGGAGGACGTTTTCTCGTTAGGCAGTTGCTTTTATATTTCCCTGTAATGAGAAGCCTGGGGATCAAAGTTGGGGTTTAAGAAATTATATGCACCGTATTGGAAATAAGTCCTTACTTAGACTGAACCAGAGTTTGATGTTTTTACCCGGAGGTCCATCTTAGTGTCCAAGACCTGATCCAGGGCCTATCAGTGAAGGTCTGAAAAGATTTTGTTTATTCAATTAGTGACCCCCAACCCTGGTGCTTTGGCCCACTATTCCTCAGGTATTAGGCATTTCCTGCTGCAGAACACCTTAGTCAAATTAAATTGAACTCTGACAAGCACTGCACAAGTCTGCCATTAAAGGAATAGTACACCCACAGAATGGTGTGCCTTCATTTTCTACTCACCTTCGTGCTGGGCAAGACTGTGGAGCACTTATCTTAAACGCAGCCAGAGATCCGGGGAGGGGGGTTCATTATCCAACAACTTTCATATAATAAAGTTCACCGGCGACTGAACCAAAAAAGGTCCATAAAAGTCCACAAAAACTTGTCAATATTCCTCCATACTGCTTGTCCAATGTAATCCAAGTGTCCTGTGTGGGTAGCGTCCAGAATTTACTGGAAAACACATCATTTACTAGATTTTTATAGCCTAAACAGTAGAACATGTAGCTGCTGCAAAGCTGGACAGAAGCATTTTCTAAAAAGTACTGAAACATGTTGTATACCCTTAAAGGCCTCCTTCCACTGAAAACCCGTTTAACTTGCTCCTTCTGAAATACGGAGGGTTTCCCCTTGTTTACTTACACATGCTGACTTGCTAGCGTTGCGTTCCCCCCAGTCGGCTGTGCTTTCTCATCAGAGAAACAATACAAAGAAAAGAGCGAATCGGGAACAGCCTCACACTTCTACGTCACATTGCAAATAGCGTATCCCACGTGGGGTTTCTATCTGTCCATTGGAAGGCAGGTAACCCTCCACTACACACTAGAAGTGAAGACGGCACGACTGTAACTTCAGAGTTGAGAAGCTAATTAGCTAACTGTTTGTTAGCATGGCGGAACAAACTTGTTTGTCGGCTCTATTTCCTGTCTGTAACGAAATAAGAGCGGAGGGCGGAGCTTCCTTCATACACTGATGGGAGGCAGCCAATCAGACGGAAATTCATGAGAAGGACCCGGAAAAGCTGCCGTTGGACCACAAGCCTCTCTTCTAGTATACAAATACAGCTGGATACAAAGATACCAGAAGGTTTTTTTAAACAGAAACGATGCAGAATGCATTCAATAATAATGGAGAACACAGAAATATTAATGAAATGACCATGGAAGTACAACTTTAAATAAAAAACAGTTGAACAGTTCAAGTACATAAATTCATATACTTTAACTTTTGGTCTGTTGAATTTTGGCCAGGGATCATTTGCAATTATTTCCTTCTTTTTTAACCTGAAATACAATTGAATTCATTTGGTCAGACAAAAATAGAGCTGGAGTTTATAATATTAATGTCTGTGTCTATTATTTGATTTTGGTTTCCACTAAAATCATTTAGATAAAGAAAGTTACTTTTGGGGGGAATTTTTTAATGCGACTAACATGCTATTATGGCATTGCTTTGTTTTCTGTGTCCTGACAGATGCAGAAGCCCACCGAAAATGTAGGAAGTTATGAGAGTAACAGACACAGAAGATGTACAAAGCTGGCCATCTGTCTGTACTGAATAATTCATTTTAAATTAATGTACCGATAACACTGGCCGTGGCATGTAAAACAGCTAAAACTGCATCTGACACAAGTCAGTTATGTTCGGTTTATGTGAATCTTCCTGTTTTGCTCCTAGACTGGGGTCAGATCATTCATAAGCTCCTTCATTTGGAGGTTTTTCTTTTTAACGGTGAGGCCTGATTGCCCGTTTTAGATTTTTGGATGATATTCCAAAGCAGAAAACTGTAATGACTGGAACTCACATGAACACCTCAGTCAGGGGTTTTGGTTTCTAAGGATCCAGTAAACTCACCAGGTATTACACCCTGCTCTCTGTCCACACTCCTTGATCTTTTGATGTTTTAAAATCTGTCGCTGCGAGCACCAAGCACCAGGCAGTGATGGTTGCCCGTTGCTTCACAGCACTAGTTAAACCAGTTTCAGGTCATTTTAATGGCTGTTTACTCTTTTCAACAGAATGTCTGCAGTTGCAGTAAATTAAGGGAGAATGCTTTAACAAATGAAAATCCTACAAAGCATGAAGATCTTACCTTCACGGCACTTAGATTTTCCTGTTTATCAACCCTGTTCACATGTAGGGCTGCCAGCCCGGTTCTAGAAATCTCAAAGGAATAAACCTTAGGCAAAATCACGTCTGTCATTATTTTCAGGGTACTTTTTCACCTGTTTGTCTGGTAGATGTTTCGTTTGGCCCAAAAGTTGTAACAATGTTGCATTCTCAACTGGTCTGGGCAGGACACTATCAGGAAACGGGTGAAGCTCCTAACCTGAACCATCTTCTCAGAGACGTCTTTGGCCATCCCTCCGGTAGCTTCTGTTTCATTTACCAGGATGAATGGAACTGCTGTAAATGGGCTGAATTGAGGCCGTGCAGCGTTCTCACCATCCGAGAACCGTACTGGAGTCCACATGGAACCAAGACCACCTCCAGAGGTCAGTCTCTTTCGATCCTGATTATAAACAAGTAGCCGGTTGGATGAGTGGAAAGCCCTGCTTTGTGATGATGCTTTAAAAGTTGAAACAAGTCTGTTGTGTTGCTACGTGAAGTAGCAGTTTTTGCTAGGCAAGTTCGGCACAATACTTGATGCTGTTCTTTGTAATTTTCCTGGAAACCAAAATAGTTCCACTCTGTTTTTCTTTAGAACTCAGATATCTGCAGAAGTATCACTTTCAGTAACAGGAGCCTGATGCCATTGCTGTAGGGAGCTGATTCTGAATACGCCACTTGCGCTGCTTATTTCACGTGACCAGACGATGTGGGAAAATCACATGACAGCACAATTACAAAATTGCACTGATTAAAATAGCAATTTAATCGCAAATTTAATTAGCACCTAATCTACCAACTGCCTAAATAATTTGGTTCCATAACTTATATGTCCAGCTGCCGAGGTTTGTCGGCTTCTGGTGTTTTTAGGAGTATTAACGCCTCATCAACTCGGCTTCTAATATGCAAATAAGTCCCGGAACAGCGAGCAGCGTGTTATTGCAGACAGAGTCCAGCCATAACCAGCGTGTAATACATCTATTTAGCTCGAGTCATAATGATCCATTCACTCCTTCAGATCAGATTTACAAAATAATTTATTATAAAGTGTTGGCGTCTCACATCTCTGCATGAGATAACACGTGTCCTCCACACTCGTGCAATCAGCTGTTCGACCACGTGGAGCCCTTCCGTGCTTCGTTCTTAAAGCAGAACTCAGTAACTTCAGCTCGGGGCTCCCCCTAGTGGTGTGCTTTCACTGTCATAAAGTTCAACCCCCCCTACACCCCCATAGCACACAGACGGCTTCTCTACCTGTCTTTCCTCTATTTTGATCCCTGGATATATTTCTAAGCGTTTACTAGCTTGTTGATGCTACTTTGCTACGTTGGTAGCAGCACCTCGTCTCCCTCTGCTCAAAGCAAAGTCCTGTCTCTATTTTTCTCTGGTGTTGGCGAGTAGCAGGTAAGAATACAAACTTTTATTTACTTTTTGCGGACGTGACAAGTGATTATTGAGCCTGAAGCAGTGATGCTTCACCCGGCGCCCAGGCAGCGCAGCTACGTGAATCACTCTGGTCCAGCAAAGAGTTGGTTATGAGAGCCAGGAGCCGTGTTTAGGTGGTGGAAGCTAAAGAAATGTTTTCTTCGAATTAGCGCTGGTAGTCTGGTTCAAATCAGAGCTGGAAGTAGCTCGGTAGATAGGGGACCTGAGTACCGTACAGCGGTTTCTGTTGTCGCAAGTTCTGCTCGGGTCGGCGCAGGCAAAGTTGCATAGAGCTGCTCGCCGGCCAGAGGCACCGGCGGGAGGGGGGGGGGCATTGAATCGCTCCGTAAACACTTTGTTTACACAGCCGAAAGCATTTATTGAGGTAAAAAAGTTACTGAGTTCTCCTTTAAGAGCCCAAATAAAACATTCAGTAATAAATAATAAAACCATCCAAACCATCTTCTTTTGTCGGACTTGTCTAAAATAAGAAGGGGAAATGTTTTGAATGGAGTGTTTCTCACACTACACATCAGAAATAACAGGCTGCCCACTATTACAGACAGTATGGGGAGAATCAACAGTTAGACAATATGGTTGTTTAGTACAAGGGGTAGAACAACTGGCTTCTGAGCAGAAGGATGTGGGCTCCCAGGTGAGGTTTACATTATGCGTTTTGTCAATGTTGCTTTTTTTTTTTTTTTTTTTTTTTAAGTGCTTCAAAATCTTCAGATATTTAATTACACAGAAATGTTTAAAATCAGCTCGCAGGTTTTCCTAAAAGGTCTTTTTCTTGAAGGAGCAGTGAGAGGCAACACATTTCCACAGGTGAAGGAGGAAAACACGGGATTCATCGTGGTCAACAAAAAGCAGCACTTTGCATGAAACCACACAGACATCACGAGCTGATGTGCAGGACTGAGGCGGTCTGGAGCTACAGCACAATGGTCTTAGCTTCTAGTGGAGGGTCGGGCATCATCAAGCCTTATCTGGAGCTCAGAGGGACATTTATAAAGATTATAGTGATCTGGGGGGGGGGGGGATGTTACGACACGAGAGGGTGGTGCTTGAGGACCTAGAGGTGTGGGTTCTATCTGGACCAGTTTTTCCTGGGACCGGATCGTCTCCGGTACAGGCTGGGATGGTCTGTAAGCACAAATGTAGAGAACTGATGCGGAAGCTGTTTTTTTTTTTTATTTTTATTTTTTTATTATTATTATTATTATTTTTGTGTCCAACAATGTGCAAAGCAGTGTCAAACATTCAAATACATTTGTAGGACATTTTCTGAACTTTTGAACCCCCCCCCCCCCAAATATCTCCTTGTGTTGTCTAAGGCAGGCTGTACAACAAAATGAAATATGTTATTCAGTAGATGTTATATACAGACATATACAGATATATACAGCCTTGTGCTGTTTTGATAATATGTTTGTGATGGAAACCACAAACAAATTCAACTGTGATCAGGATTTGTTGATGTAATCCAGAAAGGGTCTCCATGTTTTAAGGAATGAGTCCCGTCGTCCTGATGTTCTGGATATCGTTTCCTCATACCCTGCTATATTGGACATCAGTTCAAGCCACTGCTCAAATGATTATGGAGTTGTTGATTTCCATTGTCTTACAATAATTCTGCATCCTGTCAACATTGCCAGTTGGCACCACAGTCTGTTGCAACTCCTTAGTTGGGGGATTTCAGGTATCATGCCAAGTAGACACATGGCTGGGTTCTTGGTTAAGGAAGTTTGAAAGAGTCCATTCACAAAAGACAAGATTTCTTCCCACAGAACTTTAACCATATCACAGTCATATAACATATGTAGCAGTGTTCCAGATGTTTTATTGCAGCGCCAGCATAAATCATTATCCCTTAATTTTAGGCGAGCCATTCTGCTTGGTGTCCAGTAACATCGATTAAGGATCTTATAATTAATAAGCTGTGTTTGAACTTCTCTAGCAGAGGTGTGCCAGCTAGATATAACTTTGTTCCATTGCTGTTCAGCAATGGTCTCCCCAATATCTCTTTCCCATGCCAATTTAAGTCCCTCCAATCTAGGTGCAGCAGCTTTCTTAAGGAGATTATAAAAAGCTGATGCTTTGTTTTTTTTATATGTATGTTCCTGAAGTATTAGCTTCTGAATGTCTGTGTTTAAGAACGGACCAGCTTTCATTATAGAAAAAAGGCAGTGTCTGAGTTGGAAATATTTCCAAAGATCTGTGTTGGGTAAGTTATATTTCTGTTTGAGGTAATTAAATGTTACCATGTGACCATTTTCGTATAGATCTCTTAAGTGTAAGATTCCTGCTTTTGCCCACTGGTACCAGTAGAATGGCTTGTTTGCTATCTTTATCTTAGGATTATACCATATAGACGATGAAGATGTTAAAAATGGGTTCTGTTTCAAGTAATTATGTGTTGTTATCCAGGATTCTCTCAGAAATTCAATCACTGGGTTACGAAATGGTAGGGATTGACCTGCCTGTGTTATAACTGTGTCGATATCAGAAGGATGAATTATCTCCTTTTCCACTTGGAGCCAAGCAGGGGCTTTGTGGGGGGGTAACTTGTATTTGGATAGTTGTACCAGGGAAAATGAATAATGATACCAATCTATTCTAGGAAGTGAGAGCCCACCATCTTCTTTAGATGAACACAGTTTGCCACGATTGAAGAGGGGTTTTTTCCCTTTCCAAAGGAATAGTTCAACACATTTGTTATACTTCTTGAGTAAGTGTGTTGGGAGAGAAAGTGGTAACATATACAATAAATAATTGACTTTGGGTAATATGATCATTTTAATTAGGTTTATCTTACCAATTAGTGATAAATTCAATTTACTCCAATTCTGTAGTAGTGACTCAATGTTTTGGATGACAGGCAAAAGATTAATCTCCATCATCTCCTGGATGTTGGGTGTAAGTTTTATTCCTAGGTAAGTCATGCCAGAGGGGACCCACCTGAACTGCCAGCCACTACAAAGTGACTCTGTAATTGCTTTGGATATTGGCATAATTTTGGATTTGGTCCAATTAATTTTGTATCCGGATATATGTGAGAAGCTATCTATCAAGGACTCAGTTACTGAGACAGCGGTCTGGGGATTAGATGAGACAAGTAGTATGTCATCTGCATATAGGAGTAGTTTGTGTTCCTGGTGACCCATCCGAATGCCTTTAATTTCCGTGTTATTTCTTATTGAGATGGCCAAAGGTTCAAGGGCGATTGCAAAAATGAGGGGTGATAATGGACAGCCTTGTTTTGTGCCTCTTTGGAGAGAAAAGGGAGAAGATATAATGCCATTACACAAAATGGAAGCCACAGGGTTTTTATAGAGTAATCTAATCCAAGCTAATATCGTTGGCCCAAATCCAAATTTCTTTAAGGTGAAAAATAAGTACTCCCATTCAACTCTGTCGAAGGCCTTCTCCGCGTCTAGGGAGAAGGCCGCGACAGGGTGTGGATTGTCTCCATTTCCCCAAATTATGTGCAAGAGCCTTCGCATGTTATCTGCAGACGATCTGCCCTTAACAAAGCCAACTTGGTCAGGGTGAATTATTGTGGGAAGTATGTTTTCCAGTCTGTTTGAGAGCACTTTAGCCAAGATTTTACAGTCTACATTTCCTAAAGATATAGGTCTGTAGTTGCTGCATTGCTGATGGTCTTTTCCCTTTTTATGGATCAACGTAATCAGGCTCTTCCTCATACTTCCAGGGAGTTGACCATTCTCTAGTGCACTATTAAAAACTATCAGTAGCTTAGGAGCAAGTATATCACAGAATCGTTTATAAAAATCTGTCGAAAAGCCATCTTCCCCAGGACTTCGCCCTGACTTCATATTGCCAATAGCATTTTTTATTTCTTGTAAAGAAATGCCGCTTTCCAGCAGGTCCCTATCATTTATGGATATAGACGGTATTTCTAAGGCAGAAAAAAAAGTGTTCATATTGGTCTGTAGGAATTTCCCCTTGTGATGTATATAGTTCTTGGTAGAATTCCAGGAAAGTATCACATATCTCCCTTTTCCCTGTAACAACTTCATTTTTATTGTTCAGGATAGATGGGATAATGTTTTGTGTACTTATCTGTTTAACCCTGTGAGACAGAAGTTTACCTGCTCTTTCACCAGATTCGTAATAGCGCTGTTTTGTACAGAGTAGGGCAAATTCAACCTTCTTTTGATGGACACAGTTTATTTCATATTTCAGTGCATTAATTTGGTTAAGAGTAACTTGGTCTGGACTCTGGGCATGTTGTTGCCTTAGCCATTTAAGTTGTTGTTCCAGACCAGCAAGTCTTTCTGTCTCTTTTCTCTTGTGATGTGAACAATGTTGAATTAATTTACCACGCAAGACTGCCTTGAATGCATCCCATACAATACCAGGGTCTGAGACCGATGCTTCATTATGTGTCCAATATTCCCTGATAGCAGAGTCTATGAATTTACATGATGCCTCGTCCTGTAAGAGAGAATTATTAAATTTCCAGCATTTTGTCTTCTCTACATTATCTAAGGTAAACATTGTCACATCAACAGGTGCATGCGGAAGCTGGTTTTTGTTAAACGATGAATCAATAAATAACGTGACTAAAAGCCGCTCCTGATTCAGAAGCTGGGTTCTGGATCAGGACTCCTCAGGGTGTCGGGTCGGAACCGACGGACCACCAACAGCAACAGAAAACCCCAATCAGTTCAGTCGAATGTTTCCCACTTCCTCCGAAGGTCCTCCACCTTCTTCTTCTGTGGTGAGGCAGGTCTGGCCATGCTCAGCAGGTCTCCAAACAGATCTGGGGGTCTCTGCTCGTCCGCCTGCGCCTGAAGTGGTTTCTCCAGTCTGGTTTCTGTTGTCGCAAGTTCTGCTCGGGTCGGCGCAGGCAAAGTTGCTAGAGCTGCTCGCAGGCCAGAGGCACCGGCGGGAGGTGGGGGGGACATTGAATTGCTCCATAAACACTTTGTTTACACAGCCGAAAGCATTTATTGAGGTAAAAAAGTTACTGAGTTCTCCTTTAAGAGCCCAAATAAAACATTCAGTAATAAATAATAAAACCATCCAAACCATCTTCTTTTGTCGGACTTGTCTAAAATAAGACGGGGAAATGTTTTGAATGGAGTGTTTCTCACACTACACATCAGAAATAACACAGGCTGCCCACTATTACAGACAGTATGGGGAGAATCAACAGTTAGACAATATGGTTGTTTAGTACAAGGGGTAGAACAACTGGCTTCTGAGCAGAAGGATGTGGGCTCCCAGGTGAGGTTTACATTATGCGTTTTGTCAATGTTGCTTTTTTTTTTTTAATTCACGTGATATACAGTATATGACATATTGTACAGTTACTTATTTTAATTGTGTTTTAGTTATGTGACAGTACACACGTGCTGTTGAGTGCACATTGAGGTGAAATAGGTACTGTAAGTGGCAGAGACAGAACATGGCTCCAAGATTTACCTGACCAGGAGCTGGGCTTGGTCCCTTAGTTCCAATGAAAGGAACTCTGAATGCTTCAGCATACCAAGACATTCTGGACAATTCCATGTCCCAACTTTGTGGGACCAGTTTGGAGCTGGCCCCTTCCTCTTCCAACATGACTGTGCACCAGTGCACAAAGCAGGTCCATAAAGACCTGGATGCAGAGTCTGGTGTGGAGGATCTGGACTGGCCTCAACCCCATAGAACACTTTTGGGATGAATTAGAGCGGAGACTGAGAGCCAGGCCTTCTGGTCCAACATCAGTGTGACCTCACAAATGTGCTTCTGGAAGAATGGTCAAAGATTCCCAGAAACACACTAAACCTTGTGGACAGCCTTCCCAGCAGAGTTGAAGCTGTTCTAGCTGCAAAGGTGGACCAACGTCATACTGAACCCTATGGATCAGGAATGGGATGTTCCTGAAGCTCAGATGTGAGTCAAGACAGGTGAAACGATACTTATCGTAATATAGTGAATATTGTTTCTGTTTGCACTGTTGTGAAATATTAAATAAAATTGAAAAGATACAGTAGTTTTGAGGAACAGTTGGTCGAAACGGTGAAGAAATACAAAAATCTATTTAACATATCTGCAAAGGCGCATCAAGATGTGGATACCAACTGCACATAATCTCACCGGATCAAATTCTTGTGAAGTCTCAAATAACTGGGCACCAACAAACTTTGGTCTTTTTGCCACCTCAAGAGAACAAATTCCTCTTTTCTTGCTGAGTATATCGGCCTTTATGTGACAGTTGAGGGTCCTGTCACTATGCCTGCAACTGATCATGCACATTGGCTTCTTGGCCGCAGGGATCTCCTTTGGCTGAATGGTCACTGCTTTGACCTCTTACCTTCAAACCCTGCCTGGGCCCTCCTCCGTCCAGCAAAGGTGGACCAACGTCATACTGAACCCTATGGATGAGGAACGGGATGTTACTGAAGCTCATATGTGAGTCAAGGCAGGTGAGCCAATACTTTTGGCAATATAGTATGTAATGTATGACTGGACCCAGAAGCTAAAAAATATAGTTAGAAAATGCAGCTAGGAATGAGAAGACCTTAACCCACAGCTGTTTTGAACAGAGTTATAGTGTTTTAGCAGAGTTTTCCAGTAATAGGAGAGCACCAGTGGAAGAAATGTTAAATAGCAGCTGTTTAAATACACACAACGTCTCTCCTCTCTTCAGTGTGCCACTTAATGAAAAGCTTGGAGGCGTTTAAAAGCTTCACCACACCTGCTGCCAAACTCAAAGTATTTTAAGAGTAGAACAAGACAAATGGGTTGGTAGGCACTTTGAATTTTTATTTCTCACTAGACAGTAAGTCAGAAATCTGAGAAATTTCAGAAAGAAAAAGGTTCAGTAGATTTGCTGTTTTTTGTTTGTTTTAGTTTTTTTTGTATACATTTTTAAACAGTTAACACATTAATAGCTTGTATAAGAAAGCTGAGCAGCTGTTAGTTTCAGCCTCTGTTATCCACATACCCATCACTGTCCACGCTCTCCCATCCTGACGACCATTTTGCCCTCTTCGACACACGCACGAACTCCAAAACTCTCAAGTCTCTAATTTGATGCATATTTATAGTAGTTTGAATGGCCTGGATGCCACGGTGGATGGAAGAAAATGTCGAGGCCTGATTATACAGTACACTATACTTCCCAGCACACCCCCTCCTCTGTGGGGAGGAAGCAGACCAACAAGTTCTCACCGAATTCTCATTTTGTAAGATCCAATGGTATTACTGAGCTAAGTTAGAACAAAGCTGCATGTTTTAGCCTCCGTTTCAGTTACAGTACGGTCTGAAAATTTAGACACACTCCCATTACAGATGGGAAAAAAAAATCATCTGTCAGTGAAATAAATTGAAATTGACAAAAGTCATAATAAATAATAATTCTATGAAAATCATGACATTGATTTTTGATTGTTTTTATCACAGCAACATTAAAAACAAACAAACAATAAGACTAGTAAACAAGCATGATGGAGCTTAAATGTGATTGAGCAACACTTTGAGACAATCACTGCAATCAGGTGTTTTCTGTGACGTCTAATCAGACGTTTGCACCTGTTGACAGGTATGAAGGTCCACTGCTCATGGGCAAGTTTCTCTAAGACTACGTTTACACTGCAGGCAAAAGTGACATGAAACTGGTTTGGTCCAGATTTGGATGTCTGTTTACATTACAGGTAAAATCCCACCTTTTTCAGACTCCAATGTAAACGCTCACAGGGCCCAAAGTGACTGGCATGCGCAGTTTGAGTAAATTTGTAATGACGTGACTCGAGTGACTCCTCACCAGGTGGTGGTGGTAATGCACAATTTTAAGTGTTTGCCAACCAACCGCCAGTAAAACAACACAAGAAGAAAAAAAAAAAAAATGAAGAAGACGATGATGTTCGGGTGTCAAAAACGTAAACAAAGTTGGAGAACTGCTACCGGCTCGGCTGCTACAGCATCTCGCCTTAAAACTAAATTTGTGCTTTGCCTTTGGATGTTCCAATCTACATTTCAGAGACGGAATTTAATTTCATTACTGCCTGCTGACGCTGAACAATGAGCTACATGCTGGCTTCTGCCATCACATGTGATAACTGGTAACCATCTCCCCTCAGCTGCGTATCAAGCACTTTGGCGCCGGGAAGTTTCCACAGATTCTGTGTCATACGCTTTCCAACTGTAGTGTTGGTGAACTGGTCAAACTTTGAATATATTTACTATGAAAAGTAAAGACGATGCAGTCCTAAAATGCAGCAAGCCGCAGCGGTTTAACGTTACTGCAACCAGACACTTCACGTTACTGTTATTAATGTAAATAAACAAGACGGACCTCCAACTACGACTTATTTTGTTTCCTTCAGGTAAAAATGCAACAACCCGTTGTCTCCAGCCTTGTCCCGTCCATCGTCGTGTTTGTCTGCACATCAGTGAAAAGAAGCCAAAAGGACGACCTAGAGACGTTTTCAAGACGACCAGACAGCCAGCGGACAAGTTTTCAGTTCTCAGTGTTATTAAAATAAGTCATGGACTTTTATTTTCCTTTGTGGTGTCAACAAACTAAACAATAATAAAACTGCTGTGTGTTCCCTCTGTTATTGTAACTTTAACTGATGAATATAACGTGGAGACAATCCTGTTGTTTACATGATGTTTACTTTATCTGGCTCTTCTGTTTTTATCTCTGACATGAAATGAAATGAAATGAAAAATACTTTATTCATCCCCGAAGGGAAATTCAGTATTGTAAAAGCTCACTTTTTTTTTTTTTTTAAATAAACAAAAAGTCAGTTAGTCTTGTTCTTTAGGGTGATGGTTGCTGGCAGGAATGAATTCCTGTATCTCTCCGTCCTACAGCGAACTTGACGCAGCCTCCCACTGAAGGACATGAAGAGGAAATACTTTTTCTTCCACAGCTGAAGGTCTAATACCATTCTGCACCAGATATTGAGGAGCTTCAATATTATGGCACAGGTGATGGTATCCTGCTGGGCATTGCTGCCTGACGCACCTCCCCGGGTGCCTTTAAGGCAGGTGTGCCATTACACCTCACAACACTTCACTACGGGCCTGCCTGGGTCATCAGCTGGGGACCACCATTCATTGACGCTTTGCTCCTTTAACCCCAGTACATCTCCTGGTGGCGGAGCGACCCCCTCCTGATGCCCTAGATGTTTTTCTGTCCCCACTCTTTGTGCTTCCTCCTTAGCCACAACCAGAAGCTGCCTTTCTCTGCTTCTTCAGCCAGCTCTTTCATGGCTCTCCAACGCTTCGCCCGTGTGCATCCCATGTCACGGAGTACGCAAGCTGTAGAGGATCCCACAAAGCCCCTGCATCCCACCTCCACAGGGCGTGTCAGTGCTCTCCAACCAGCCTCCCTACACTCCACTGCCAGGTCTGCATGCTTGGCTTGCTTCCGCTCATTGGCAGCCTCCAGATCCCCCTTCTCACGGGACAGTAAGCTCAACCAGGAGGACAGTCTTGCACGCCTTTGACCACATGACCAGGTCTGGCCCCAGTGATGTCTCGACAATCTCCCTGGGGAATTGGAGCTGGTTCCCCAGGTCGACCCTCATGGTCCACTCCCCGCCCGGCTGGAGCAGCCTTGCCATATCTTTCTGGTTGGAGGGTTTGGCGCTCTCTCCCGCCCTCACAAACTGAATGGGCCGTCTACCTAGAGCAAACGGTCTGCTGTTTGCCTCCTTTCTACACAGTTCCACAACCTCTGCCAGCTTTTTCAGCACCAGGTCGTGTCGCCATCTGTACCGGCCTTGGGACAGTGCTATCCCAAGGCCGGTATTTCAGCCCCTCCCTCCATCTATTTCAGAAGTAAGATAGATGGTATTAGATCAAATCTTTTATTTCAACAAAATTCAATTTTTAACAGATCTGAAGTATTATTTTTACCCGAGGAAACGCTGGAAAGTTTTGTCCTGGTTGATGCGAAGTTGCTTGGTCGAGTTTTCTCCCAGCTAAACCCAACAACCTGCCTTTTAGACCCCATTCCCACATCGCTTTTAAAGACATTTTATGGTTTCTTTGAGTCTGAGCTTTTAAATATTGTAAATTGCTCTCTTCAGACGGATGTCTTCCCATCTGCCTGCAAAACAGCGGTGGTGAGGCCCCTTCTGAAGAAGAGCAATTTAGACCCTAACGCTCTGGATAATTACAGACCTGTATCCAACTTACCGTTTTTAAGTAAAATAATCGAAAAAGTTGTTTTTATTCAATTACACGAGTTTTTAAATAAACACAACATTTTAGAAAAGTATCAATCTGATTTTAGGACAAACCACAGTACTGAGACGGCCCTTTTAAAGATTGTTAACGACCTTAGATGCAACTTGGACTCTAAAAAACTTTCTGTCCTCATTCTACTGGATCTTAGTGCTGCATTCGATACAGTAGACCACCAGATTCTATTAAACAGACTGAGAAGTCTGGTGGGCCTCTCAGGTACTGTTTTAAAATGGTTTTATTCCTATCACACAGATCGACAGTCTTTAGTAAGTATGGATACATTCTCCTCAGGAATCCATAAAATGAAGTGTGGGGTTCCCCAAGGATCAATTTTAGGCCCGATACTTTTTAACCTGTACATGTTGCCACTTGGGGACGTCATCAGGAGACACGGCATTGACTTTCACAGCTATGCTGATGATACCCAGCTTTACATCGCTGTGTCTCCTGATGACCTGGAGCCAGTTAAAACCCTTTTAAACTGTATTTTAGATATAAAGTCATGGATGGCAGAGAACTTCTTACAGCTCAACCAGGACAAAACTGAAGTTTTAATCATCGGTCCTGAAGACAAGAGAGAGATCATTTTACCTAAATTACAGAATTTTAATCCTTCTCAGTGTGTGAGAAACTTGGGTGTTCTTTTCGACTCTGAGCTGAATTTTATTCCACACATCAGAAATGTCACAAAGACAGGATTTTATCATCTTAAAAATATCGCCAGAGTGCGCCCATTTCTCTCTCTTGCCAGCACGGAGGTGCTGATGCATGCTTTTATTTCCAGTAGAATAGACTACTGTAATGCCCTGCTCTCTGGTCTTCCTAAAAAGTCTGTTTCCAGCTTACAGTTACTGCAGAACTCAGCGGCACAAGTTCTGACAAGGACCAGAGAGCAGGAACACATTACACCAGTTTTAAAATCATTGCATTGGCTCCCCGTGCATTTCAGGATTGATTTTAAGGTTCTCTTAGTGGTTTATAAATGTCTTAATGGTCTTGGGCCCTCTTATTTATCAGACCTGCTTTTAAACTATGAACCCTCGCGGACCCTGAGGTCCTCTGGCACCGGCCTTTTAATTGTTCCTAGAGTGAGAACTAAAACTCACGGTGAGGCCTCATTCCACCATTATGGACCTCGTCTGTGGAACAGCCTGCCAGAGAACCTCAGGGCTGCAGAGACTGTTGATGTTTTTAAGAAGAGGCTCAAGACCTTTTTAACTTAGCTTTTAATTGAATTTTGTCTCATTTTTATATGATTCTTTTAATTTATTTGATTTGATTTGATTTGATTTTTATTTATCTATTTATTTATTTCTAACTTTGGTTTTACGATATTCAAATTGATTCTATTTGTATTAATTGCTTTTATGTGTATTTTATTATCTAGCTTTTATTTGATTTATTTATTTATCTATTTATTTTTGGTTTAACTCTAAAAATTTTAACTTCCCCCAGTGTTTCCTCATGGGGATCCTTCGCTCCAGGAGTTTTGCCTGCTCGGTCTGGGGGTAACGGCTGTGGTGGATGCCCTTTTCTTGGTGTCTGGGGTCTTGCACTGCAGCTCTGCGGCTGTGGTGTGGACCCTGGCCTGTCATGATCTGGGGGTCCCTGCAGCTGGGCCTTATGTGGCTAGGGGGGGCTGGCTCCTGGTGCGAATGGATCCCCAAGATATCGTTTCCTCACAGCAGTGTCATGCCAGATGGTTTTTACAGTTACTGTTTTTATACCTGTTCACTTAGAAGAGAGGAGTTGGGGGTTTGTAGTTAGGTGTGGAATTGGGAGGGGGTTGGGTGTGTGCATGTGTGTGTTTTGTGTTGTATCTGGATGTGTGAAGGCTTGTTTTTATTTGAATTCACATTTTGTTTTTACTATGTCAAGCACTTTGTGTTGCTTTTTAATGGTATGAAAAGTGCTTTATAAATAAAGCTTGATTTGATTTGATTTGATTTGATATCCTGCAGCCTGACAAGATGTGGTGGAGGCTCGCATTGATGGTGTTGCAAAGAGGACAGGTCATTGGCATTGGCATTGAACCATTGTTGGAGGTTGCAGGGACATGGCAAGGTGTCATATGTTGCTCTGATCAGAAAACTGAGCCTAGCTTGAGGGATCTTCCACAAGTCAGACCATGACATGGGCCTGCTTGTGAGACTGTCGGGGCGACAGTCTGACTCTATAGATATATACTGTTAAGATTATGACAAGGACAAGGACGACTGATAAATTAGGGCGACATGACAAATTATGAACCTAGATCCCAAGCTGACGTGTCATTCACAGACGACTCACTACAGACTGAATATCAGGTGGGGAGGGTTCTGACAGGGTCCTATAAAGCATCACAGTAAACAGGAAGACGGGGTCCTTCGGAATGTGAGCAAGAGCGAGCGCAACTACAGACAGCTGGACCTGGGGACTCCGTTTGACCGCTGAGACACGTACAGGACCTGACACACAGTCCTTTGCCGTATTTTGCCAGTTATATTGTAATAAACGTGTAACCTTAAGCGACGCGTCTGTGATTCTTCACCGCTGCATCATCTTAGCTCAGCCACTGCTAGCAGGCTGACCAACGAGGTGTCTGACTGCAAACGCCACGCTGCTGACATCCACACTTAAAGTCTGTACGATGACAAAGTCAACATTAGTTCTCTTCTATTATTCTTAAATGAACAGCACTTCTGATTAGCTACCAGAAGGGTTGCGCTACGACAGATAATGGTGAACCCGACGTGGGAATATAGAGAATTAATTGTTGTCTTTTTCTGCTTCTGTCCACGAACCGAGGAAAACACACGGACTACGACGCGAAGGTCCGAAACTTTCCCCAAGTGTTTTGAAGACGAGATCAGAGGTCGGTAACGGATCTTTAATACGGATGGAAAACGGTAAGAAAGATAATATATTTACCTATCAATGAAGAGCAGAGATTCAAGCTAAAAAGAAAACACTTCACAGCCAAAAGAAAACAGGTATAGACCTGGGGTTTAGCAATACAAAAATAAACAAAATACGGTATTTCCATAGTGCTTAGAAGTGTTACTCCATGTGATCTGTGTCCGAAAATCAGGACAGGGTGTGATGACCCTAATAATCATCAACTGCATGTTTGGGGGGGACACGGGTCTAGATGTGAACGTGTGTGTTGTGAAAGTCTGTGATTCTTCACCGCTGCATCATCTTAGCTCAGCCACTGCTAGCAGGCTGACCAACGAGGTGCCTGACTGCAAACGCCACGCTGCTGACATCCACACTTAAGGTCTGTACGATGACAAAGTCAACATTAGTTCTCTTCTATTATTCTTAAATGAACAGCACTTCTGATTAGCTACCAGAAGGGTTGCGCTACGACAAGACCTTCCTATGACGTCCAACGTCCTTGCTGGCCCTGGGACACTGCTTTGGTGATAAGGCGTTTCTAATCTAATCTAATCACTTGTAAGCTTTTATTGTTGATTGGAGGTAGTTGGTGAAGCTAATTGGTTAGCAATATCTACATCTGTTTGCATGTTCTCGGGTTTGTGAACCAGGATTTTGAAAATCATGAGGCTCTTGGGCATCAACCAGCGCTGTCTGGCCTCTCCACATAAAAGCTGAACTGGTGTGGAACCTGTAAAGTCCGTCAGTAAGATCCTTGCAGGAGCAGGAGCAGCTGGCTTAGCCACCTGACCAAATATCACAACTCGGCGTCTTGGTCGCTATATTTCACGAGTTTTCAGACTTTTTGTTAACTTTCTTTTAATAAAACCACTAGTGAGAAGTCAAGGGATATTTCCTGGTTTTATTGGAGACTTTTGAGACCGACATGAAAGAATGTTAAGCCGTGGCCCCTCCCCGTCTCAGAGCACACTACAGGCTGCAGGAGCTGCAGCAGGATATGTTCACTTCTGCTCCATAAACCAAACTGAAAAACTCAAAGCTGCCACTGATTATCAGATATTAATGTCTCTAAGTGAAGAATGTCGACAGAAACATTTAATTTTAAGTACTGTAACATCCCATATAGCAAAAAGTGATTGAATCAATGTTGAAATATGGTCAGGCTGGAGCATTGAATCAACACTGATGTCTGACATTGAAAGATACATTGAAAGTGCTCGCTATGATCAACATTGAAATGATGTTGAATTTTTAATCAAATCTGACAGAGAATTGATGTCTGACATTGAAATGAACATTGAAAGTGCTCGCGATGATCAACGTTGAAATAATGTTTATTTTTCTATCAATTCTGACAGTGAATCAACATTAATTCAGCTATCTTAAGATCAACATTGAAAGAATGTTGAACTGCATCAACACTGTTTCAGCTACACATTTGCATTGTATGATACATTCAAACAATGTTATCATTAAAGAACCATTTCAACTCTTTTCTACCTCCTGATGTCTTAAATGTGCCAAACTAGAAAATAATCACTTTTATTTTTTACGGTAAAACACCAAATAGATTATCATTTTTTTAAATGAGGCATATTGAAAGCATACAGACAAAGGTTAAAACCCTAAAATGGCCCATTAAATATTTTGTACAACAGTGGTTCTAAACACCTTTTCCATGATATTCTAATTTTTTTGGAAAGGGTCTGTATATATATAAACAGGGTCTGTATATATATAAATATATGTATATATATATATATATATATATATATATGTATAGAGACCCTTTCCAAAAAATTAGAATATCATGGAAAAGGTGTTTATTCTAATATATTATAATTTTTTGGAAAGGGTCTGTATATATATAAATATATGTATATATATATATATATATATATATATATATATATATATATATATATATATATATATATATATATATATGTATAGAGACCCTTTCCAAAAAATTAGAATATCATGGAAAAGGTGTTTATTCTAATATATTATAATTTTTTGGAAAGGGTCTGTATACACACACACACACACACACACATATATTTATATAGCTTACCATCACCAAGTATGAATGAGGAGTGAATGAATAATGGACCTACTGTGAGTGCTTTGAGTTCCTGGATAGGAAAAAAAGTGTGATATAAATCTAATCCATTATATATATATATATATATATATATATATATATATATATATATATATATATATATATATAACAGTATATATATGGTTTGTTTTTAATATTTCAGTTGAAAAAAAATTCTAAATAGATATTCATTACTTTTGTCACATTTAACTTATTTCACTGACAGCTCATTTCCTTCTTAAACAGGAGGGATGTTAATATTTTCGTACAGCTGTAAACTGTGTGGTCCTACTGTGAACATTGTAGAAGTGGTTCTACCTGAGCTTCGGGACTCCTATATGAATCTGTGGGGTCCCCAGATATTTCACAGTGAAATGACAATCTAAAGGATAACTGTCTTTTTTTTTTTCAACCTGGACTTTAGTTCAAGGAATTTATATCTGCATTCACTCCCCAATAACATTTCTGTGTCACTGATTCCTTTGGACGATATTTACATTTCTCACCGTTAGCATGTACAGTACAGTACGGGTGAAAGGGGCAATTGGAGTGGGCCTCTATATAAGACATTGGCCGCGTTTCCCAGATTAGTTAAGACACTCTTAACGCTGAGGTCCTCCTTAAGTCACTTCTTAAAGGTGCCTTGTTTGGACGTTGCGTTTCCCAGATGCGCTCTTAACTCAGGAGCTTCTTTATTTTCAGGAGCGGCCAGACCCACTCTTTCGAACCTTCTTTAACGTTCCCCCTGCTAAGGGAACAACAGGCCCATCTACTGGTCACTTTTGGAAACGACACTATTTCCCGTGAAAAAAAAAGTAGAAAATGGAAATTATTAAAAATGGACCTATTCACGGATCAGTTGTTGTATTTTGAGTCATGTTTTCTCACTCATGTCATAATGTCAATCATCTATGATGAAAGAAAACTGTAGTTACCGAGTGAATGACAGAAAATATTGTGGTTAAGTTTAATCATTATGGCAAGATAGGCCTCCCTATACTTAGCTTACGTTAGATAAAGCTGTGGGTATCAACCACAGAAACAAAAACATTGCGGTAGGAATTGTACGCAATCTATGAGGACTCACGTCATATTTACGCATTTGTCAGCTGTTCATGATGAGATGCACCTGCTTCGCTCAATAAAAGCATGGCCATTTACGCATACCCGTATCAGACATCATGGCTGCTTTACAGCAAATTTTGGTAGCAAACCAACAGCGTCGCCGTAGACGGAGTGACACTGTGTATGTACATGCTTTCATGCGCCAGCATTTCAGTCCTCTAGATGTGCTGTCAGATCGCGCTATTCAGATGCGTTACAGGCTACCGCGCGACGAAATCGAGCGGATCATTCAAATAGTTGCTCCACACATCAGGAGGCCCACAAGGTGCAACTTTGCTCTGAGCCCAGAGGTGCAGTGCCTGGCTGCGTTGCGTTTCTACGCGGTGGGGAGCTTTCTGGAGGTAGTGGGGGATGGAACCGGACTCAGCAAGGCGCCGGTGTCAGTTGCGCACACTGCAAGGGCTGGATGGGGACATTTTCAGCGCTATTGATTGCCATGCCCTGGCCTTTGCTTCTATGTCTTTTTTCCCCTTTGTCCCTCCAAAGAGAATGTTTTTTTTTACCTGCCACTTCTTCAATCAGAATCGCCATCTCCTCTGGCGTGAAGGCCGGAGAGCGCTTCATCCTCTTGGTGGGGTTCCCTTCAGCCATTACGTCAACAAATAGCGTCAGAATGACCATTATTTATAGGGCATCTGTAAATTTCCAATCGCCTACACCTGTTTAGCACAATTTGGCCAATTACACAATATACAATGAGCTTTTCAATGAATATTTGCAATCACTGGTAATCACATGCATATTTTTAACAGTTTGTCTTCTTGCACAAACACATAAACGTATAAATGGGCTCAATATCAGCGTCGGAAAATAACCTCCACACTAAATGAATGGTGTTGATCGGTATACCTGACCTCGATTGCTTTTTTTTCAGCACCCCCAGAAGTGGATAGCTTCTGTTAGGACCTTCTAAAGATGTAGCGTAGCCAAGACGTTTCTCAGGAAATAAGAACGCGTGAAAGAAGCAATCTGGGAAACGGGCGTATCTTTGCGATCCTTTGTTGGGAAGAGCTTCCTTGAGGCCTTCTTTAATCCAAAGAAGAATCTTAACTGGGAAACGCGGCCATTATCTGCAGCACAACTCCTTCAAATCAAGTCAAACTTTATTTGTAAGCTCTTATCCTGCCAAAGGCGACACAAAGTACTTTGCATAACGATAAAAACAAATGCATATTAAACACTTCTTTTTCACTAGCAGTGGTGAGGAAAACACTTGTATTCTTATTCACTAAAGATGAACAGATTAAGAATTTAGAAGTATTTTAAAGCAATAAATTAAGTTTTCAGATATGCAGAGCAGACTCACCAAACAATCCAGCATTAGCGTGTCCCTGAAGGGCTCTTCTGTCCCTTTCCCACCCAGTTTAAGGTGCAGAGTCGCAGCCTTCAGTGGATCATCTGGTCAGAACTGGTCCCTCCGACTAATGCCAGCTATCTAATCTGATAAACAGATATGAAAGAGAATGGTTAATGTCCTAAAATGTACAATGTGCTGTCAAACAAGAATGTCGTATTTCAAGACGCATTTCACCTCTATGGAAAAAAAAACAAGACCATTACTGCACCAAAACTAATCAAATAATGGCATCAAAATGGAAATAGACAAATATTGGCTAAGAAAGAAATATCATTCCACATATGATCGCAAGGTGATCTGAACTTGTAGCTCGACTATTTCCACAATATTTCTATACCAAACTCATTCAAGTGAAAAGTGAAGTTATTGCATCCACTCCTGCAATTACAGACAAAACATTTGAGAAAATACTAATAAACATGACTCACCATCTTTCAACGGACTTAGTCTTCCTTCAGTGAAGTTTCAGTCTTCGCCTCATCCTCATTGGCAGATGGATGGGGAAGTTCTCTCTGTGGTTCAGGACCAGCTCCAGGAATATTCCAGGTGGATTTAGCGATGTCAGTCTTAAACTGAACATCCTGTGGCGTTTACTTCACCTCCAGGAGCAGCTCTGGATGCATCTTTGGGGGGTTTGTTGGCAGCAATGACTTGGAAGAAAAGCAGTTGGTGTTATATTAAAGGAATAGTTCACCCACAGAATGATTTAACTTTATTTTCCACTTACCCTCATGGTGAGCAAGACTCTGGACCACTTTTTTAATATGTCAAATGCAGCTGGAGATCAGGATGACTTCTCGTTTCCCCCAACTTTCATACAATGAAGTTCGCCAGGGTCCAAGCCAAAAAGATCCATAAAAGTCCACAAAAACTTGTCAATATTCCTCCATACTGCTCGTCCAGTGTAATCCAGGTGTCCTGAGTAGGTAGCATCCATAATTTACTCGAAACAACGTAATTTAGTATATTTTTAGAGCCTAAACAATACTATATCGCATGTCTAGCAAGCACGCGATTGCACGTTCACAAAACTATGGAAGCCACAGCAGACGAGATCGCGCGTTCTCTTTTTCTTTCTTTCATCCTTTAAATCAATATCCAACTCCTCCTGTGTTTGTCGCGGTTTGTCTAGAGCTCTGGCGTTCTTACCACATTGTAAACAGTGAATTTCTTCTTCTACGCTTGCATTATCGGCAATCCGCTGTTGTCTCATCGTTTATCTGTTATTGTTTTGCATTGGTCAGTTGTGGAATTCACAGGACTTCACCTACTTTGAAGTCATAGGTCACACGATTCCAAAACTGTGCGGTGTTTGTGAAGGAGAATTTTATCTCCTCCCCCTCCCTTTTTAAGTTATACTTCCTGGTTCTTTTCAACTTAAGAGACCTAACAGTTACTGCCTCATCCCAGGGATGAATTTCTGCCATTATAAAGAACATGAAACATGCACTTTACGTTTAAATTCTCCTTTACAATCACAATGATGTTATAGAGTAGAACTGGTTAATGGAAACGTTACAGTCTAGGATCCTGTCAGCATGATTCCAAGTGGTTTTATGCATAAATGCCTGTTTAGTCAAATGGTTTGTGCACCTGCCGCCCACCTGGGAGGTTGATGTTCGTATCTAACTCTGTACTTTCATCGCACCCTTTTTTATTTATTTAACTTGAGCGCTCTTGTCTGCAGCATTAAGATGAAATATAACTGTAGCATTTCTCAAATGCCCTGCATCTCCAATGAAAGAAAAAATCTATTTGTGAAAAAATACAGGGCAATAAAAAACAGCCGATCTGCTTTGAGGGGAAAGCGTATGATCACAGACAACAGGTCATAAACCTGCAAAACAAATAAGCAATATACTTGAGTGCAGTATATAGTCATTCTTATATATTCTTCTCTTATTATGGAAACAAGAAACTCAAAACTGCAATGCCAGCTGCATCAATTATAATGAAACCGTCTTAAAAACTACATTTACATCTTCTACTACATTTCCCAGAATCCTTAGTGCTCACTAAGCACGCAGAAAGCGGCTCTCCGCTGCTTCTGTGTCCCATGTAAACAGCTTGCGCTCAATCGCACGTGCTGCTCACGAGACAAATACACATAAACGTAACATAACGCAGCGCTACTCAGTGGCTTATAAAGACACTCCTACAGGACCCAAAATCACCGTTTACCACGCTGTTATTACCACGACTTGCAGAGTGGCCGAATGACTCGTCTCCCACTGCGGCTAACATTAGCCCGCTAACTGAAACAACATGGCGTGCGTAACGCAGCTGTTTAGGAGTTATGAATTATCCCTGACTTATCCTTCAGCGTGGCAAACGTTGATGCACAAATACACAATAGACAGCTTTTATTTTTGTGAGCAACTGCTACATACCAATGGGCCAATAATAGCCCTTTACGACAGGTGAAGTTAACCTGCGACATTCACGCATGTGCATGATGCTACAAATATTTTTGGACAAGCAGAATAATATCTAAACATTTAAAGGGGCATTTAAAGAACTTAACCCTTACTTGCTTTCATTTTAATCTGAACCAATGTATATATTTTATTAATTGACCCAAATGTCTGACCAGATAACATGAAATAAGTAACACCTGGAATTGAACCCAGCTTTCCACATGACAGACATGCACCCTGACCATTTACCCAGACACAGAGAGGGAAGTAATCAGCACAAACCATCTCTGGAAACAGAGACAGGACCCCCAACCATCACATACGGCTGGTGATGTCACACATGTACGGAGGATCAGCTTGTGTATGTACATAACTGACCGTGATGTGAAACTGTAACACCAGAAATGACATCTGTCGGAAAATGAAAGAACTTCTATCCATGGTCTGATAACAATCTCTAAATGTTTAACTCCCCTTAGCCATGCATCTTCATCCATGGAATCCTGATGGAAAGAACACGTCTGTAACCTACCCACTCTGATTTATTGATCATGCTTTATTGGAGACGGCAGCAGATAAAACTCAACGCTGACTGGATGAATGAATGAGGAAATAAAACGGAGAGTGTGGCTGAAAGTGGGTGGAGACAGTGAGAAACTCAAGGTTTCTCCACATTAACCTGCTCTCGACCAAGTTAGTTTCAGAGAGTCTGTGACCATGGTAACTGACAGAAAGTTTAAGTCACCCCTCTTCATGAAACAGGCTCGAGTTACCTACCTTTGTTTTACGGAAAAACTCAGAGTTTCCCTGATCTCAGGTTAAACAACTCGGGGCTTCATTAAACCTGCTTCGTGCAACAGACCCCTGATCATAATGTCTCTTACTTACATGCATCATGCACACACACACAAAACATACAGGGGACCCTCCCACCCATCAACCACCCACACCCCCTATCCTATCCAAACTCTAGCTTCTGCTGGTACCAGAGGACCTCAGGGTCCGCGAGGGTTCATAGTTTAAAAGCAGGTCAGATAAATAAGAAGGCCCAAGACTATTAAGACATTTATAAACCATTAAAAGAACCTTAAAATCAGTCCTGAAACGCACAGGGAGCTAGTGCAACGATTTTAGAACTGGTGTAATGTGTGATGTGTTCCCGCCCTCTGGTCCTCGTCAGAACTCGTGCTGCTGAGTTCTGAAGTAGTTGTAAACTAGAAATACTGTACTGTTTTTAGGAAGACCAGACAGCAGGGCATTACCTTGTGTTCACACCAGACGCGAAAAAAATTATTTGTGCGACTGAATTACATGTTAAGTCAATGCGAATAGACGCGGCGCAACAAGCCCCAAATGTGTGTTTTACTCGAGTGAATGAGGTATCCTACTCACGTGAATAGAGCATATCTCACCTGTTCGCATTAGTTGAAAAAACTGAACTGGAGTGTTTTATACACGTGAACGATACGAGCCCCGTCATTGAAAATGAGACGTGATGTGAACGGACCGGCGCTCTGCAGCTTGGTGCTCTCTTCTATAGTAAGAAGAGAAAAGAGCTTTTCACAGATAAAATCTAGTGATGCACCAATCAGGATTCTGGGGGCCGATCACCAAAAGCAGTATCTGCCGATCACAGCGGCAAATACATAAATTTTCCAATATTGTTGTCGCGAAATGTACATGAGTACATAACATCGACATTATGTTATTAAAGGAGCCCTATCATGAAAAATGGACTTTTAAGAGCTTTTCAGCATGTCAGTGTGTTATTTCCTCATCAAGAAATGATTTAAATCGTTATTTTTCTTCATTCATGCATATTTGAGTAATCTACATGAATATTTAAACCAAGCGCTACCTCCCTGCAAACGGCTGACGATCCACCCCGTTACGTATGAACGTGGCACCAATCACGAAGTGACAAACACGCATGCGCAACATCTAGCAAGACGCACTCTGTTGAACAGAAACTCAGAGAATCCTATACACACTCTCTGAGGAAGAAACTAACACCTGCAGGAAGATTTCCTCAGAGACAAGCAGCCATCAGCTAACAGACGTTTGCTCCAGAGTTCAGGAGAATTTTCTTCTTTTTTTTTTTTTTCTTTCTTTTTTTAAGCTCTAGAGGACAGCAAGTTGGGGAAAATGCAGTTACGTTCAGCGTGGTTATGTTCAGCGTGGGAGTTTATTTGTTGTACTGGATGAATCGACTTGCCAGAAGTGGTTGGATTTTAACTTCAGGAGCAGAAAAAAAACTCAACTTTGTGTGTGAACTTCACTCCTGACAACTTCATGAATCTCGGGCAGTAAAGTGTTTTTTTTTCTCTGGGATTATTTCTGAAACCTGACGCAGTTCCTACTATAAAAACACGCATGGACAGACAACAACACTGGTGAGTCAACACATCTCTCAGCTCAATGCTAACTGTTAGCCTATGATTTGTTCGCTAATTTACTTACTTGTCAGGGGTCTCTGTAGTACTTCTGTGGTACTGCGTGTACTTTAAACTCCATATCAGACTCTGGATCGAGCGCATACAGCTCCATAACAGGCTGCTCTGTTTCATCCCGTCGATCGGAGTAATTATCCATCAATTCTCGGGAGCGAAACTTTCCACATCCGGTATGCGCTGGCACCTAGCAACCAGGAGCGCGGTGAAAACAAACGGTTGCTATGCGGGATCAGTGCTTTATCGTTATCGCTTGTCCCTGTGATAAATTGCTGTAAACCATGACGAGGAGTTGTGCTGCGGTGTTCTGCACAGCACGCAGCCTTCAAGTAGGTGGCAGCTGTCTCTCTTCAAGTTTCTGGCGTGTAAAAAGTCAGCTGAGCGCCGTGATCAGTGAGGAAGGTGAACAGAGATGATGGCAGTGTGTGGAGCCATGGAAACGTTTATTAATCATTGTACGTTTGTTTATATAAATATAACCTGCTGCAGGTCAGGGAATACTTCTGAATGGATGTTGATTACAAAAATGTGTTCTCAATTGTAATTATGTAATACCTTTATTGATAAATACTGTTTATTATTTACACTTGAGTTTTCCAGTTGTTTGTTGTAATGTTGATAATGTTGGTTTAAAAGGTGTATTTTTTATTTGTTACTTGTGTGCATACCTGGTCGAAATGAAATTTTAAAAAAGAATGAAATTCACTTGACTTAGGCCTTCAGATTTTATTTTTCATGGGCGTAAAACATGCTGCAATTGGTCGAGAGCTCCGCGGTTCAGTACAGTCAGCCATCTTCCTCCGTGTTGGAAATTAGACGCATCGAAAAACTAATATTTAACACCAAATTAGTTTCTATAGTAACGATGGGAACATATCTAGCTTATAAATGCCTGTATTTGACTTTTGGAACGTTTGAAAAGCATGATACAGCTTCTTTAAGTATAACAATTAGGAGATGGGAAATTATCATGAATTGACCACAGTTTTAATGCAGGCAATCTGCAATATTTCACTCTCTAGTAGAGACTCTCTTGGAGACAACTTGTACTCAGTTTACATAGAGGAAGTGTTGCTTACTAGCTAAGCTTTCTTGTGGCAATAATTATGTGTACAACACACAACATGTGCAGTGTACACAGACAACAGTAAACATTCACTCTCTTAGAGTTGGTACAAGTTGTAAACAATAAACTTGTTTTTTCCAGTGGAAAAGGAATTAAATCTTAAAATAAAAAAAAAGATTATGTACATACACAACTTTTGCACTATAATAAACATTTCACTCTCTCGAGGCTCTTTCTCAGGGACACTATTTGGAGTTTACCTACAAGCTTTTAGTGGAAAAATCAAGTAAAATATGTTAAACAAATGAGAATAAGAACAGCGACTTATGTGCAACTGCAACATTATCTCTGAACGTAAACTTGGAGCTGATGCTGCAGCTTTTCTGTAAAAAAACAAAACCCCCCAAAACTCTAAGTATAGCATAAACATGCTGTAGCCAAAATAATATAATAAAATTATGATTTTATTGATGAGCTTACTTCTGATAAAGCAGCATGAATGGCAGAGCCTTGCGTATCATGTGTGTCTAAGCGTGGTGGTGTATTTCTTGTCTGTGTCTCTCTATGATGGCGGATGAAACTGAGCAGCTGCTTGGCTCCATTTGCTCCACCAAGCCAGACAACGACGTTGTTTAGCGTTTCTGTGCCGTGTGAGGATTCATCAGATTGTTCAGAGGCGTTCAGAGTTTGGTGAGTTTCACCATTTACTCCATGAGCTGCACGCCGACGATGGCGCAGCTTTCGTCTGACCGGCCCAGTTTAATAACCTGCAGTCCTGCATCGGGACGTCATTATAAGCACATTAAATCCCATTGGGACGACAGATCATCAACCCGCCGTTTGGAAACCCGGGACTGGACGCAGATCATAGTTTGTCCTCCACTGTCTCCGTGGAGTGAAGAGATTCACAGTCTCCTCTGTATTTCCCAACAAATACAAAAACGCCAAAGCGCTGTAGACTGTAAACGTCATTGGATCGGCTTACTTTGATCTATTTTGAGAACTCAGATCAAAACCGATAGGGGCACTATCGGCCAATTGCGATTGGTTGCCGATCGATTGGTGCATCTCTAATAAAATCACAAAGTGCAGTACACAAAAGCGGTGGAATAATACCATAAATTAAGTGAAAACCCGGTCAGACGAAACCTCATTAACCTGCAGCTGCAGATCTCTGCAGCTGTTCTTTAACGGGATGAAATGTCACAACGCCGACACTCTGCAGCGGGAACAGAGAACCTGTAGTTGCCGGAGGAAGATGCAGCTACAGAAATAAACTGAGGTTGTTGGTTGTCAGACGTCAATATGAGTCTCAGACTGATGTAGTATTGAGTTTGGTCTCAGACTGGTGTAGTATTCAGTTTGGTCTCAGACTCGTGAAGTATTCAGTTTGGTCTCAGACTGGTGTAGTATTCAGTTTGGTCACAGACTGGTGTAGTATTCAGTTTGGTCTCAGACTAGTGTAGTATTCAGTTTGGTCTCAGACTAGTGTAGTATTCAGTTTGGTCACAGACTGGTGTAGTATTCAGTTTGGTCACAGACTAGTGTAGTATTCAGTTTGGTCACAGACTGGTGTAATATTCAGTTTGGTCTCAGACTAGTGTAGTATTCAGTTTGGTCACAGACAGGTGTAGTATTCAGTTTGGTCTCAGACTAGTGTAGTATTCAGTTTGGTCTCAGACTAGTGTAGTATTCAGTTTGGTCTCAGACTGGTGTAGTATTCAGTTTGGTCTCAGACTAGTGTAGTATTCAGTTTGGTCACAGACTGGTGTAGTATTCAGTTTGGTCTCAGACTAGTGTAGTATTCAGTTTGGTCTCAGACTGGTGTAGTATTCAGTTTGGTCACAGACTGGTGTAGTATTCAGTTTGGTCTCAGACTGGTGTAGTATTCAGTTTGGTCTCAGACTAGTGTAGTATTCAGTTTGGTCACAGACTGGTGTAGTATTCAGTTTGGTCACAGACTGGTGTAATATTCAGTTTGGTCTCAGACTGGTGTAGTATTCAGTTTGGTCACAGACAGGTGTAGTATTCAGTTTGGTCTCAGACTAGTGTAGTATTCAGTTTGGTCTCAGACTAGTGTAGTATTCAGTTTGGTCTCAGACTGGTGTAGTATTCAGTTTGGTCACAGACTGGTGTAGTATTCAGTTTGGTCTCAGACTGGTGTAGTATTCAGTTTCGTCTCAGACTAGTGTAGTATTCAGTTTGGTCACAGACTGGTGTAGTATTCAGTTTGGTCTCAGACTAATGTAGTATTCAGTTTGGTCTCAGACTAGTGTAGTATTCAGTTTGGTCACAGACTGGTGTAGTATTCAGTTTGGTCTCAGACTGGTGTAGTATTCAGTTTGGTCACAGACTGGTGTAGTATTCAGTTTGGTCTCAGACTGGTGTAGCATTCAGTTTGGTCTCAGAATGGTGTAGTATTCAGTTTGGTCTCAGACTGGTGTAGTATTCAGTTTGGTCTCAGACTGGTGTAGCATTCAGTTTGGTCACAGACTGGTGTAGCATTCAGTTTGGTCTCAGACTGATGTAGTGTTCAGTTTGGTCTCAGACTGGTGTAGTATTCAGTTTGGTCTCAGACTGGTGTAGCATTCAATTTGGTCACAGACTGGTGTAGTATTCAGTTTGGTCTCAGACTGCTGTAGTGTTCAGTTTGGTCTCAGTCTAGTGTAGTATTCAGTTTGGTCTCAGACTGGTGTAGCATTCAGTTTGGTCACAGACTGGTGTAGTATTCAGTTTGGTCTCAGACTGCTGTAGTGTTCAGTTTGGTCTCAGTCTAGTGTAGTATTCAGTTTGGTCTCAGACTGGTGTAGCATTCAGTTTGGTCACAGACTGGTGTAGTATTCAGTTTGGTCACAGACTGGTGTAGTATTCAGTTTGGTCTCAGACTGGTGTAGCATTCAGTTTGGTCACAGACTGGTGTAGCATACAGTTTGGTCACAGACTGGTGTAGTATTCAGTTTGGTCTCAGACTGGTGTAGTATTCAGTTTGGTCTCAGACTGGTGTAGTATTCAGTTTGGTCTCTGACTGCTGTAGTGTTCAGTTTGGTGCCAGTCTAGTGTAGTATTCAGTTTGGTCTCAGACTGGTGTAGCATTCAGTTTGGTCACAGACTGGTGTAGTATTCAGTTTGGTCTCTGACTGCTGTAGTGTTCAGTTTGGTCTCAGTCTAGTGTAGTATTCAGTTTGGTCTCAGACTGGTGTAGCATTCAGTTTGGTCTCAGACTGGTGTAGTATTCAGTTTGGTCTCAGACTGGTGTAGTATTCAGTTTGGTCACAGACTGGTGTAGTATTCAGTTCTTGGTCTCAGACTGGTGTAGCATTCAGTTTGGTCACAGACTGGTGTAGCATACAGTTTGGTCACAGACTGGTGTAGTATTCAGTTTGGTCTCAGACTGGTGTAGTATTCAGTTTGGTCTCAGACTGGTGTAGTATTCAGTTTGGTCACAGACTGGTGTAGTATTCAGTTTGGTCTCAGACTGGTGTAGTATTCAGTTTGGTCACAGACTGGTGTAGCATTCAGTTTGGTCTCAGACTGGTGTAGTATTCAGTTTGGTCTCAGACTGGTGTAGTATTCAGTTTGGTCACAGACTGGTGTAGTATTCAGTTCTTGGTCTCAGACTGGTGTAGCATTCAGTTTGGTCACAGACTGGTGTAGCATACAGTTTGGTCACAGACTGGTGTAGTATTCAGTTTGGTCTCAGACTGGTGTAGTATTCAGTTTGGTCTCAGACTGGTGTAGTATTCAGTTTGGTCACAGACTGGTGTAGTATTCAGTTTGGTCTCAGACTGGTGTAGTATTCAGTTTGGTCACAGACTGGTGAAGTATTCAGTTTGGTCTCAGACTGGTGTAGTATTCAGTTTGGTCTCAGACTGGTGTAGCATTCAGTTTGGTCACAGACTGGTGTAGTATTCAGTTTGGTCTCAGACTGGTGTAGTATTCAGTTTGGTCTCAGACTGGTGTAGTATTCAGTTTGGTCACAGACTGGTGTAGTATTCAGTTTGATCTCAGACTGGTGTAGTATTCAGTTTGGTCTCAGACTGGTGTAGTATTCAGTTTGGTCTCAGACTGGTGTAGTATTCAGTTTGGTCTCAGACTGGTGTAGTGTTCAGTTTGGTCACAGACTGGTGTAGTATTCAGTTTGGTCACAGACTGGTGTAGTATTCAGTTTGGTCACAGACTGGTGTAGTATTCAGTTTGGTCTCAGACTGGTGTAGCATTCAGTTTGGTCTCAGACTGGTGTAGTATTCAGTTTGGTCTCAGACTGGTGTAGCATTCAGTTTGGTCACAGACTGGTGTAGCATTCAGTTTGGTCTCAGACTGATGTAGTAATCAGTTTGGTCTCAGACTGGTGTAGTATTCAGTTTGGTCTCAGACTGGTGTAGCATTCAGTTTGGTCACAGACTGGTGTAGTATTCAGTTTGGTCTCAGACTGCTGTAGTGTTCAGTTTGGTCTCAGTCTAGTGTAGTATTCAGTTTGGTCTCAGACTGGTGTAGCATTCAGTTTGGTCACAGACTGGTGTAGTATTCAGTTTGGTCTCAGACTGCTGTAGTGTTCAGTTTGGTCTCAGTCTAGTGTAGTATTCAGTTTGGTCTCAGACTGGTGTAGCATTCAGTTTGGTCACAGACTGGTGTAGTATTCAGTTTGGTCACAGACTGGTGTAGTATTCAGTTTGGTCTCAGACTGGTGTAGCATTCAGTTTGGTCACAGACTGGTATAGCATACAGTTTGGTCACAGACTGGTGTAGTATTCAGTTTGGTCACAGACTGGTGTAGTATTCAGTTTGGTCTCAGACTGGTGTAGTATTCAGTTTGGTCTCTGACTGCTGTAGTGTTCAGTTTGGTCTCAGTCTAGTGTAGTATTCAGTTTGGTCTCAGACTGGTGTAGCATTCAGTTTGGTCACAGACTGGTGTAGTATTCAGTTTGGTCACAGACTGGTGTAGTATTCAGTTTTTGGTCTCAGACTGGTGTAGCATTCAGTTTGGTCACAGACTGGTGTAGCATACAGTTTGGTCACAGACTGGTGTAGTATTCAGTTTGGTCTCAGACTGGTGTAGTATTCAGTTTGGTCTCAGACTGGTGTAGCATTCAGTTTGGTCACAGACTGGTGTAGTATTCAGTTTGGTCTCAGACTGGTGTAGCATTCAGTTTGGTCACAGACTGGTGTAGTATTCAGTTTGGTCACAGACTGGTGTAGTATTCAGTTTGGTCTCAGACTGGTGTAGTATTCAGTTTGGTCTCAGACTGGTGTAGCATTCAGTTTGGTCACAGACTGGTGTAGTATTCATTTTAGTCTCAGACTGGTGTAGTATTCAGTTTGGTCTCAGACTGGTGTAGTATTCAGTTTGGTCACAGACTGGTGTAGTATTCAGTTTGATCTCAGACTGGTGTAGTATTCAGTTTGGTCTCAGACTGGTGTGGTATTCAGTTTGGTCTCAGACTGGTGTAGTATTCAGTTTGGTCTCAGACTGGTGTAGTATTCAGTTTGGTCACAGACTGGTGTAGTATTCAGTTTGATCTCAGACTGGTGTAGTATTCAGTTTGGTCTCAGACTGGTGTAGTATTCAGTTTGATCTCAGACTGGTGTAGTATTCAGTTTGGTCTCAGACTGGTGTAGTATTCAGTTTGGTCTCAGACTGGTGTAGTATTCAGTTTGGTCTCAGACTGGTGTAGTATTCAGTTTGGTCACAGACTGGTGTAGTATTCAGTTTGATCTCAGACTGGTGTAGTATTCAGTTTGGTCTCAGACTGGTGTAGTATTCAGTTTGGTCACTAGATGACTCCGGTACCAGGAATCCCTCGATCCCCCTGGAAGCGGCCGTCATCCAGACGTAACTCCTGGATCAGGTGATGAAATTCACCGAGCTCCGCGACCTCTGGAGAATCTGCTGGACCCAAACACGGCAGCGTCTTCGGTTCTCGGACTTCCAAAGCAGGTACAATGCTGAAACTCTCTCAAAGTACTAAAATAACCGGGTTCTGCCATGTTCACCTGACTGAGGTGACTGACGAGTGACAAACCACCATCCCCCACTCCAGAAAGTTCAACCTGATGTGCAAATGAAGGTTTTATTTACGAGTATTATAAGCTTCATTCACTCAAAAGAAAAAAAAAAGAGAAACGCCTGAAACAAGCGAGTAAACATCCAGCATTCGCGCGTTGAAATCTAGGCACGTATGCGAATGGAGACGTCCTGTGTGAACACATGGTTAGCCCTGAGAGTCTTTTCAAAAGGTTTCAGTTATGTTCACCTGTCCTCTCAGTACATTTTTTAAAATGGTATCTTACTGAATTTCTATCATACAGTAGCCTACTCTGATTTTGAATGTCACACCTGATAAATACCTATGATTTACTAAAAAGACCAACAGAAAACTAAAACTAACACTGAAAGCTAATACAAACTACTGTAAACTAAAACTAAGCACTTTCTGAAAATGAAAACTAATAAAAACTAGCAAACCAGCCAAAAAAAAGAACTGACCAAAACTCACTGAATTAAAAAACAAAAAGTCAAAACTAAATAAAAACTGAAACTAATTAAAAATCCAAAACTTTTGTAACCTTGCTGTGTTGACTCTGGATTAGATAGTAAACTTTACTTTTACTGTCATGTTTTTAAATGTTTCCATGGCGATGTGGAGGGTAATGGAGGTTAATCAGTCAGCTGTTCAGGCCATTTTAGCTTCCTTCTGGATGATTTGAAGTCATTTAGATAATTTCCTGATTTCATACAGTTCAAGATCAGTGCACAGCTGTGTTTTTGTTTGTTTGTTTTAAGGGGGGATTTGATCAGAAATATGCTTATGGTGGTTTGAGTGAGGGAAAAAAGCTGAGGATATCAAAGGCCTTCTGTTTCTGAGGGTGTCTTTTAGAAGAAAATTCCCCACAATAGGCTAACTTCTCTGTCTACATGTTATTATTGTCCTTCATCTCTCCATCTTCCTCTCTCTTTTCTTTCCTGGTCTGCTCCAGCCGCCCTTTAATTGCCAAAAACCGACAACACATGATCACAGGACAAAGCTAGCATGTTTGTGTTTGGACTGACCTTGCACTCTTTTCACATCCGTAACATGTAGGTTGGTCTCACAGAAATACGCCTGGAAGGGGTCAGTTGATGGTTGCACATTTCTATTTCGTTCTTCTGTAGTCTTCACCATTTATTTAGCTGTTTCACCCACAAACTATTTCTAAGTGTTAGGAGGCTGAAAAATACAGCAGATGCATTCATCTGAATGCATCTGATTCTCTTTATCGTGGTGGCTGAGCAATTTTTTTTCCTAGGAATCGGATCTGGACTGCAGTGATTCCACTTAAGCACACTTGCTCTGCATCTTAATTTTGTGTATTTAGTCCAGTCCAGGATTGCGGGGCGCTTGGACCTTCTACAGCTTCTGTCCCGTACAGATTTCTGAGTTAACCAAATTAATTGTGGCATCCAAACCACATACTAGCATTCTTTTGATTAACTGTTTTGTTTTTGTTTTCAATTTTTCTTATTGTTAACTGTTTAGTTTTTATTCTGATTGGCTGCTAACTCGACCAGGTCTCTTGTAAAAGAGATTTATAATCTCAACGGAACCTCCTGGTTAACCAAAGGTGAAATAAAAAAAATTCATGATCGCAAGCTGTTCAAGGAATTTTTTCCTGTATTTAGATTAAAAAAAAAATTTGGCAGCCGAAGACAGCTGAATTTTTTTCGGCAACTTGGTATGTTCAGTGTTTAGGACATTTTTCCTTTAATTAACACATACAAATTAGATCTGATCAGTACAGTGTATCTCTATTGACAGGATATGTAGCTCAGTCGTTTAAGACTGCAGTAATAAAACCTCTACTTAAAAAACCTACTCTTTATCCAGGAGAATTAGCTAATTACAGACCAATATCTGACCTCCCCTATATGTCCAAAATCCTTGAGAAAACAGTTTCAGCTCAACTTTGTGCCCATCTGAACAGAAATAATCTGTTTGAAAAGTTTCAGTCTGGTTTTAGAGCTCATCCAAGGTTCCCACTCTTTTCTAGAAGTTCTTTTCCAGGACATTTTCAGGACTTTTCCAGCTGCTACAATAAGTCATCACAAGACAGACTAATAACTTCCACCACAAGCTTTTGGAGAAGGGTTCTACAACTGCAGCTTACATTTTTTTACAGTGATGAAGTAAAGATGAAGTAAAGACGAAGAAAAGACGAAGCAGCAACGCAGCAGAGACAAAACAGAGGCAAAGCGGAGAAGGAGCAGAGTTAAAACTGTGATGAAGCTGCGATGAAACAGCGATGAAACGGTGAAATAGTGGCGACAAAACTGCGACATAGCGGCGTCGAAGCAGCAGCGAAACGAGAAACTGCAATGAAGCTGCAATGAAGCAGCGATGAAATGGCGAAGCAGTGGTGAAGCCGCGTTGAAGCTGCAAGAAAAAGGCGATGAAATGTTCACGAAACAGCGGTGAAGCTTTGATGAAACGGCAACAAAATGACGATGAAAGGGTGACGAAACAGCGGTGAAGCTGCAACGAAGTGGCGATGAAACGGCGAAGCAGCCCTGAAGCAGTGGCGAAGAAGGGGTGAAGCTGCGATGAAACAGCAATGAGAATGTTATCCTGTTAACAACCTGGCCTTACAGATACAGGATGGTGTTTTACCATTCCGAATATCCAAGAATAGCTTTAAATACCTAGGCGTTAATATGACAAGAGACATTCAGAAACTTTACCAAGAAAATTTCTGTTTGCTATTTGAAAAAACCAAATCAGATCTTAGAAAATGGAAATCTCTTCATCTCTCCTTAGCAGGAAAAGCAAACTCTATTAAAATGAATGTGCTCCCAAAATTTCTTTACCTATTTCAATGTATTCCACTTTATCTCCCTAAATCATTCTTTAAATCTCTTGACAAGGCTTTTGTCTCATTTATATGGGATGGAAAGAAGCCAAGAATACGGTTAGAATTGCTACAGAGGCCTAAGAGTCAAGGTGGCTTAGCTTTTCCAAATTTTTGCTATTATTATTGGGCCTCAAATATTCAGAAAATTATGCATTGGCTTCATACCCCTGATACAGACTGGTGTCTCTCTGAAGCTGCATCTTGCATCTCAACCTGTCTTGGAGCTCTGCTTACTTCCAGTCTGCCCATCCCCATCTTGAAATACACCAATAATCCAGTTGTCATAAATACACTTAAAATATGGTTTCAACTAAGACGGAACTTTGGGTTTGAAAATTTTCTTTATTTAAGTCCCATACATAATAATCACCTTTTTCCCCAAGCAATGTCAGACTCTGAGTTCACTCTTTGGCAAAGACAAGGCATTCATTGTTTTAAAGACATGTACATAAACTCAGTATTTGCAAGCTTTGATGATCTATCACGTAAGTTCAGTCTCCCCCTTTCAAGTCTATTTCGTTACTTTCAAATCCGCCATTTCCTTAAGCATCATGACTAACTTTCCCTACTTATCACCTCCCTCAGGATTAGACAAACTGTTAGAAACTCCATTCAACTCTAAAAGACTAATCTCAAGAATAAATAACTGTTTAACCTCTTTTAAAGACACAACCCTTACAAAGATTAGAGCAGACTGGATGAATGAGTTGGGGGAGGAACAGGAATTGGATGATAATATCTGGGACAATGCCCTACTCAGAGTTAATGGTAGCACTTCCTGTGTTAGATTAAGCATAATCCAGTTCAAAATTCTACATCGCATCCACTACTCAAAAGCAAAACTTGCTAAAATATATCCCAACACAGACCCTAGCTGCGACAGGTGCAAAAATACTCCTGCTGACTTGACTCATATGTTCTGGTCATGCTCAGCCTTGACAACCTACTGGTCTATCATCTTTAAAACAGTGTCAGAAGCTCTTAATACTGATATTCAACCCAATGCTGCAATGGCCATATTTGGCACCACATAACTGAGGTACTGTACATTAAGGAAAAGTTATAAAAACATAATTGACCTATGGCTAAACCACGCCCCCAAACGCGATGAGCCAATCACAGTGCGCACAGCTTTCCCATACACTCGGACATTCTCTGCTTGAATGTCCATTGAAATGCATTGAAGTTAGTCCGTTTTTGTTCGTTTTTATGTGTTCTTTTTAGTTTAAAATGGTCAAACGTGTGCATGGGGTACATGCAACTCCGATACTAGGTATCCTGAGAGGCTGGGTGACAGAGCGTATTTTTTTTGCCTTTTACCAAGTCACATCAAGCCAAAGTTATGCGGCAGACCACAACATCAACTGAACGTGGATAAAATGAACAAGGATGTCTACATCTGTTCTAAGGTAAGGCAACATCGTATTCGAGGCAACATGTTGTCACTTTGCTTGAAAGAAATATGAAGTTACCTTCCCTAACGTTAGTTTAAGTTGGCTAACGCTAGCTAAACATGCTAGTTTTGGTACGTGGTAATGGTACATAAGACGCTGTCGTGTAGTACAGGTGTGGTGTAGTAACGTCGATAACGACACGCCTCTGGCTTCCAAGCTGCAGCCAGACTGCTCCGCTTCCGTGGCTGTTTGATCAGTTTTGTCAGATGATCACTTTTTGGCACAACAACAGCAGCCGTGCAGAAACTGAGGGAGTGACACGAGTCACATTCAGAGATTCACAGGCTGATTTCTACTCCCAGTTTAAGACTTCTGAACAATTTCTTTTTGTTTGTTTGTATTGTTTTTATGTTTTTTAATTTATCTCGTCATGGTCTCTCTGTCTGATCACGCGTCTGTTGTCCGTGTTGACAGCTGTCATCTCCCGAAATGTCACATAGCGCCTGTCACCGAATGTTGTTTGTCCGAGTGAGTGGAGGGGGCGGGGCTTAGCCATAGGTCAATTGCTTTCACAACTCTGCTTGCACGTAGAAGGATATTGTTACACTGGAAGTCCAATAATCCACCTAAAGCGTCTCTGTGGTTTAGTGACCTAACACAATTTATACAATTAGAGAAGATAAAATACACTATTAGAGGGTCTAGTGACAAATTTTACTCAGTCTGGAACCCAATTCTGACGTACTTAGGTAAACTTAAAACCGTGCCCACCTAGCACCATTTAGTAGCCCCTCCTGCATACTCTTCTGATTTTTTTTTATGTGACCTATATGTCCCGAAAGTGCACAATCTTAGTGGTAATGAGCCTACAAATTTCCTTCCGAAGGTGTTTGTATCTTCTTCTTTTTATTTATGTATTTTTTTTTCTCTGTCTCTTTTCCATTTCTAAATTGATGTCCCACTTGTTCCAGGGTAGGGGGGTGGGTGGGGTAAAAATAAGAAAATACTAACATGAGCATTGATCTGATGATGTTATGTATCTGTTTGTGTACATGCCTTGTGCCACTGATGCTCAATAAAAATAAATTATAAAAAAAAAAAAGAAACAGCAATGAAACAGTGATGAAATGACAAAGTAGTGGCGACAAAACTGCGACGTTGAAGCAGCAACGAAGCAGCGACCAAACAACGAGAAACGGCGAAGCAGCAGTGAAGCAGTGGCGAAGCCGTGGTGAAACTGCGACTAAATGGCAACTAGGGATGTAACGATATGAAAATTTCATATCACGGTTATTGTGACCTAAATGATCACAGTTATCATTATACAGTATTATTATTATTGAAACACCCCACTAGCATCTTTAAAAACATCCAAGATGGGTCTACATGTCTACTTTGTCCTTTTTAAATGGGGAATCTAAAGAGCACTGTCCACATGGGCGCCTTTGTTGCTTTCCACTGTGTTTTTCTAAATTAAATAATGCAAACTGGGACTGCTGCTGCTTTTCCAGCCAATGAGCATCATCATGGTGAGTTTTTCAAAGAGCAGAAATCAATGACGGTTTTCACGGTAATTAAAATTTGAAACAGTATTACTAATCGTTGGGAATTTTATCACGGTTAACCATTTTATCGGTAATCGCTACATCCCTAATGGCAACATAGAGCAGTGACTAAGCAGCAATGAAGTGGCAACGAAGCTGCGAGGAAAGAGGAATGAAATGGTGACATAGCAGCAATGAAACGGTGATGAAGCTGCAATTAAACGGGAACAAAATGGTGACATAGCTGCGATGAAATGGTGACGAAATGGTGACGTATGCTGTGTCCCAAATCGCCTACTTCCATACTGAATACTCAAAATCCCAAAATGAGTACACTAGCCATACTACGTACTCAATGGCTCAGTACGTAAGTGTTCGGTTTGCAGTGCTGTCCTAAATCGCATATTCCCGTGTGGAGCCCTCTTCGGAAATGGAAGCGCCATGTTGACTTCTTCTACGGAAATTTCTTACCGGCTTACAGTCACAGCGTGATGCGGACATTTTCTGCCAGCACTTTTCACCTTCGAGTTTTATTTCTTATCACGAAAACATGAAATCTGCGCTGGCAAATCAATGTTCTACTGTTTTTGGCCGAAGCTGCACAGCTGTGGCTGCGCAAGCTTCCATTTTTCTGCTCGTGATGAGTGTGGTGAGTGTCTTCTTCTTCCTCTTCTGTTGAGTTTTATGGCAGTTTGTTACCTATTTCAGGGAGTATTACATTAACTGCCACCTACTGAACCGAACGAAAGAGTGCGGTGTTGGGATGAGCCGGATACTCGTTTCAGACGAGTATCCGGTACGGATAATGCATTTTTGAGGAGTACAAGCATGGTACGAGTAAAACTCGTCAATATCCATGCTCATGCTGAAGGAGAATCCTTATTTGATAACAGACTGTTTGCACGCTCTGTGATTGGCCAGTCACACACAGCACCCGCCCTCCTGCACACACGTCTCTGCAGCGCGAGCTGTCCTGCACTCTCATGCACACACAGACAGTGATTGATCTCTGCTTGGCTTGACTCGTGCTTACGTTGCTCTTTCATACTCAGACTTTCTTCAGATCGTCTTTATTTCTGTTTGTATGATATTTAAAGTTACTTAGGGAACTTCTTTCATAACGTACGCGGTGTATTTGATAAGTCAGAGCTGAAAACGGCTGAAAAGTTGCGTCAGTCGCTGCCTCCACTTCACTCCACTCAAGTTTGCACCTGCTGTCATTTGCGCCTTCATTCTTTGTAAGTCACCCACAAACCGTGGTTCAGCCCCTCGCGCAAAATTCCAGACTGTATAGGCAAATTACTGCACGCAAATTTGAACCTGAATAGATCCGGCCCTAAGAGTAAAATGGGAGGCAGAGCATTTGGTTATCAGCCCCCCTATTGTGGAACCAGCTACCAACTCGGGATGGGGAGGCAGACACCCTTTAAGATCAGGCTTAAAGCCTTCCTTTTTGATAAGTCTTATAGTTAGGGACGGTTAGCCATCCCTTAGTTAAGCTGCTATAGGTTTAGGCCCAATTCCAATTCCTATCTTAACCCTCAAGCTCAACCCTCAATATTAGTCGCCCTCAAAACCAAGTGTTAAGGGCTATTTTGTGACTTGGAAATGGGACACCCTTAAATGCAGATACGTCTTTAAACTGTGGGGGGCAGCATTACGCCAAAGTGGCGTTCAGTCTGTCAATTCAGAAGAAGAAGAAGAAGACGCAGAAGAAGAATAATTTATTTACATTTATTTGCACTGTTCACCCTGCCTAACCATGGACATATTCAGCTGTCACAGCATACCACGACTTATTGAAAGGTAAACACCAGCTATAACGAAAGTTACGTAGGTAACTGTGGTTTTGTGAATTCCTGGATGACTGCAGTCAGCTGGCCGACACGTCACCTGACTGACAATTGTCATTAGGACTCGACCTGCGAGCGCAATAAGCTTTGTTTACAGAAGGAATGAAACAGAACTATCGTTTCATAACTCTGCGACTACGGGAGATGACATCAGCCCGGTCGTCTTATACTGTTATCGGCACAAGCACGTTATAAAACAACGACATTAGCGCAGAGAAAAATGACCATTTTGTAGCGTTAACTAACTTAAACGATAGCAACATGGCTTGACCGCACCGGCCGCTATTGACAAAAGATCGTAACATAAAAATAAATATTATGCAACAATGAGGTAACTAATCCATAACATGGGCCTAAACTAAGATAAAACAATGGTTTTCCTAATATTTATATCTCCATTAACAAAGAAAATGCTTAAGATTTGTAGCTCGCCTTCTTTGCTGCTTGCATTCTGGGTCGCCCTTACTCACAAGGGTGGTGTTGGAGAATCTCAATATTGAGGGCGATTCAGCCATCAAACTTGCCCCTTAACTTAAAGGTCTTGTCCGAAGTTCCCCCCGAAAAAAATAAACGTTAGACTTGAGCAAGTGAAATCCGTCTCAAACCCGCCTTTGGGCTTCTACTCCCGTGCCGTGGTGCGTTTGAATGCAACTCTCTCTCCCCCTGCCTGTAATTCACTCTTTTGCATGGTTTTGTTGTGTTCGGGACGTTTCTGGGTGGAGATTTCTGTTTATATCGGCAGCCAATGACAGAGCTAAGAGCATGACGCTGTGTGGAAATAAGCTCATGATTGGAGCAGACACCAGTCACTCCAACTCTCGAAGAAAAAAGAAAGAAAGAAAGAAAGAAAGAAAGAAAGAAAACACTGTGTATGCATCGAAGAAAAGGTCAGAGCTTCAGATAATGCAGTTTGGAAAACCAGGTTAATAACAGTTTGGCTTGTACCCGCTTCTGAGCTCTGAAGGAGAAGCTTGAAGTTGAATAGGCTAGCTAGAACGAGGTGGTCATTAGCCTGAGAGGGAGGAGCGCTAAGTTTGAATACTGTTGTTTGCAAACAGAAACGCTGGAGGGGCTTCAGACTCTACCTTTAACTTTCTTAGAATCGGGACAGCACTTGCTCTTCGCGGGAGGGCGCATTTTTGAGATTGAGGGTTAACCCCGTGTTCACACCGGACGCCTCCATTCGCGTACGCGCCTAGATTTCAACGCGCGAATGCTGGAAGTTTACTCGCTTCATTCAGGTGTTTTTTTCGCGTGAATGAAGCGTATTGTACGCGCAAATAAAACGCTTAATTCGCGCGTCAAGTTGAACTTTCTAGAGAAAACAGTTGTTTGTCACGAAGTCAATCAGTTCAGTAAGATGAACATGGCAGATTCCGGTTATTTTGAGCGAGTTGCGGCATTCTACCTGCTCTGGAAGATGGAAAAGAGAAGACGCCGGTGTGTTTGGACCCACCAGTTTCTCCAGAGGCGCTCGGAGCTCGGTGAATTTCATCAGCTGATCCAGGAGTTACGTCTGGATGACGGCCGCTTCCAGGGGGATTTCCCAGCCCAGTTTGATGGGCTTCTGTCGGGGAGGATCGGTGCTGCATATCCCTCCAGGATACAAACTACAGGCGCTGTATTCCGGCTGCTGGGCGTCGGTCCACCTGCCTTCGGTGAGTAAGCTAGCCGCAGCTAGCTAGCGCTTCCACCAAAATGTCCAACAACTTCCAGCAAAACAACGTGTTGTCGCTAGCTATTGTAGCTCAGTTTAACGAGTCTCTGCCGTCTCCTCGCCTCCACCTCTCAACATTTAACCAGCTGCTTAAATGCAACTCGTAACTGTCCGCTTTCCTGCTGCTTTCAACCGGTTCACAACCACAACACACACAGCGTGTGTTTGTTTACGTCTGCTGAGGTTGCACTCCTGGTACTGGAGCATCATCTTCTGACCAAACTGAATACTACACTAGTCTGACTACAATTTCATATTGAATTATATTGATGTTTTTTAAAAAACAACCTCAATTTATTTATGTAGCGAGGACAGAGCTGCATATTCCTCCGGGAGTGTCGGTGTTGTGACGTTTCATCCTGTCAAACACCGGCTGCAGAGATCTGCAGCTGCAGGTTCATGAGGTTTTGTCTGACCGGGTTTTCAGACCTAAATTTATGGTATTCCACCGTGTTTGTGTGCTGCACTTTGTGATTTTATCTGTGAAAAGCGCTTTTCCCTTCTTTACTATTGAAGAGAGCAGCGAGCTGCAGAGCACCGGTCCGTTCATATCACCTCTCATTCAATTTCAATGACGGGGCTGGTTTGTTTGCACGTCAAAAACGCTCAAGTTCAATTTTTTCAACTCTAGCGAATAGGCAAAATATGCTCTATTAATGGGACGCCTCATTCGCGCGAGTAAAACGCCTCATTCGCGCGAGTTAGACGTGCGTTTGGGGCTCATCGCGCCGCAAATTCGCGTCAAACGCGCCGCACCAAGCAAAGGCGCGTCTATTCGCGCCTGTACATTGACTTAACATGTAATTCATTCGCGCAAAGAATTTTATTCGCATCCGGTGTGAACACGGGGTAAGATTGAGGGTTAAGACAGGAATTGGAATTCACCCTTAGACTGCTGCAGGACGTTCATGATGCACTGGGCTCTTCCTTTCCCATGATGCACTGGGCTTTTCCTTTTCCATGATGCACTGGGCTCCTCCTTTCCCACTCATCTCTGCTTCTCCATGTAGAAACTTGTGACAGTATTGCATCATCAACAGTGTTCTCCTCTCTCAGCAGGTCTGGCTGGATAGAAGTTGCAGTATCTGTTGGTCTCTCTTTCCATCTTCACCACCCCTGCCGGTTGAGGCAGATGGCCGCCCTACCTGCTGGAGGTTTTTCCTCCCTTTTTAAAGGGTGTTTTCCTTCCCACTGTCGCCACCACTCCGTGCTTGCTCAGGATAGGGGATTGGACCAATCTGCTGGTTTCCTTAACTAGGCTATTATCAATCTGACCTTAATTTTTCTGTCTGTTAAGCGCCCTGAGGTGACGTTGTCATGAATGGACGCTATACAAATAAAGTCGAATTGAACTGAATCAAATCCAGATGCACTACATGGATTGTGGGTATCATTTTTCCCATTAATGCTGATGTTTTGAAGTTCCACTTGGTGGCATTATAAAGACAGCTCCTGAATGATCAATGACCAGGTGATGATTTCAAACCATTTAACAGTTGGAGCAAAGACACTGCGGAAGGGAATCCGGTTTCTCGGTCTGTTTTCATTGAAATTTCTGCACAGCTTCATTTCCAGTAGCTGAACCTCTAATCATAAGAAAATAACAGGGTGTCGGGATGATCATAAAACCACACATACCTCTCCTTTCTGCCGCCCTAAAGTCACACATTACAGACCCAACGGCATCATGGGAAACACCTGCTTCAGTGCACACAGGTGGTATGATGAGAGAGAGAGAGAGAGAGAAATGGGGAGCAAAGTGTTTAGACAGAGAGGAGTGTTTTTAGGACATGAGAGGAAACATGTCATTAAAAGTGTTTTCACACGACAGCTGAGGCCGGGGTGAAGAATGTGTTTTAAAGAGTATAATTATTTTCCTGAGCACAGCTTCAAGTAGCTGTTATAAAGTAATCAAGACTCTTTTTATATCCATTGTGAAGATATGTGAAGATCTTTACTTATGTTTGGATCCTTTGGCTGAAATTCAAATATATATATATATATATATATATATATATATATATATATATATATTAGGAAGAGATCAGACTAAAGGAATAGTACACCCACAGAATGATGGTCCTTCATCCTCTCCTCATCCTCATGCTGTGCAAGACTCTGGAGCACTTTTTTAATATCTCAAATGCAGAAAATGTCTCTCTACTTTTTTCCATTCATTCTTCCTTCAATGATATGAAGTCTGCCAGCACCACATGCTGAAAAACAGCCCCCACCATGATGTTCCCACCTCCAAACTTCACTGTTGCTATGGTGTTTTTGGTGCCATTTCTCCTCCAATCATGTTGTGTCTTTTGACATCTGCAGAGTTCAGTTCTGGTCTCGTCTGACCAGACTATGTTCTCCAGAACGTCATGGGTTTGTCCAGATGTTGTGTTGAAACTTCAAACCAGCATCAACCTGCTTCTTCTTCAGAAATGGAGTCTTGCGTGGTGTGCGTGCATGAAGGCCATGGCGGTTGAGTGCGTTCCTTCTTGTTTTCTCTGAAACAACTGTAGCTGCTGGTTCCAGGTCTTTCTGAAGCTCTCCACGAGTGGTCCTGGGCTGTTGGAGAACCTTTCTGATGATTGTTCTGACTCCTCTGTCTGAAATCTTGCGAGGAGCACCTGGCCGTGGCCGCTTTATGACCATGCTTAGAGAGTTTAGAAATGTACCTTCAGTGTGTTTGCAATAATAAGGTTGTGTAGGTCTTTAGACAGCTCTTTGCTTTTACCCATCATGCAATGCTTCTTGTCTGACACCTTGGTGATGAGAAACCTTTTTAAAGGCATCAATCAGGACTAAACCAGCTGATATTACTTTGCTCTGATAGGGGACAGGATTACTTTCTAAATACTGACAGACTCCAGCTGCTTTCGTGGCTTTCCAGATCTTTTTGTCTCCATTATTTCATGTGTTCAATACTCATTCCCTGTGTCATTTCACTATATTACACATAACTTTATTAATGGACATAAATTTTAGGATTTCTTTGTATGTGTGCATTACTTGGGTTGTTGCCGACATCTGGTGAAAATTTCATGTCAATAGCTCTACAAGAAATATATTTCTGAGAAAAATGTTGACGTGTACAACACTTTTTTTTACCCGCTTATATATATATATATATATATATATATATATATATATATATATATATATATATATATATATATATATATATATATATATATATATATATATATATCACTCTTGTTTATATGTACTTGTCTAATTTAGCCTACTTGTCAAATACACTTAAAGGGATATTGTGTAAGTTCTCCTGTTATTTATTCACAAAAACTGATTATTTGGTTCAAAAGTGTTTTTTCATTAATCAGTAATCACTCCCATCAACAAACTGAAGTGCTCCTCTAAGTTCTAAATTTGCCGTTCGTATCATTCATTTACACATCGAGCGGGGCGGCTCGGTGGGGGCTGCCATGTCGTATCGCCATGTTTTTGCGTTCAGGAGAAGCGTGACGGCAGGAAAACACAGAAACTCACCGGACACACCGGAGTTTTCAGCTCAGTTCGAGGTAATGCCTTTGAAAAGTCACCGCGCTGCAGTGGGAGAAACCAGCGTCTCACTGATGCTGCGTTCACGTGCAGTCGGGCAGACGGCCGTTGGTAACAAACCAGATGTCATTTTAATCAATGAAGCCGAGCGAAAGACGGTAAAACATGGGTCAGGGAAAACAATACGACATCGCCATGACAACCGAACAGATGTGGACTGATGTCACTGTAACTGACGGACCACGTCTTCACATAGAGGCTGGTGATAACTTTACATGCAGCGGATGTCGTCGGTCTGCCCGGTTTCACGCGAACGCAGCATGAAAAGTACGAGGGAGCTGCTCCTGATTACACAGTGTACCTTTAAACCTAAACCTCCTCCCTCCATCTAAAGACATATACGTTAGGTAAACAGGTCTCCCTTAAAAAAGAGAGGGTGTGTCTCAATCAGATTTACCTGATAAAAACCATCCTCCCAGTCCTGCTATTCTATACAGTGGCCTACTAAGTGGTCTATAAAGGATGAACAAGGTGACAAAAAACTACATTATCATCAGCAGGCTGTTATAATGGCCAAATCTTGTTTCATAAAAACAAACATGAACCAGGTGAAAAATGTAACCAGTGCACTCTATTTCTCTTTAATCTGAACTTTTTTTTAAGAACAAGTGCAGCCCCCTACCATACTCATGCCATATAGTCCACTATTACAATCTTACTCCAAACAGGCTTGAAAAACTGGATGTAGCCAGATACCAGCAACCTTAAAGTCAGTGCTCCTGAACTACAGCTGTTCATGAACTGGGTAACCTCTCCATCACATCATGTGATAATAGTTAAATAATTTAAATATCACAGCTACACACTGGAAGTCAGGTTACAGTTCCAATCTTTATCACAGAATAATATTCCATAAATGACTGAAATATGGTGATTAAACAAACCCTCGGGACAGACCAGTTATTTATTTTCTCCTGATGCAACCGTTCATTTACTGGACTTGCTCTGAATACTTTTTCAAGTTCATCTCTCGGAAAACACGATGACGTTATTAAACCTATGAATGATGGATTCTTTTTACTACTGAGAATTACCGTTATCGACAGTAGCTACTCAGCTCTGCGTGTGCCTGTGATGTAGCCAACACGTCGGCGTAGAAGGAGAAATATTCTAACTGATTTCCACATTCACCTCCCTGCCTGGTAAATTTATAAAAACGCTGATATCTGCGTCTGACTCAGCTGACGACGATGCGCGCGCCCTGGGCAATGCACAGCCTGCTTATAACTACTGAGTTTCAAAGAGTGAGCAAGCACAATAAAAATGAATTAGACTACACCCAAACTTGACTTATATCAGACCCAGGTAGAGTGTAGCTCATCACCTCTTACCCCCCACCAGAGTCCGCCGCGGGTCTCCCCACCTGCCGGCCTTCGTCACCTGCGGCTGAAAGTTCCTCTACAGCCTCCAGAAAACTTCTGTGTTATTTTAACGCATTTGGCAGCATCTGTATGAAGAGCTGGTCTCTTTAGTTCCCAATTTTCCCCGTGAAAACTTCCCATGTTTTACTCTTCCTGTCGTTCTCTCTGATTGATTGATTGGCCGCGGTGGCCCAAGATGGAGGGGGGCATCGGCCCTCAGCTGTAATTGGTCCAGCCCACAATCACTCAGGAGTAATGGGCCGACCTACCAGTTTTGTACCAATAGGTATGATGACTCATGCCATCGACTACAAAAGCTACCATATTAAAAAAAAAAAAAAAAAAAAAAGCCCGGCCGGCCCAAAATCACCATCGGCCCACCGGAAAATGTCCAGTATGCCCGATGGCCAGTCCAGCCCTGTCCACATGTGATCCACATATGCAAACGTGTGCTTTTGTGGTCACATGTGGATCACACTAAAATGTTCTACTCTTGGTGAACATTTCAATGGCACTTGTCCATCTTGGCTGCCTTAAACGCACTCTCAAAGCATCATTATAGGCCTCCTGCAGCAGTCGCACACTGGCTTTCCTACATTTAGCCCAAAGGTGAGCCGTTTACAGGGGAGTACAATATGCTTTAAAAAGGGTCAGTTTTATGTTGTCTGAGCAACAGCCAAACCTCCGAGCCAGAGTATCCGCCTAGGCATACAAGAATCTGCATTGTCTATAAATGTCCCCATCATCTGACATGTCCTCAGTAGTGATGTGCCCAAGGTACTTTTAACTATTTACCACATGCAGGACATCATTTGACAGACTGAAACTGGGGAACCTAATGTTTTCATCATCCTTGGCTCGGCAGATCATAGCCACGCTCTTCACTGTATCGTATTCAATGCTATGCTCCAGTCCATAATCAGAACAGGTATGAAGTAGCTGCTGCAGCCCAGCTGTGCAGGGACTAAACACAACTAAATCATCAGCAAACAACAAATGATTTACAACAATACCTCCAGAAATACAGCCGGTACTACAGGCCTTGAGTGTGGTTGATAACTCATCTAAATACAGGTTAAATAGCACTGGTGACAAAATACCACCCTGTCTGACCCCATTGCTTACTTTAAAGGGTGCTGACACGGTTTTTCCCCATTTGACCTGCATCTTTTGCGGTGCATACCAGTTTGTTAAAAAAAAAACAAAAACAAAACAACAACATAGCTGGGAACAGCTTTTTGAGTTAATTTCATAAACAACTTGCAGTGATTTACCCTGCAAATGCTTTGGATGCATCTGAGAAACACATCAAAACCGAGGAGTTTTGTTTTTTATATTAAGCAATACATTTTTCTTTAAGAGAAAAATTGCAGATGTCAGTGCCTAACCCTGTCTTAAACCCAAATTGATCATTAGTAGATCCAATAAATTTAGCTACCCTTTCTAGGAGAACTATTTCAATTATCTTGGACACAGTACTAGCCATGGCTATTGGCTTATAATTGTCTGAACAGCCAACCTTCCCATTCTTGTTTTTAATGACAGGAACCAAGAAGACAGCCAACATAGAATCAGGTAGAAAACCATTCACAAGAAAGGCAGTAAAACAGATGGAAAGCAGAGGAACTAGCCTCATGCTTGCAAATTTCAGGTGCTCAGCTGCAATACCATCTAATCCTGAGGTTTTGTTGTAGACAAGCTGGATAGTGCTTTAAAAACTTCCTGGGGTGTAATCACTATGGAGAGTGTTATGTTACTTTATCATTTAATCAAATGAAATAGATTTGAAACCAAAAAAGAGATTTGAGAGCAAAAAAAAAGTAAGTGGCAATCAAAGAAAAATTTTTTTAGATCAAAACAAAACAGGTTGCAATTAAAAAAAAAATGAAAGCATATTTCTTCGACTTTAATCAAAAATAATGTTTGGAATAAAAAACAACTATTTTGCTTATAAATCAGTCCTTTTTGATTTCAAGTTAAAAACATTTGATTGCAAATCAAAGTTTTGCTTGTGAAGTGAAGTGCAGTTGATGGGCGGGGCCTACGCTGGTGGATGAGAGACGTGTTTCTATTGGTTGACCATCTTGGCTTCCGCATTAAGCTCAGGACACACTGCATGCTGAAGCGCGCCGAGGTGCAGCGCACCGATTTTCTCGTCAACACCGCTCCTCTTTTGTCCACATCGGACGCACACGGTCGGCAGCAGTCGTGCTTCCCTGCTGCACTTCTACAGCTGATAATTCCACAATGGCTACATCATAAATTGGATGAATTGGACCGCCACAGCCCAGTGAAGGACTGAAGGTAGAGTCAAAACAACTCTGCCTGTCTCTAACAACAAGTCCTATCTGCCACCTGGCCTCCCACAAAATGGCCTTGGCCATATCAACTCGCCTTGGAAGGAATGCAAACAGACTCTCTGCCTCCCTGCCTCGCCATGTCTCATGTCTCCCCTTGGTCCTTAATCTCCTCCCACCAGGAACCAGCAGTGGATGGAAGGATGCGCCCATTCGGAGCTGCATCCTCCCCCCCATGGGCTCTGGACTCCTCCTCCTTCCCCCCTCCTTCATGTTTCATGATGTGTATGGTCGTTCAGTTGTATTCGTCAGAGTATTGTGCTCAATTGTAATGGTGTGTTTTTTTTTCCTGTACCAGAGTTCTGATTAAGCAGCACCCATGTACATACTATTTTTTGCTCACCTACCCAACTCTCCTCATGTAATCATTTTCCTTCTCTAACACCAAGGAAGCGTGGGCATCTGTCGCATCCTCAAGTCTTCTCGGTCCTGTATGTTATGCTATTTTGTCATTTTCATTTTGTGTAACTGGGATGCTGGTTATATGACAATAAAAGCAATTCATTCATTTATTCATCTCCTGTTCTGCTTTCATAATATTTACAAGCAGAATGCTACATTTCTGTGTGTGAATCCATCCACTTGCATTGTCAATACAGATGAAGACATATTAGGTCTATTAAAAAGAGATCAGGTTTTAAAGCTTATCTGGGTGTTTTACTTTGAAAATGGTTTTATTTTGATAGAGTTGTCTTGTGTTCCTGCTTATTTTCCTGTCTGGCTTGACAAATTCGGCCACGGCTTGCTCAGAAAATAGAACAAAAGCCGAACTGATTGCTCCACTGTGCATGGCGATTTTGGTGCTGCGTGCCATGGCGCACCATGCAGCGCCTGATGTGGTTGACACCATCTGTTAACAAGCACACTGAAATGCAACTGCTGCGCTTTGGCTCGCTTCCGCTTGCAGTGTGTCCCTAGGGTTACACTCACTTCTCCAGTGTGCTGTGCTGCTTGGAGCTAAGCTGTTAGCCTGTAGCTCTGCAATGTTTCCCTTTAATAATGAGTGCGCTAAATATGGTTGGCCAATAGCCTTCTGTACATTCACATCATCACCACCACAATGAATTATAATGTTCTGCTGCTGCAAACACACTGATTATCAGCGACACGGTTGCCTCTGCTGGTCACAGTCTGAGTTCAGTAGCCGACTGAGCGAGTGAATTACAGGGAAGCATCTACAACGTAGGGCTGTGATCACACATATGGTCATAATATCTGTATTTGTATCGTAATATCATGGAGTGATCGGACTGTACCCTATGTGAGAGCCTGGGAGTGGTAGCGGGCTGTATGAGATTGCGACCCCCCCTAGACAGGGGTGTGATTGAGAAGCAGTGTGGCAGGTTCTCAGATGCTGAGAGCATCAAGTGGGCAGGAGGAGCAGATCCTGGTCGGTGTGGAGCGGAGTCCGTTGTTGGCCACCTTAGGACATCCAGCAGGCCGAGTAAACAGCGACGGAGAGGCGGTCGCTGACCGACGCACCATTATGGATGGGAGCGCAGGACAATCCTCATCTCTGTTCATAATGAAGTGGTCGCAGTTGTGCAGCTTTGCTTGGTTTTAATCTTCTTTTTATTTGCTGAAGCGTGTAATCATAAATTTGACGAGCGGGCTGCCTGACCAGCCCGCTCAACTTTCACCGGCCTGTTGAGTCATGGTCGTGCGACACCGGTGGTGAGAGAGAGAGAGACGCCCTGTCAGAACGGTGCATTTGAGGACCATCTCTCTTCAGTTAGGAACTTTCATTTAGGTCGACCTGGAAACATTAAGCTGAATATGTATGGGATCAAAATCATGCCAGAGACAATTTGTGTGTAAAAAAGATTTTTCATGTCAAATAATGTTTTGAAGTTGTATAAAACAAGTCATGCTTGTAAAAAAAAAAAGATATGAACCCACAGAATCATTTTGTGGTTGTGTGAGAAACCTTTGTGTGCAGAAATATTATTTGCAAACATGTAGATCAGTTTCGTATTTGTGTTTTATTTTTCTGTGTGTGTGAAAATTGAATTTGTACCTGTAAAAGTTTCGCCACACAAAAATATCTGTACGAGTGCGACACCTAGGGCTCGTGTGCGACACTGCACCTACGAGCTCACAAAACAGAAACTTACAACCACAAAACTTTTTTACGGATTGAAGACAAGTCAAAGTCGTGCCACTAACAGCCAATCAGGACACTGCATTCTGGCAAGCCAAACAGCCAATGATGTGGTGGATTGGTGATGACGTTTATTTTTGGGGACGAAGACGATACCGTTAGCAAAGACTCTTGGCTGCTAGCAGTCAGAGCGCAGCGGGAGCTACATACTTGGAGCAAGAGGGAGGCTGTTCAATCCGAAGCCGGCCACTGATCTGATTACTAACAGGCCACTGATCTGATTACTAACAGGCCACTGATCTGATTACTAACAGGCCTGCTGGAGAAGGCGGCTACTGGCAGAAGAACTTGGCCGGTTATTTTGGTGTTGATCGCCGCAGCTTATTGGATCATCTGTCTTGCTGAACGTGCGTTAGCTTTGGAGAGGCTAACGACTAGCACATCTTGGATAGTCCCACTGGATTGTGTTCTTCCTCCGCATGTACATGAATGTTGGGGGATGAGTTGTGTTGTGATGAAAGACTGAGGCTAAGCCGTGTTAGTGCTTAAACGGGCATGATACCTCTTACCAGGCGTTCAACAAGGGGCTTTTATTTGCCCATTTATTATTATTTTAACTGGTAAAGGAGGACGTGTAAATGCCAAGTTGACAGGTAAACTGCCTTGTATGGATAACTTCACTGTTTATTGAGAAAAGCAGTTTGTCAGGTATGTTCAGTTTTAGCCACAGATATTTTCTTTATCCATTTCTTTGTCACTGAAATGCAACTAAGGTTGTTTTTATTTCCAGACATTGATAAAGCTGGAGTTCACATTATTAATGTCTGTGTCTCTTGTTTGATTCTGTTGACCACTAATAGCCCTTAAAAAAAGTTTTGATGCGCAACTAGCTACTAAAGTTCATTCATTCACAACTGATCAGTAAACATAAACAACTGAGCAATTGTCCAGCGTCTAACATGTCAGCGGAATCTCAGATGGGTTATCTAATTCTTAGCTTACTTTGTTCATTAAACAGATTTTTTTTATTCAATGAAAAGTGTTACCATAATACAATGTTGTTTTAATGTTTTTTTTTCATCTTTGAAAAGCAAGAGGTTGATTCATGATAAATTTAACATAAACCAACTGTGAACATGTTTTACAAGAAATGGCAACCTCTTATAGATTTGTTTTGCAAAAATGTAACCAACCCCCCCCCCCCCCCCCCTCTTTACCCTTTTTTTCTCTCTTTCTTTCTTCTTTTCTCTCTCTTCTTTTTCCTTTTCTCAATTCAAGTATTAGACCAGTTTATTTATCTGGCGCATACTGAATTCCGTAACAACAACAAAAAGATAAATCAACTATTATCTGTGTAGCTTTTGTTATACTTGATATCTCCTTTGTTTTTCTTTCTCCTTGTCACTGGTTCTAAAAGAAATTTAAAATACAAATGGTGTTTACACATATGTTTGATACCAAGTGTGCCAGAGAATGAGGGACCACCTGTTTTGTTGTTGTACACATCCATAATAATAATAAAAAAATATAAAACAGAAATTTAACATAAACCAAAAATCAACCTTATTTCAAGAAAGGGAAGCCATCGCCAGCAGGTAGTACTGAATAAAAACAATAAGAACTTTATTAAAGAAATAAACATGGTACTAAAGTAATATAAGTGGAAAAATAGGCTCAATAAATGCTCAAATAAAAGTAATAAAATAAAAGGACTAAAATGCAAAAAGGCGCTCGTGATGGCTGGCGCCCTCACTGGCTGTGGATCCATCCCGGTCCGTGGCGGCCGCACTCCTGGCCAAAGGCTCCTTCGGGACTTCACAGCCTTCGTCTGGCCCGGGAAGCCGCTCCTTCCTTCCTGTTGGTGTCCACAACCGTCCTCCGACTCCCGAGCCATGTTTCTCCACCGCCACCATCCCCTGAGCCCCCAGCCAGGGGGATCAGATGCCCTCCCCCGGCTGCGCCTCCGCTAACCTGTCCTGCTCCCCTGTCTCTCTCTCGGGACTCTGTAAATTTCCCGTATTTTAATAACAGCCTATTTGAAGAAAAAAAAAAATCCTCTGCTTCTCCAAACTGACTTCACCAGCTTCAGGAGAACCGTCACCTGCAGGAGCCTGGAACAGTGCGGTGAAACGCATCCACTAAAAAACACGTTGTCCCCAGCTTCAGGAGCACCGTCACCTGCAGGAGCCTGGAACAGTGTGGTGAAACGCATCCACTAAAAAACACGTCACCAGCTTCAGGAGAAGCGTCACCTGCAGGAGCCTGGAACAGTGCGGTGAAACGCATCCACTAAAAAACACGTGGTCCTCATTAGGTGTGGTGCTTGTAGGAGCCATAAATAGCGTTTTGGTGTTTGATCAGGGGTTGATGATTATTTTAATTTTGGTTGTCATGGTGACGTCTAGCATGGGTCACGTGGTGGTAATCAGTAGCTGCGTTTACATGGACCCAAACAGACCGATTGCTTTCGGTTTAAAAGCTCTTTCGGAATGAAAATGATCCATGTAAACGCCTCTTACCGAATGAAAAGCGCCGAACCGAATGAATTTTCTTTCGGTTTCACGGGGGTAGAATATTCCTTTCCCCAAACCAAACGGGGTATCATGTAAACGCTGAATCGGAAAGTTGTGAGGTTGCGCTCTTACAGCGCATGCTTCAACAAGACGTCAACGTGAAACAAGTGACGTTTCTTCACTTTGACAGATGGCTGTGAACAACGTAACTCCCTGGACAGCGAGAAAGTTTGTTTTTAACTCAAACTCTGTCTCTACAGCTTTTCCTCTTGGTTGTTTCCAGTAGGAGCTCATGAGGATCAGCTGCTGCTTCATTAACGTCCTGCAGAAACCACAACGACTGTGATGATCAGCTGTTTTTATACCTCCGTCTTTAATAAATAACGTGATTTACATCATTCTGCGCATGTCAGGCAGGATTATTCTGAATGAATATTGGCGCATGTACACGCCAGATCCGAATGTATTAGTTCCCATGTAAACAGCTGCCCTGAAATCCTCAATCAGAATGATTTCAATCTGAAAGGGAAAAAAGTCTCCATGTAAACGTGCCCACTGTCACAAGGGGGAGAGAGGAGGGCTGGGTAGCCAGCATTTTTTGTTCCCTACACAAAGCTTAAGTTAAATGTGATGTTATGAAACAGTTTGTCCCGCATCAGGTGAGCTATAAAGCGCCTTAATAAAAGAGAAACGCAGCCGAGCCTTGTGCGTATTTTTTATGGAAGCGCCAGGGCTTCAAGCAAATAGCTAGATGAAGCCATCCCCTGCCTCCAGTGTCTGAGTCGATGTCGGGGAATCCCTGCGTCATTAGTGAATCCCAGAGACACACGAGTGAATATCAGAAATTAGAAGTTTGGTAGGCTAATGTAAATAAAACGTTTAACTTACATACCAGTAATGTGAAATAAAGAGTAAACGTGTTAATTGAAAATATATGCAAAATAAATAAACGTGCTTCATATACAGTTTAGTCCTTTTATTTAGGCTGTAAAATAATGTAGGAATGTTCACAAATGATGTGTCAACAATGATGATCAGAATCTGATCGGCCTGGTAGTTAGAAAGTGGTTCTTTAAGATTTTCTATAGCCTATTGTGTCTGATTTTATGTGGCCCAGCGTCCCACTTTGGGCATCAAACGTGTTTTTAACACAGACCTCGCGTTTGATCTGGACGGGCTGGCACAGATATGTGGACTCCCTGGAAGTCGAGCCCATTGAAACTGAAAATGTTCTAGGTAGCTCTGGCTATTCACATAAGTGACAGGAACACAAAGAATTTTACATTACTTTCCTTATTAACCAGATAACCGCACATGCCTTTTATAAAAGACTAACGCCGTCGCTTTTTCTTTCTTTTTTTTACGACTGCAGCAATCAAGTAAACAGTAGGCTATGTGGTGGCAGCTTACTGCACAACCTGCCAGTAAAACACGATTTTGCTTTTCTTTCTTTCTTTTTTATTTTTAAGGGGGCTTTGACACGGTAACCAGCATTATACGACTCAGCTTTAAATGGTTGCCAGCTTCCAGTGGGACCAGCCAAGATGTGCTAGTCGTTAGCCTTTTCAAAGCTAACACACGTCCAGTACAATATACGATTCAATAAGCTGCGGCGATCAACACCAAAATAACCGGCCAAGTTCTTCTGCCAGTAGCCGCCTTCTCCAGCAGGCCTGTTAGTAATCAGATCAGTGGCCTGTTAGTAATCAGATCAGTGGCCTGTTAGTAATCAGATCAGTGGCCGGCTTCGGATTGAACAGCCTCCCTCTTGCTACGAGTATGTAGCCACCGCTGCGCTCTGACTGCTAGCAGCCAAGAGCCTTTGCTAACGGTATCGTCTTCGTCCCCAAAAATAAACGTCATCACCAATCCACCACATCATTGGCTGTTTGGCTTGCCAGAATGCAGTGTCCTGATTGGCTGTTAGTGGTTAGTAAAAAAGTTTTGTGGTTGTAGGTTTCTGTTTTGTGAGCTCGTAGGTGCAGTGTCGCACACGAGCCCTAGGTGTCGCACTCGTACAGATATTTTTGTGTGGCGAAACTTTTACAGGTACAAATTCAATTTTCACACACACAGAAAAATAAAACACAACTATGAAACTGATCTACATGTTTGCAAATAATATTTCTGCACACAAAGGTTTCTCACACAACCACAAAATGATTCTGTGGGTTCATTTCTTTTTTTTTAAAAGCACGACTTGTTTTATACAACTTCAAAACATTATTTGACATGAAAAATCTTTTTTACACACAAATTGTCTCTGGCATGATTTTGATCCCATAAATATGGTGCCAGTTACAGCGGATCCCGTACTCACTAGCTGTTCCAGTGTCAACAAACACACATGGAAAATAATTTTTTTAAAAATAAAAAACAACAATTTTACTTAAAAATCTGTCCTTTTTGGTTTCAAGTTTTTTTTTTTTTTTTTTTAAATTGGTTTTGATTAAATTTTTTGTTTGTTTTGTTTTTAATTTTCCCTTACTTTTTTTTGCTCTCAAATCTCTTTTTTGGTTTCAAATCTATTTCATTTGATTAAATGATAAAGAAACAAAACACTCTCCATAAATCACCTCTACATTGTCAACATTATTCACAGAATAGAATTCACTTGGAACACAGTTAAACAGTCTGCTGTACTGCTGCCTCCATAGTTCCAAAATGTTGTCAGTGCAAGAGGTACCATCAATTACACAAGGCAGAGTGGTCTTACTGGAGATGACACATTTCACATCTTTCCAAAAGTCATGTATATTTCTATCTAAGAGTTTCCTAGCCATTGAATCTTCTCTCACTGCCCTCTCATTTTTGCTAATATAACGCACAGCATACTTATACTGGGCATTAGCGAGCCTTTTTTGTTCAAAAACAGGCCCATGTCTAGGTCTTCCTGCCCAAATCCATTCAGTAAAAGCCTCTGGAGCCTTACTATGAAAAGGAGCCACATGGCATTTCCAACCTGGTCTTACTCTCCTCTTAGACTTTAACCTCAGAAAGATTTTACTTGACTCATGCAATACTTTGACAATATCCTCATACAGAGAAATTATGACAGACCTATGTTCAGAGTTTTTACAGTTACTATCTGTACACATCACAGCCTCCTTTGGCAAGGATATGCTTTCCAATAAATAATCTGTCCTCATAGAATAAAAGAGCTGACTTAACTTGAAATACAGCTCCAATCAATATAAGCTAACCCACTTTCAATGTTGTAATTTTGTGTCAGAGGTAACACATTATAATTAGGTTGCATCCCGAAAGGAATGTGGTCAGTAGTTGCAAGCTCATAATGAATTTTAATTTCCACCAAAGACGCATGAGCATCAGCTGTAGCTACGCAGTGGTCCAACCAGGAGGTGGTATGCCACGCCTCACTAATGTATGTGAAGCTATCAGCTGGTAAAAGGTCTTTAATTAATAATATCATCCCATTTTCCTCACAAAACTCATTCAAGGACTCGCAAGTATTGATTTGCTATCTGTAATATCTGAATTCAAATCACCAATAACAATCACTTTAGAAATCTTTCTATCTTGGATAAAAGAACTAATAAAAGCAAGTCTATTTAAATATTCAGTTTCATTCTGTTGGCACTCATGCACGTTTTAAATGACACATTCCTTATCATTTTGGGTCAAGTGTATTGCTATACACCAGTCCACCTCAAGTCTGATAACACTGACACAAGAATCGAGTTTCTTATTCCACAGAATTGCAACTAGTCGTGTCATCAGCAAATAATATCAGTTTTAATAATTTAGAAACTTGAAATACATAATTTGTGCATATGTTAAAAAATAGGACCCAGTACTGACCCCTGGGGACCCCACAGGCAACCTCCATACACTCACATATATGATCACCCATCTCTTCAGTTAATAATAATAATAATAATAATAATAATACATTTTATTTATAGAGCGCTTTTACAGAAGCTCAAAGACGCTTAAACGCTTAAGACGCTTATTAATGCAATATCTTTTCAAGAGTATTTTTCTTTTATTTATCTTTTTCCCATACTTACCCTTTAGTAAGGACAAGCATTTTTACTACTCCTGTCTTCAGTAAAAATCTTTTAGAGCACATTTTTACAGCTTATCCAAGCTGTGCTAAAGATGACAGCAAAGCTGATCATTATCGAGCTGTAATCTAATCAGAAAATAAATCAGCAGGGTTCCTGTGTATCTCCATAATTGATAAACAGAAGAAAGCTGGGACGGAAGGAAAATAGAAACTGCAAGAAGTCATATGGACAAGACATTGTGCAGTTGGACAGCGAGAGAAAGAGAGGTAGCACACAAAATGAATATGCAGACTGCAACATGAGACAAAGGAAAAAATAACGCTGAGGGGGAAAAGGAGTGACTCACACACAAAACTAAAGTATGTGTCTGCTTAGAGACACCTCTATGAAAAACCTGTGAAATACAAAAAGTGAAACAGAAGTTTCGTATGAGAAAATGACAAGAGTTCCTTCCTTATTCATTTGCAAATGAAATAAAAGGACCACAGATGATCCCAGAAAGACAAAATCCATCTGGAAAGAAGTTTCACAGTCTCACACACACACACACGCGCGCACACACACACACACACACGCGCGCACACCACACACACACACACACACGCACACACACACACACAGTAGTGGTGGGCTGTAACACATGCTGGGAGTGGTGAGAGAAACCAGAGAGGATACATTAGAAAGTTTAACCCCTCGTGTCCCATCTGTACTGACCACACGTAGGGGAAGTTTCGTTCTGATGTCAGAAATAGTTTGTGTCCATGTGTGAAGCTGGAAGAGTGAAGCTGTTACTGATGTGGTTAAATTATGTGTTAATGTCCCTTTGGAATTAAAAGCTAAACCTGCCTATAAGAGACGATGAGTCAGAAGAAGACTTCTCCTGTTTACAACACTGCAGTGCAACACCGCTCATAACTAAAGCAAGTACAGGAGGTGTGTGAATATCATTTGAAAAGACAATTCCTCAGATTTGCAGTTGTAGCAACATGACAGATAGGATGCGCGCGCAACCAGGGGGAAGAAAACAGGAAAAGCATTATTGAACTATGAGAAGACGTGTGTTTACATGCAAGACTCGACTTTTAATGCAGATGAGGTCATGATATGACGTGAAAGTGTCGGGGAAATGTAATGTTTGAGTCCTGGAGTTTGTTCGATTGCAAAAATCCAAATGTTAATGCATGTAAACGGTTACCATGGTGATAACACGACAGTAGGAGTGACTGTCTTCAGAAAACCCTGATAACTTCTGCAGGTTCAGATACATGATTTATTTAGTCTTTCACCATGGTCACCATATCAGATTAAACCACCGTGGTGGCAGAAATTATTCCGGTGTTGTAGTCGGGAGACTGGTACCAGTATCACGGCTGCGACCAGTCATTGATCACGTCATGGCTGCATCACGACACTGTAGCTGCGTGTGACGGCCGTCCTCTGCTCACACACGCAAAATCAAAAGAAGAAATTGATGGTGGAGCTATTTACAGACATTCACGCTGCACACAAATGCATCCCGGAGATTTAATATGAAGTACAAGGTCATAAATCAGATGGCGTTTGAGTTTATACTGTTAGCTTGTTAGCAGTTAGCTAGTCTGTCTGCTGTCCACCACGATCTCAAACACAATAAAGCAGAACGTTAACACAAGCAGCGAAACTTACCGACAGCAATGCGTGTTCGTCCCTAACAGCTGGAATCAGCTCCTTTCCAAACGTAGTGATGATGTCGTCTTTGCCTGGTTTAATCCCAAACTAGTGAAAGTTGCTCCTGTATGGAGGAGGTGAGGACGACACGGAGCTGAACTGAACCTGCTGCAGGCTGCAGACTGTTGGGGACCATTTTGGTTTGAACAAAGAGTCTAAACCAAAGTTTAAGCCGCTTTCTAGCTCATGTTTTTCCGGCAAATTTCAAATGAGGTCCAACACAAATAATATCCATGTTTTAACCAGAAAAATGCAGTATACGGTGATGACCTTGCCAAGTTAATGTAATGGTATTAGAAACACAAAACAGCAACGATGATTTATAAAATATAATTTAAAACACAACAATCTCTGTTTGTGTCGTCAGTTTAACCCTTATGTGTTCGGGTAATTTTTGACTCGTTTTCATCTTTAGAGATGTAAAAAGTGTCATTTACATTTATTTTTTTTGTAATTGAAACAAGATTTAAAGATTTAAAAATATGGAACATTTTTATTAAAAGCTATATTTTTCAAAAATAATATCTCCACAGGTCGTTTGGGGGGTACAGAATGACAGTACAACATTTCCTAGAAAAATTATATTTAGCCTAAAAATAATTGTAAAATAATTTTTAACGGGTTCGATAATGGCATTATGTTCACATCAAGGGCTAAACTCCGCCTCAGAACAGTGAAGCTCGCTTGCTTGTTGTAAATAGTGTAATCCTCCCTTCATCCACTAGGGGCTGGCTCCAAGAGCGAGCAAATCCCCATAGACTCCCATGTTAAAAACGCCAACTTCACAGCAGAAATAAACAGGTTTACAGCCTGGTTCAAAAAATCATTTTAGGTTTATTAGGTCAAGTTTACCTTCATGTCAACTGTGAGGGGGGTGAATTTTTTTATAACTCATTCGTTTAGATGTTATTTATTCTTCAAATTACACATAATTAAGGGCGTGTCCTTATGATTGACATGCGGCAGACCGGAAGCTCCGCCTGCCGACCGGAGGCTCCTAGTTAGCTCCTTCTTTGCTCTTAATAAGGTCTCGGTTTGTTACAGAGTCGCACAACGGCGGTGTTTAGTCAGCGAATTGCAAGTCTAAGCATGTCTTACCTTAACCATGCCGCTTAGGGGGCTTATCTTTGTTAGCTCCTCTTAGTTTCGTGTTAGCTCAGTTAGCGTTTAGCCCACAGTACGTCAGCTGTCAATCATTTGCCCCGCGGCCGCGCTGTGCCCATTTTAGTATTTTCCTGGAGTGACGACGTACGTGACACGGCAAGATGGTGACGGTAAGACACGCCCACCTGGCTTCACATTTCTCTATTCAGAAGAGACCGGAAGCTACGTCCAGTAATTATATACAGTCTATGGTTCACATCTATAAGCCAATACACGCCGCCATTGCGGGTTGCCACATACAATCTCTGTGTGGCAACAATATGTTGGGCACAGTCAGGCTGGTACAGGGGGAAACAGTGGAGACTGCGAGTGAAGCAGCTGCTTCAGAGTCCTGGAGATATTGTTATCTGTTTCTGAGGAGAAGTGACCTGAGAAGAGCAAAACCTGGAGTTAATTTAAGTGAAGACTACACTAAATGTACTCATATAAACCTTTTACACGGCGTCAAAACACGGAAATGGCGACTTTCCTCCTGGATTGGTAAGGTAACTTGTTTGCTAACGTGGCTAACATTAGTTGTCAGTTATAAACTCCTCTGCGTTACTTGTTAAACATGCTGCAGACTGTTGGTCACTTGCGTATCAGCAGATTCTGGCATCCCAGCGGCTGCAGTTGTTTTTCTGCTGTTGCAACTACAACCTAGACACACGTGATGTCGCTGTTCTGTCTGTATATCATATTCAACCTTTAATGACATACTCAGGAACAGCTATTTTAACACAACAAAATACATTTTGAAAATGAGGGTGTCTAAAATAAATAGTGACATTTGTGACGTTTAAACGTTGTTGCATGCAGATTAAAAGCTACGGGTTGTTCTGTGGATCAGATATGGCTCACTTTGCACATACACTGACACACACGCATGCTCACATGCACACGCACGTGCATGCACACACCTAAACACATATTTTCGTCCATCTTCAATGTAAACACTAATTTCTTGCTGATTGACAGATTCTGAGTAAGATGTGATCAGTTTCATTCTGCAGCAGCATCAGCCAACATCAGCTCAACTTTAGCATCTTTGACCTCGTCGTTGGTCATGAAAATGATGCTAAGGACAAAAAATAGCAAAACTGATGAGGATTTACAGACCTTATAATGCGCATTCTGCCAGCTTATGGAACGGTTGGTCAACATACTTATTTTTCCTGGTATCGTGTCACTTCAGACATTCATGTGCTGTCATGAATGATCCACGTTTACAGTCGGGAGAAACGAGCTACTACTGCTGCAAGTAAATGCCAAACTTGCCTTCATTGGGAATGTTTGGGACACGTATGCAGCACCCGTCATTCATCAACTATCACCACGTATGATCAGATACTGATTCATGCAGGTAAACACACAGACAAGATCATAGTTTTACAATTGTCCATTTACCATCATTTTCAATTTGCACATCCTATTCTGAGCAAGATGAAGTTGGTTTTATAAAAAGAAAGAAATTTCTTTTTCCCTTTTTCCCCAATATAAATCTATACGGGTCATTTTTGACCTGTAACACCACATATGTCACTACTGTTAATAACTTTACATTAAGAAAGGTTGTTTGAGGTTGTTATACTACAATAACAATCTAGTAGACACATAATTAACTTGACCATTGTCATCCCAAATGGTGACATAATTCGTGAATTTAAACTGTTTTGAGTCAAAACGAGTGATCTAATATAAGATAAAAGGTCCATGTGGCCCCAAGAATTTCACTTTTAAAACGGTAATTAGGTGGACATGAATGCGTACCGAGGTAACCTTGAGGTGAAAAACAATAATGGATTATAACTATTGTTTTTCAGTATTCTCTGTAAAGTTTGATTCTGGGTCAAATTTGACCTGCTAACACTAAAGACGTCGGCAGCTTTTAACACAATACAAGGGTTAATTTACATCTTTATGAATGATATGAGTATTTGGCTGTCGACTGCAGTAAAAAACATAGGCTTTTTGCCCCCTGGTTGCCGAGCAACTGCCAATGTTTATAAACGGGAAACCTATCTATTTATTCATTAATATATTCATAAATTTTAAAAGTGTTCTGGAGCCAAAATTTTTTTTTCAGGTATGAAGCGAAAACATTTTCATCAACAGTATTTTTGTATTGCGCCCATTGTGTTGTAACCAACAACACCTTGATCTCTGAATAAAACTTATTATTACATTAAAAAGACACAGTTGTGATGAATTTTAATTTTAAATACCACATTCAGCAGGTGGATCTGGGAGTCAAAGGTGATGTGGGCATTTCTGGAGTGATGTTGCAGGGGGAGGGAACGGGTCTGGCCTGGAGAGGGACCCAACTGCAGTCACAGTACGTCACCATATATCCAATCCAAGTCCCAATCAGAAGTTTCTTTCTTTTATGTAACTTCCTAAAATCTAACCCTAACCCTGACCCTTCTCCTAACCCTAACCACCCGACTACACTATACACATCTGTTTACAAGCCGCAGATAGTTACTCTTGGCGGTATTTAACTAACTTCCGCATGAGACTTCCTGTATGGATTGGCTGTATGGCGGCACCCTTGTCGGTCATTGTAACTGCAGTTAGGTTCTCTTGCTGGCCTGTGCAGTCCGATGTTAGGAAGACCAGCCATCTGTCGTGACTGCGACTTGTTGTAGAATGAATTAAATGGATTAATTATAGTAAAATTTCTGGGGAGATCTATATATATATATATATATAGGCTAATGGAAGTTCAGCGACTGAACCAAAAAGGTCCATATCCATTGCCATGGCTAGCATGTTCATTCTTCATATGCAGTTGCTCTCATGCCCACTAGAGGTCACATGTTCTATCAGTCTGCATCTGCCTGCCTGCGCACACCCATATTGTCTTATTTTAGGGAGGACAATGGCAATTACTGATCGCAGACCAAATGAACATTTTGCATTTGTTTGAACAACTTCACGTTGTGCATTGAGGTGCACATGCACTTCCTCCTCAGTGGTCAAGTCCCACGTGCACATGCACTCACACAGACTGCAGGCAGTGGACAAAAGCTGTGTAGAGCACTGACCTCAATGGAAAAGAATGCAAACTCTCTCTTTCCCTGCTCTCTCCTCCCCCTCATGTGTCAGACACACACATACTGGTTAGATTAAACTACCATGGGGAGAAATAGAGAGACAGAGAGACCAAGAAGGAGAAAAAATACTCTTTTTTTTCCCCCACATTTGACCCAGACTCCCTTTCTGCTTTCCTTTTCATCTCTTATATTAAGAGTACTTGTTTTTATGGTTCAGCTTAGAGGGTTGACAAAGTCGGAGCTAAGCATTTATTTAGACAATCTAAATGTGCCAATGCCATAAATACATCACTGTCTTAAGATGTGGCAAACTTGGTAAATTTGATAACCACAGATTAGATAGCCACAATTCATCTTTAATATTTCAGTCTGTGTTAGTTTATATCTAGCAATGTCATACACACTTTTTAAAATATGTAAGCTTAGCATGTGACAGCTAGCTTCATGTTCATTGATCACTGTGTAATGATCTGGAACCCCAGAGTTCAGTAAAACCCCAAACTTTTCCCTGTAGCTACACAGTCTTTTATTTAACTTTGCCTTTTAACATAGCAACTAGGGATGGGCATATCGATACCCTGGAGGCAGTACTTCAACACAGCCAAACCAAATATCAGAATCAATACTTTTTGGGGTATCGCTATACAAATAAAAAACATGCAATTTGTTTTTTATGATGGTGGTAGCCTATCAGATTCTAGCTTCTATGTCACATGATGGTGGTAGCCTATCAGATTCTAGCTTCTATGTCACATGATGGTGGTAGCCTATCAGATTCTAGCTTCTGTATCACATGATGGTGGTAGCCTATCAGATTCTAGCTTCTGTGTCACATGATGGTGGTAGCCTATCAGATTCTAGCTTCTGTATCACATGATGGTGGTAGCCTATCAGATTCTAGCTTCTGTATCACATGATGGTGGTAGCCTATCAGATTCTTGTTTCTGTATCACATGATGGTGGTAGCCTATCAGATTCTTGTTTCTGTATCACATGATGGTGGTAGCCTATCAGATTCTAGCTTCTGTATCACATGATGGTGGTAGCCTATCAGATTCTAGCTTCTGTGTCACATGATGGTGGTAGCCTATCAGATTCTAGCTTCTGTGTCACATGATGGTGGTAGCCTATCAGATTCTAGCTTCTGTGTCACATGATGGTGGTAGCCTATCAGATTCTAGCTTCTGTATCACATGATGGTGGTAGCCTATCAGATTCTAGCTTCTGTATCACATGATGGTGGTAGCCTATCAGATTCTAGCTTCTGTATCACATGATGGTGGTAGCCTATCAGATTCTTGTTTCTGTATCACATGATGGTGGTAGCCTATCAGATTCTTGTTTCTGTATCACATGATGGTGGTAGCCTATCAGATTCTAGCTTCTGTATCACATGATGGTGGTAGCCTATCAGATTCTAGCTTCTGTATCACATGATGGTGGTAGCCTATCAGATTCTAGCTTCTGTATCACATGATGGTGGTAGCCTATCAGATTCTTGTTTCTGTATCACATGATGGTGGTAGCCTATCAGATTCTTGTTTCTGTATCACATGATGGTGGTAGCCTATCAGATTCTTGTTTCTGTATCACATGATGGTGGTAGCCTATCAGATTCTAGATTCTATCAGATGTCATAATGATGCTGCTACTGTTAATGATAAGGATGACGATGATGATGATTTGGTATCTTTCATTGCTTTAATGCAGGTTATTGAACATCATGTTTTGGTAAAATTATAATATTTCTTTTACATTTTATATTTGAACATTTTTCATTGAATAAATGTTAATAATCTTAAAGGTGCCATGACATCAAATTTCCCTTTTTCTGGGGTTTTGGGTGTATAATATGATCTATTGTGCACTGATGAGGCCATGTGAATGTCAGAGTGAGAATCAAAGTTCCTGTTTATGGTCTGTCAGCTTTGTTTCTTTGTTCAGAAACAGTTGAATCAGGCAGCAGCTTATCATTCTACGTAGTTCCATCATTCTACGTAGTTCTATCTATCATTCTACGTAGTTCTATCATTCTATGTAGTTCTATCATTCTACGTAGTTCCATCATTCTACGTAGTTCTATCATTCTACGTAGTTCTATCATTCTACGTAGTTCCATCATTCTACGTAGTTCTATCATTCTACGTAGTTCTATCATTCTACGTAGTTCTATCATTCTACGTAGTTCTATCATTCTACGTAGTTCCATCATTCTACGTAGTTCCATCATTCTACGTAGTTCCATCATTCTACGTAGTTCCATCATTCTACGTAGTTCTATCATTCTACGTAGTTCCATCATTCTACGTAGTTCCATCATTCTACGTAGTTCCATCATTCTACGTAGTTCCATCATTCTACGTAGTTCTATCATTCTACGTAGTTCTATCATTCTTCGTAGTTCTATCATTCTACGTTATTCTATCATTCTACGTAGTTCTATCATTCTACGTAGTTCTATCATTCTACGTAGTTCTATCATTCTGCGTAGTTCCATCATTCTACGTAGTTCTATCATTCTACGTAGTTCTATCATTCTACGTAGTTCTATCATTCTGCGTAGTTCCATCATTCTACGTAGTTCTATCTATCATTCTACGTAGTTCCATCATTCTACGTAGTTCTATCTATCATTCTATGTAGTTCTATCATTCTATGTAGTTCTATCATTCTATGTAGTTCTATCATTCTACGTAGTTCCATCATTCTACGTAGTTCCATCATTCTACGTAGTTCTATCTATCATTCTATGTAGTTCTATCATTCTACGTAGTTCTATCATTCTACGTAGTTCCATCATTCTACGTAGTTCTATCATTCTACGTAGTTCTATCATTCTACGTAGTTCTATCATTCTGCGTAGTTCCATCATTCTACGTAGTTCTATCATTCTACGTAGTTCTATCATTCTACGTAATTTAATTGCTCCAATAAGAGCACACTATCAAGTAAACAGCGCCCCCCCCCCCCCCCCCTCTCTCCTAACGGTTTATGCACCGTCCGCTCCCCCTCCCCTCCCTGTCTGATTCAGCTTCGTGTATGGAGCTAGTAGTAACTTCTCCGCAGTCAGGTCTGGATTTTCAAACAAATGGATTTAAAAGCAAACTTCTGCAGCAACACTGAGGAGGGGGCCACAACCTTGTCATTACCTGTAAGTTTATTTATTTTCTAAATGCTGTCTTGTCTGATAAACGTAGCTCACTATCTGAACTGCCCATGTTGCTAGCAGTTAGCCTTTAGCAAAGTCCGACCGCAGCTTGACCTAGATTCTCCAAATAAGGTCATAGCCAAATAAGGTGTAGCCAATCAAAATGAAGTCAACGTGGTCTCCGGGTAAAGCTCCATATCATCACCGGACCCAACTGTATTACTGAGGAAGTGAGGTCTGGCGTTTCAAAACAATACTCCGCTGTAAAAAATGCTGTTTTTTTCTTTGGAGTATTTACATATGCAGTAATGCCAACAACATAAACTAGTTTTTAACTGCTATGTCATCACTCCTTTAAGCTCTACTTAAAGGGACTTAAGGCAAGATTAAGAAACAAAACTCGCGACTGCCGCGATTGGCGCTTCAGGTAACTGCAGCCACGAGCCAAGCCGTCACGGAGCACAAACTGAAGCTATAATGTTGTTTACTCACCTTTTTCTCCGTAGTTACACTTTTTAGTGTCTTTCAGTTGATCTGGATCGTTTGCTGACGGCGGAATAATCCATAACTATCACTTACAGTGTTTTTATTTAACGTGACCGGCTTCGTCCTATATCAAAACAGCGGATGTAGCGTCATGTGACGTCACGTCCGCATGGCAGAGCTGGAAAACTATAATGTTGTTTACTAAGCTTTTTCTTCGTATTACAATTTTTAGTGTCTTTCAGTTGATCTAGATCGTATTTCTGACGGCAGAAGAATCCATAACTATCGCTCACAGTGTTTTTATTTAACGTGACCGTTTTTTTCCTGTATCAAAACTGCGGATGTAGCGTCATTTGACGTCACGTCGGCAGGGCAGCGCGGGAAATTCGGACACCGAATTGCAGCGCATTTTGCAGCACACAGCCTGTTCAAGGCAACGAAGAGGAACATGGGTGGAAACGTTATTTTTGGTATCTAGCGCTTCATCACCCATTAGTATGAAAAAAATGGACATTCATGTTTGGTTTTTTTCAAATTCCTGCCTCAAGTCCCTTTAAGTAATTTGAGAATTAAGATAAGTTTTTTAATCTTAATTTAGTTTAATTTCTTCATTAATAATATTTATTATATTAAAAGTATTTCTTTGCAGTGCTTCTGTTCTCGAGTTTTACTCTTATGTAATATTGCCCTTGCATTCAAGATACTAATGCAAACTGTACAATTGTGGGTTTTTTTAAAGGGACCAAAAGTATCGGTATAGGTATCGATATTGATATCGATTAAAAAAGTACCATAAACTGCTGGTATCGTATTGACATGAAAAATTTCTGTTTTGCCTATTCCTAATGGCAACAACCTTAAACTGGAAAAGTGAAGTCTACATTTGTGACTAAAAAATTCAGAATAAACAGTTTTGAATTGTCTTTGGAATAAATTTTATAACTGTAGTGTCTACTTCATTTTAAGCTATTTACACGTTGGGTGTACTGCATACTGCAAAATTCTGCAAAATGTTAAAACCGGCTGCTTTACAAGCCCAACTTCAACAATATTAGTACCATTTTGATAACATCAGATAGCACAGTAACCTGGCTTTATAAACTCTAGAATACTTGTTTCTTACTTAGCAGTATGCTAAGTAAGGGACGGTTTTCTTTCTTTCTTCCAGACTTGTTTGCACCGTGTTTCATATGAAAACCGTCAAAAGCAGTTTGTTCCCACAGAGTTTAAACAGACAGAGGAAGATCAAACTGCCTCCTCATCCTCTGTCCTTTCCCTCTCTGTGCTTGTCTCTCAGCCAGCTTCTAGGGTTTTCTGAAGGTTTTGCGGACGTCACCCTGCCACGTCGAGGAAGGGCAGCCTGCCTCCTTTTCCCTGCTTGTCTCTCACATACACACACCCGGATAGAGGTCAGCAGAGGTAATAGAGGATAGTGTGAATATAAATATGTGAGGCTGTGAGCAAAGAAGAAACAATGCAAAAATGATGATGCACTCAGACGGAGGGATCAGAGGTGGGTGTGTTATCATCACTCAGACAAGGAAAAGTTGAAAGTCTGTTGCTTTAATGTGAAGCAGCAGAGAAGTGAAAAAGAAAAGGCACAGAAAAAAAAGAAGGCTGGAAATAGACTGAGGAGGAAAAGTTTATCCTAAATGCTATGTAGGCTTCTCATGGACACAAACTTTGCAGGGATTCAGAGCAGCTCTGGTCATAGCTGCTGACCATGTCTACAACATGAAATATAAGTGTTGATCATTGTTAGCTGCACCTGCTGGCTCAGGTGTGGACGTGAAGAGAAAGCAGAACATTCAGCTGATGTAACTGTCCTGCAGTGCTGGACATGATGTCATCTTTCTGACATGGTGCGTTCTCCTGCTGGAAGAAGCATCAGAGGATGCTACACTGTGGTCATAAAGGGATGGACATGGTCAGCAACAGTACTCGGGTAGGCTGTGGTGGTTAAACCGCCACGTTGGTACTAAGGGGCCCAAAGTGGGCCAAGAAAATATCTCCCACACCATCACACCACCAAGCTGAGCCGTTTGATACAAGGCAGGATGGATCCATGCTTTCATGATGTTTCTGACCTGTAGCACCTGCTGAAGATCTCTGAGCCTGAGAGGTGACGCTTTACACATTTACCAGAAACCGGTGGTCTGTATCTGAGGAACTGTCTGGACGGCCGTTTGGAATACTCAGCATTTACAAACCATCCAGAAATTCTGCGTTAATATCATCTGAATCTTGTTAGGTTGTTTTTAAGTCTTTGAAAATTTAACAAAGTATTTTTTTTCTTTATTCATTTCTTTGTGAGTTCAGAAATAAAAATGAAAAAAGGAAATGATGTTGGAATTACAGCAAGAAAAACTTCCTATGAATTGATAAAAGTAACTGACTTCACGATCAGAAGATAAATTGAAATTAAGAAAGAAAACCTCCCCCCAACCCCACCATTCCACCAGCAGCAGCCTGAACCGTTGATCCAAGTCCGGATGGATCCATGTTCATGATGTTTCCAGCAGATTCTGAGCCGAGCATCTGAATGTGGAGCTGAAAAGGAGACTCATTAGACCAGCAACGTTTCTCCAAGTGGTAGGGGTATATATTCCTTCAAACGAAGAGTTGTCCGATGCACACTTACAACAAAGGGGTATGACAATCACCCGCAATATGGCTGCTACAGAGTCCAAAAACATCCACAAAAATAAATATTTTCTCCATAAAGTTCAAATAGTACGAAAACCATTTTATTGTCTAGTTTAACGTTGTTTAAATGTTTGACATCATTTTCTTTGTAAAATGCACACGAAAAAAAAGGAGTTAAGGAGAAAGACAAGAGGATGCAGGGCAGGGGTAAGGCAGAGAGAAAAATGGTGGAAATTTAAACCGTTTCTTCTAACTGTTGTGATGGGTAATGTAAGATCGCTAGCTAACAAGATGGACCAGCTTGGAGTGCTAACAAGGTCTCAGAAAGAGTACAGAGAATGCAGTATCATGTGTTTCACCGAGACATGGCTGCATGAACACATCCCGGACTGTAATGCGTCTGTACACGGCTTCAAGACGGTCCGTGCAGACCGAAATAAACAGCTCAGCGGGCAGCGGAATTGCAGTGCTGGTCAGTCAGCGTTGGTGCCATCCAGGACACATCACTGTCAAGGAGAAGATCTGCACAAGAGACATCGAACTGTTAGCTGTGAGTTTCCGTCCATATTATTTACCCAGAGAGTTTGCCTGTGTTATTCTGGTAGCGGTTTATATAATACCAGGTACCACACCAGAGACAGCCTGTGATGTCATCAGCTCCATCGTGGCTAAACTACAAACACAGCATCCAAACTCATTCATGGCGATCTCTGGAGACTTCAACAACGTCTCCCTCTCTGCTACGTTGCCAACTTTCCAGCAGTTTGTCAGCTGCTCCACCAGAGAAAATAAGATGTTGGACTTATTTTATGCAAATACAAAGAATGCATACAGCTCCTCTGCCCTGCCTCCTTTAGGAAGATCAGATCATAATCTGGTTCTTCTCACCTCCACCTACAAGCCCATCGTTCAGCAGCAACCAGTCATTAGGAGGACGATTAAAACCTGGTCTACTGAGGCTGAAGATGCTCTGAGAGGGTGCTTTGAGGCCACAGACTGGAATGTCCTCTGTGAACCTCATGGAGACAACATCAACACCATGACTGAGTGTGTGAAGGATTACATAAACTTCTGTGTGGACAACATCGTTCCAACAAGAACAGTGAGGTGCTTCCCCAATAACAAACCCTGGATCACCAGTGACCTGAAAAAGCTGCTGAACATCAAAAAGAAAGCTTTCAGGGATGGAGACAGGGAGTTACTGAAGACCACACAAAAACAACTGAAAACACAGACTAAGAAGTGAAGGAGGACGACAGGAAGAAGTTGGAGAGCAGCTCCAGCAGAACAACGTGAGGGATGTGTGGTCGGGAATGAAGAAGATCACTGGCTTCAAGTTAAAGGGGGACCAGACTGATGGAGGTCTGGACAGAGCTAACGAACTGAACATGTTCTTCAATAGGTTCAGTTCCCCCCTGCCGACAACCCAACTCACCACACACCCTCCATGAGCCCACAGCTTTCCTGTCCCACCTCCACTCTGTCACCCTGCACCTCAGTCATGGACCTGAACACAGCCTCCTCTCCCTCCACATCAGGACATCCTGAGACCTCCTCTGTCTCCACATCAGGACATCCTGAGACCTCCTGTCCCTCCACATCAGGACATCCTGAGACCTCTTTTGCCTCCACCTCCAGCCTGACTGTCTCCTGTGACCAGGTCAAGAAACAACTAGAAAAACTGAACCATAACAAGGCTGCAGGTCCAGATGGTGTCAGTCCCAGAGTTCTCAAGACCTGCTCAGAACAACTATGTCCGGTTCTCCAGCACCTTTTTAACACCAGCCTGAGACAGAACAGAGTTCCAGTGCTGTGGAAATCATCCTGTCTTGTTCCTGTCCCTAAAAAACCACAACCAGCTGAACCAGATGACTACAGACCAGAACCAGAACCAGAACCAGATGACTTCAGACCAGTTGCTCTGACATCTCACATCATGAAAGACTCTTACTGGCTCACCTCAACAAGCAAGTGAACACCTTTCAGGACCCATTACAGTTCGCATATGGTAATGGGCTTGGGGTTGAAGACGCCATCATCTTCTTGCTTCAGAGAGCCCACTCTCATCTGGACCAGTCAGGCAGCACTTTGAAGGTCATGTTCTTTGATTTTTCAAGTGCATTTAATACTATTCAGCCTGCTTTGCTATGTGAGAAGCTCCATAACTTCCAGGTGGATCCCTCCACAACCACCTGGATTTACGACTACCTAACAAACAGACCACAGTTTGTGAGACTGAAAGGTTGTGTGTCTGAGATGGTGATCAGCAGCACTAGAGCACCACAAGGAACTGTACTCTCACCATTCCTCTTTACACTGTACACCTCAGACTTCCAGTACAACTCTGATCCTGTCATCTGCAGAAATACTCTGATGACTCTGCTGTTGTTGGGTGTATCAGTGATGGACAAGAAGCCGAGTACAGGGAACTGGTCAGTCAGTTTGTGAAATGGTAACAATCAGCTCATCTTAAATACCAGCAAGACTAAAGAGATGATTGTTGACTTCAGGAGGAGCAAGAATAAGCAGCATAGTCCTGTCTACATCCTGGAAAAGGAGGTGGAGGTGGTGGAGAACTACAAATACCTTGGAGTTCAGCTGGACAACAGACTCGGTTGGAAATGCAACACTGACTACATCTACAAGAAAGGTCAGAGCAGACTCTACTTCTTAAGGAAGCTGAGATCATTCAACGTCTGCACCAAGATGTTGCAGATCTTCTACAAGTCTGTTATGGAAAGTGCAATTAGCTTTGCAGCATCTGCTGGGGAAGCAGCATCAGAATCAGAGACTTGAAGAAACTAAACAAGCTGATTAAGAAAGCTGGTTCTGTGCTGGGGATAACTCTGGAGCCGCTGGAGCTGATCGTTCAAAAAAGAATGCTGCACAAGCTGATGAAGATGATGGAGGACTCTTCCCATCCTCTTCACAACACGGTGAAGAATCAACAGAGTGTGTTCAGTGGGAGGCTGCGTCAAGTTCGCTGTAGGACGGAGAGATACAGAAATTCATTCCTGCCAGCAGCATCACCTTAAAGAACAAGACTGACTGACTTTTTTTGTTTATTTAAAAAAAAAAAAAAAAGTAAAAAAAAGTGAGCTTTTAAAATACTGAATTTCCCTTCGGGGATGAATAAAGTATTTTTCATTCATTTCATTCATTCATTTACAGCAGAAAAAACACGTTTCCAGCAGAAATTAACATGTTTACAGCAGAAAGAAACACATTTACAGCAGAAATAAACATGTTTCCAGCAGAATTAACATGTTAACAGGAGATATAAGCTCGTTTTCAGTAGAAATAAACATGTTTACAGCAGAAAGAAACACGTTCAAACAGAATTAACACGTTCAGAGCAGGAATAAACACGTTTTCTGCAGAATAAACACGTTTACAGCAGAAATAAGCACGTTTACAGCAGAATTAACACCTTTACAGTAGAATAAAACACATTTCCAGCAGAATTAACACCTTTACAGCAGAAATAAGCGTGTTTTTCAGTAGAAATAAACAAGTTCACAGCAGAATTAACATGTTTACAGCTGAAATAAACATGTTTCCAGCAGAAATAAACATGTTTGCATCAGAAATAAGCACTTTTACAGCAGAAATAAACATGTTTACAGCTGAAATAAACATGTTTACAGCAGAAATATACATGTTTCCAGCAGAAATGAGTACATTTAAAGCAGAAATAAACACTTTTACAGCAGAACTTACACGTTTATAGTAGAAATAAACACATTTACAGCAGAAATAAACATGTTTCCAGCAGAATTAACAGGTTAACAGCAGACATATGCACGTTTACAGTAGAAATAAACATGTATACAGTAGAAAGAAACACATTCACATCAGAATAAACACATTTAGAGCAGGAATAAATACGTTTACTGCAGAATCAACACGTTTCCAGCAGAATTAACACCTTTACAGCAGAAAAAAGCATGTTTTACCGCAGAAATAAACATGTTTACAGCAGAATTAACGTTTACAGCAGAAATTAACAAGTTTCCAGCAGACATATTCGCTTTTACAGCAGAATTAACATGTTTACAGCAGTAATATCACGTTTACAGCAGAAATAAACATGTTTCCAGCAGAATAAACACATTTTCATCAGAAAGAAGTACGTATTACAGCAGAATTAAAGGAGACATGACATCAAATTTCACTTTTCTGGGGTTTTTGGGGTATAATATGATCTGTTGTGCACTGATGAGGTCATGTGAATGTCCAGAGTGAGAATCAAAGTTCCGGTTTATGGTCTGTCAGCTTTGTCTCTCTGCTCAGAAACAGTTGAATCAGGCAGCGGCTTATCATTCTACGTAGTTCTATCATTCTACGTAATTCATTTGCTCCAATTAGAGTACACCATCAAGTAAACAGCCTCCCCCCTCTTCTCTCCTAACGGTCTATGCACTGTCCACATCGCCCCCCCCCCCCCCCCTCCCTATCTGATTCAAATGCGAGTGGAAGAGTGACTGCTAAGCCGTCAGGTCTGGGTTAACAAACAAATGGATTTAAAAGAAAACTTCTGCAGCAACACTGACGGAGGGGGCCACAACCTTGCCATTACCTGTAAGTTTATTTATTTTCTAAATGCTGTCTGGTCTGATAAACGTAGCTCACACTGTCTAAAATGCACATGTTGCTAGCAGTTGGCCTTTAACAAACTCTGATCTACTTTCTCTAAATAAGGTCATAGCCAAATAAGGTGTAGCCAATCAAAATGAAGTCAACTTTGTTTCCGGGTGAAGCTCCATACCATTACTGGACACAACCGTTTTACTGAGGAAGTGAGGTCTGGAGTTTCAAAACAATACCCCGCTGTAAAAAATGCAGTTCTTTTCTTTAGAGATTTGACATATGCAGCAATGCCAAGAACATGAACTAGTTTTTACTGCTTAAACACGTTTACAGCAGACTTAACATGTTTACAGCAGTAATAACACGTTTACAACAGAAATAAGCCTGTTTACAGCAGAAATAAACATGTTTACAGCAGAAATAATCAAGTTTACAGCAGACTTAACATGTTTACAGCAGTAATAACACGTTTACAACAGAAATAAGCCTGTTTACAGCAGAAATAAACATGTTTACAGCAGAAATAATCAAGTTTACAGCAGACTTAACATGTTTACAGCAGTAATAACACGTTTACAGCGGAAATGAACATGTTTACAGCAAAAATAAGCACATTCAGGCAGAATTTACACGTTTAGAGCAGGAATAAACACGTTTACTGCAGAATAAATATGTTTACAACAGAAATAAGCCTGTTTACAGCAGAATTAACATGTTTACAGCTGAAAGAAACATGTTTACAGCAGAAATAAACCTGTTTACAGCAGAATTGCACATTTACAGCAGAAATAAACATGTTTATAGCAGAAATAAACATGTTTACAGCTGAAAGAAACATGTTTACAGCAGAAATAAACGTGTTTACAGCAGATATAAACTTGTTTACAGCAGATATAAACATGTTTACAGTCTGGTTCAAACATCATTTTAGGTTTAATAGGTCAAGTTTACCTTCATCTCAACTGTGTAGGGGGTAAATGTTTTATAACTCATCTATTTAGATGTTAATTAACTTTTGAAATAGCGTAAAAAAATTTTTTGATTCTCAGATACAAATCAATTCTAAAATTTAGTATCTAGTTAGATACCAATTATCACAGGTATCAATACTTAAATGCCACTTTAGCCTCTGCTGAGTTGCTGAAAGTAACAGCCACCTCCGTGCTTGTACAGTTTTTTTCGATTGCTAAAACATGTTTTTCAAAGCTTTACGTTATTTTCAAAATTCACAAACAAAACTTCAGATATCACACACAAACTGCTAAACCCTTGCATCCTTTTGCAAAACAACTCAATGCCATCAAATCTGTTGACATGTTCCCAATAATAATGGACTTTGGCAGTTTTCTAAAGTAGTGTCCGTAACGCTTTATATTATGGTCCTCGTAATAAGCATTAGTTTATAGGTACTAAGAACCTTATTAGTGCATACAAGATGCTTATTATTGTGATTTAGCTTGGGCAACCACAATATATATAGCGTCACTATGTATGATATTAATTAGGGATGCACCGATCCGCCTTTTTTGGGCTCCGATCCGATCCGATATTTGATGTTTCAGTATCTGCCGATACCGATCCAATACCGATCCAGAAATGGGGGAACAAAACAGCATGGTATTGTTTGATTGCACACGTCGTTGTGAAAACAGACTGGGATCTTTCTTTTGTGCAAGGCAACATCAGACTTGGCTTAAAAAAAATAGTTTTCCCTGGTTTTTAAAAAAGGAGATAAATGTACTGAATTACTTATTTAACAACTGCACACACACAGCAATCTTAAATAAACTAACAATCTTCACAAGCTTGCTCACATATGTAAATATATAACAAAACGTTCTGATTCAGTCTGTGCAGTTAAATAAATGTAAAATAATAAAATGCTGAAACTGAGGGGAAACAACAGCCCTACTCCTCAGTCAAACATGTCAAAACAAAAAGGAACAAAACTTCTTTCAAATGGTTCAGTCGGTGCAATTAGAAATTTAAAAGAAATAATAAAGGAGCTGAAATTGAGAAAAAGAAATATCTCCACTAGCTTGACATTTTATCTTTAAAAAAAATTATTTTGTAGTACTTTGAAAATAAAAATGAAAGATCCGTGACAAAAGCAGCTGAATAAACAAACACTTAATCAGAGTTTTAACATGGAGCTTATTTCCAAACAGGGAGATTGGAGATTTTTTTTTTCTTTTTAAGCCTCTCCCACACTGCACCGGATGCCGGTGGATACACGTAGTCATAAAACTTGTCCTGTCCAGAAAGATTTAACAGTATTTCCTACTTTCTCTGCAACCTGTCGGCACTCGCGGGATTTTTACCTGTGAAAGGTGGAAACCAAACCGCCGCAGGACTCTTGTTGGAGCAGCAACAGAACACACGGCAGCCTGCTAGCTGTTAGCTGCTAGCTGCTAACAGGCTGCGACTCTGGCCTTGTAAACAAACAGCCTCCACGTGCTGCGTCGGCAACGCGTGATGTCACTTAAAGGGGAAGCATAGAAATACAGTGAATAGATCTGCACCTACGGATCGGGCCGTGGATCGGCTTATGTTTACCCTTACCGATATTTACCGATCTAGGATTTTTTCTCTATATCGGAACTGATCCCAATCTGAAGATCGGATCGGTGCATCCCTAATAATAATATTAATATTTCTATTAATATCAATACTAATACAGCCTCGGAGCACCACCGTACTTATTTGATATGTAATGGAAGCAAGGAAAACCATTAAAGTCTTAAATCAACTCTTAGATTGATTTGATGAAGTGATCAGTCTCAGGACGCTTTCATGAGTTCTCGCTTGAAGTGACCTTTCATGATACATCAGAAAAACCACAAACAACGACTAGTTAAGATAATACGGAGTATTTATTAACTAGTCTACAAACTACATGAGATAATGTATGTACAAAATATATATACAAGAAATATGTGAGCATGATGATCAACCAAAAGTTATCTTGTGAAAGAAATGTGAGGTGGTATGAAAATGAAACATAAATTAATTAAGCCTCAGTTAATTAATAAATGTTCAAAGAAAAAGAAGGAAGGATTTCTTAATCCAACTAAACAAAGTTAAACTGGGTCTGGTAAACCGTAGGTCTGGATTAATTCACTATCACCAACTTCTTGTGACATCAGATCATATTTCATAGCAAATGATCAGGATTCTCCTCAGAGGTTCCGTCTGACTGAGGTGCTTCACTCACGTCCTGGTTCTGCTGGACTGTTCCTCAAATCCTTTGGAAGATTGTCGGGTGGATGGATCCCAAAAATCTTCCCGATCTCCTGGAAGTTCGTCCGGCTCTCTGCGGGCTGTCAGCTCAGTGGTGGTTCTGGTTCGTCCTCTCTCTCTCATCCGTCTCCCCAGAGACGTGCAGCTTCAGGACTGATGTCACAGGATGGTTGATAGTAAAGATGATTTGGGTTGAAGTCTTCTTCTCTCCATCACTCCTTCCTGAGTGATCCGTGGTTCTGAACTCTGCTGAGTTCAGAGCAGGTTTCGTCTCATTCTTTCCCCATTGTTCCAAGTTTCTCCAGTTCTGTCTCTGCTCCTTCCAGTTCTCCCAGATCAGTTCTCTTTCAGTTCTGATCAGATCTGCTTCTCTTTCCGATCTCTCCAATTCTGATTCTCCCAGTTCAGAGCTTCGCGCTCTGCCTGCAGTGGAATGTGGGTTGCAGCTTGTCAGCCAATGGAAAGCTGACAGGTTTCATCCAATAGTCAGACACATCTCAAATGATCATTTGATTATCAGTTAAGCTTTATGGTTACAAACATCTGTGAATTCTAAGTGAGGCATGTGTAAAATGGATCAATTATTCAGACATGATGAAATAAAATGAACACATAAAATAAAATAAAGCAAAGATCTGAATTATATGAATAAAGGAAGACATTGAATAAACAAATCAGCTAAACAGATAAAACAGGATTAATCTTGATGCCTTAAGATTCCTGTAAAGAAAATACATGTGTTAGACATCATTTGATATGAGGAAGTCCATTTCTATCATAAAAGTGGATTTCAGCAGTTGGGTAAAGTGTCTCTTTCTTCATCTTTATGCAGCAAATCCTGGAATGCCTGTGATGTGAATTTGGGGAAGAAACATCTAGTTTCTAATCACCAAAGTATGTCATGTTGCATATCAAAAGAAAAGTCTTCATCATGAGATTAACATGAGCTTACTTTCCTGATAATATAAAACAGTTCTTGGATGTTAAGAACACATTACAAAATTGGCTATACGGAACCAATTTATAGCAAGTCGTAAATACTGTGAAGGAGTATCTCCAAGCTTGGAGGATGGGTTCAAAGTTCACCAATTGGCCTTTGTTTGTTATACCAAAATGCAGGTCCTCTCCTGAGTTGCACTCAGGACCATAAATCTGTGATTCCTCAGAGAAGGTCCTTCTCTGAGCAAAATTCCTCCTTGGGACGTCTGTTTTACATCCAAATGTGGCCTTTATCAATCAGTATGTGTCCCAAAGTATATTTGGTTAGATGTGTGTATCCTTTTGCTGAGACCTTTGGGCTTGAGACCACTACATTATTAACATTATTATGTGTTTATAAGACCATATGTGTATTAATAGTATCATAATATAGTTATAGCAGATTATAAGGCATTTATAACAACTTATAAGAAACTTGTTAACTGTCGATGATTAAGAACATTAATAAAATTCTCATGAGTATCTTATAATTGTTCAAAACATTACAAACATATTGACTCAACTAGCCCAACCATTGTCTTTATCATGCCTTTAGTAATCTTTTTTGTTTGATTTATTAACATTAATATATACTTAACTTATAATAGATGAGTAATTAACAATACACTTGTTTACAGTTAACTATGCTTGCTGCATGTACAGAAGCGAGAACAATGCCTTATTAGGCTGATAAATCTTTTATTGTGCTTTATTATGTGTAAAAAAAAAATTTTCTTGCTTTATCAAAATAAAATGTACTTTACTATGCCCTTATTACCAGCTATCAATACACTTGTTAACAGTTAACTATATTTTCTGCAGTTACAGGATCTAAAGCAAGAACGATGCCTTAAAGGAGCTGTATCAGCTTTTCAAACGTTCCAAAAGTCAAATACAGGCATTTATAAGCTAGATATGTTCCCATCGTTACTATAGAAACTAATTTAGTGTTAAATATTAGTTTTTCGATGCATCTAATTTCCAACACGGAAGTAAGATGGCTGACTGTCCTGAACCGCGGAGCTCTCGACCAATTGCAGCATGTTTTACGCCCATTTCATGACGTCGCCCCGGAAGAGACACTTATTCTGAAGGGTCACAGAATTGTCTGTAGCACCGGCACCGGCAGCTCTCATGTGGATGTTAGTAGTAAACATTGATGGATAATTACTCCGATCGACGGGATAAAACAGACCAGCCTGTTATGGAGCTGTATGCGCTCGACCCAGAGTCTGATATGGAGTTTGAAGTACACGCAGTACCACAGAAGTACCACAGAGACCCCTGACAAGTAAGTAAATTAGCGAACAAATCATAGCCTAACAGTTAGCATTGAGCTGAGAGATGTGTTGACTCACCAGTGTTGTTGTCTGTCCATGCGCGTTTTTATAGTAGGAACTGCGTCAGGTTTCAGAAGTAATCCCAGAGAAAAAAACACTTTACTGCCAGAGATTCATGAAGTTGTCAGGAGTGAAGTTCACACACAAAGTTGAGTTTTTTTTTTCTGCTCCTGAAGTTAAAATCCAACCACTTCTGGCAAGTCGATTCATCCAGTACAACAAATAAACTCCCACACTGAACATAACCACGCTGAACATAACTGCATTTTTCCCAACTTGCTGTCCTCTAGAGCTTAAAAAAAAGGGGAAAAAAAGGAGGAAAATTCTCCTGAACCCTGGAGCAAACGTCTGTTAGCTGATGGCTGCTTGTCTCTGAGGAAATCTTCCTGCAGGTGTTAGTTTCTTCCTCAGAGAGTGTGTATAGGATTCTCTGGGTTTCTGTTCAACAGAGGGCGTCTTGCTACGATACTGAGCGTGCGCATTTGGACTTTCGTGATTGGTGCCACGTTCATACGTAACGCGGTGAGTAGTCAGCCGTTTGCAGGGAGGTAGCGCTTGGTTTAAATATTCATGTAGATTACTCAAATATGCATGAATAAAGAAAAATAACGATTTAAATCATTTCAACACACTGACATGCTGAAAAGCTCTTAAAAGTCCATTTTTCATGATAGGGCTCCTTTAAGTCTAATAAATCTGGTTTTATGCATTTATCTTTGGCTAATAATTTTCACAACTTCCACATCCATAACAAATAATGCATGTGATCAAGGTTGATGGAAGGAAAAAATTGCTGAACACAACAAATGTTTCAATGGTAAAGCCCCCAAAAGTTTTTTTTCTCTTAATTATTATTTTAATTCAATAAAAAAATTTTGTTGTTGCTGTGGCTTTCAAGGACACAGTTTTGTAAGTACCCTAAATGATAATAACAATAATAATAATAATAATAATAATAATAATAATAATAATAAAAAATCACCTACAACTGGCTTGTTTTAAGAAAAGGGACACTTTTCAACTTTAAATATTGGGGCATATTATGTACAGTGGGTACAGAAAGTATTCAGACCCCTTTAAACTTTTCACTCTTTGTTTCATTGCAGCCATTTGCTAAAATCAAAAAAGTTAATTTTATTTCTCATTAATGTACAATCAGCACCCCATCTTGACAGAAAAAAAACAGAAATGTAGAAATTTTTGCAAAGTTATTAAAAGAGAAAAACTGAAATATCACATGGTCATAAGTATTCAGACCCTTCACTCAGTACTGAGTAGAAGTACTTCTGAGCTGGTACAGCCATGAGTCTTCTTGGGAATGATGCAACAAGTGTTTCACATCTGGATTTGGGATCTTCTGGTTCTTCTTGCAGATCCTCTCCAGTTCTGTCAGGTTGGATGGTGAACGGTGGTGTTCAGACATTTTCAGGTCTCTCAGAGATGCTCAGTTGAGTTTAAGTCAGAGCTCTGGCTGGGCCGGTCAAGAATGGTCCCAGAGTTGTTCTGAAGCCGCTCCTTTGTTATTTTAAAGTGACATTTAAATACACGGACACCACCGCGTACACAACCCTGCCTGCCTGCGACGAACAAAGTTCTTTACAGTCATTCCCCCACTGCATTAATAACCACCCCATCATGGAAGAAACGTCACGTGGATGAAATGACCAAAACGTACCTTTTTCTTGTTCTAGCAGTCTTGAGAACAAGAAGAAAGTTTTTGCTTCTCATTAGGGTTGCCACCTTTCAGAAAAAAAAATAAGGGACACCTACCACAGCTCATCGGGGCCACGACCACGATACTCGTATGGTGGGCTCCTCACAGCAGTGGTATGCTTTATTTTGCACCAGTGTTTTTAGAAAAGGAGTGATCAATAAAACAATTTGTGGCACTTAAAGCTTGAAATGCTGCAATGAACACATTGTTTAAGCAACACTGTTGCATAGAAAGTGCTGTCATTTAGTCTACATATGCTGTAATTACATCCATCCCTATTTAAAATAAAATGAGGAAAAAATATAAAACAAAGTGCCATAAGCACAAAACTTAGTTATTGCATTATCAATAAAACCTAATTAATGAGAAGCTGTCATGCACATATCACATGGCAGCACCAGCAGCCAAAGGAGATCTGTTTGTGTGGAGTGTGCAACAATTAACTTAAAATATAAGCTTAGTAAATACATGAAGAACTGAATGTAACTGTTAAAGTGATCTGTTGTAGACAGATCTGATGTGTCCCAATCTGTGGTTCATCTGTGTCACCTCAACTGTAACTTAGAGTGGGATGACAGATTAGTTAAACTTATTTCTTTTGCTGCCTCTTATGACTTGAAAGAAAGTCAGGTCATCCAGACAGATAAACCACACCAAGAAAAGAATTTGTGTTGTGAAAACTGAACACTGTGTTCCTCAAATAAACATTTTGGCACAGAATACACAGAAAGCTGTACAAGTTTTGTTTATATAGGAAATATATTGAATGCATATAGGCTATACATAAACACACACACACACATACATACATACATACATTATATATATATATATATGAATGAAACAATATTAATTTAATTTATATTAATTTATCTATCAAATGTTAATCCATTACTGTGATTTATTGTTTAAATAACCATATAACATTTATATTTGCTGCTATGGATTCTGTATAAATGATCATTCATTTAAATTTAAAAAGTCAACATCCTAAACAATCAAACTAACCAAACCACCTTCTCCTAAACTTTCCTCTGACATCTTCTGGCAAAAACACAACCAGATAAAAACTGATCCTGTTCTGAATGTGACGTCATGACTGATTCAGTTTCAGGAGATGAGGAGATGAAGATGGGACACTCACGTTTAGGTCGTCTTCGCGGTTCTCACGTGTCTGTGTTGCTTTTCTGATGCGTGATGATGTCTGATGTCAGACAGTTCACCGCGCGCCACAGAAAACACTCACCCACATACGTATTTAACAGTTTCTCTCATCATCTCCACTGACGCTGTCCACCCAAGGACGGGCCTGTTCCCACTCAGGTGTTTTCTTTAGCAGCGTTTTCGCTTTTGAGAGCATGCTGGAGTATCAGGTGTGGACATTTTAAAAGGCGCGGGTGCCGAGAGCGCGCGTGACAGCAGCACACGCAAGCGCGCAGGCAGCCAGGCAGAGATGCAGGACTGGAGGATCCTGCGATGATCCTGCTGGTTTTGGCTGGCTTTAAAATTTCCGGTGTTTTATTTAGCTCATTATTACTAAATTTAATGTTTATATATGTGTGACAGACATGTGTATTTGACAATTATGGAAATACGGAACAAATGGCGTCCCGTATTGGTTCAATACGGGACGCCACGTTTTATTGTCAATTAAAGGACGATTCCGTATTTTACGGGACGGGTGGCAACCCTACTTCTCATGGAGGATGGAACAAGCTTAAAGTAAATGCGCTGCTGTTGCCTTCCTTCTCCTCCTCCTCCTCCTCCTCCTCCTCGAGTACCAAAACCATGAAATATAATGATAGAATAATATGGGTGAAACACACATGCGAAGTACCAATACAACGGCAGTGCGCATGTGCGTTTCACCCATATTATTCTATCATATTTCATTTTCTTATCATTCCCTAACGTTACACCAGTATTACCATGAATGGTATGATATGACCCAATCCTTCATCAACAACAACATGCATTAATGCGCCAGCACAGCTGCCCGTGTATCAGGGCTGTGGCAGGGAGTGTTTTTTGTTTTTTTCCTCTCTGTCGCTAGTCGCAGTGGCACTACCTTATGAAAGTTTGACTTGCACCTTAAAGAAATTCAGAGATCGCCATGAATGAGTTTGGATGCTGTGTTTGTAGTTTAGCCACGACGGAGCTGATGACATCACAGGCTGTCTCTGGTGCGGTACCTGGTATTATATAAACCGCTACCAGAATAACACACAAACTCTCTGGGCAAATAATGTGGACGAAAACTCACAGCTAACAGTTCAATGTCTCTTGTGCAGATCTTCTCCTTGACAGTGATGTGTCCTGGATGGCACCAACGCTGATTGACCAGCACTGTAATTCCGCCTCCCTTTAGCTTCCCGCTGAGCTAGGGCTGTCACAATAATCGCAAAAATGAAATATCGCAATATTAAGAAGCTCACCGCGCTGCATGATGGGCCACCGCAATCACTGCATCTCAGGACAACAGTTGAAGGATTCAATGGCAGCTGCACTGGCATCAAAACCAAATGTTACTCCCCCCCATGGGAGCATTTCAGCTTTCAGCCAAATAAAAAGGGTGAGCCAGACAATTTAAAAGAGACAATCTGTAAAAGCTGCCGTTACTGTCGTTTGACCTGCGTTCAATAAAGCGTTATAAAATTGACATGTCTTTTTTTTTAATAACTTTTTTAAATGTGCAACCGCCATGTTTCAAAGGAAATATTGCCATGACTTTGGTAATTTAACAGTTAACAAAGACATTGCCGAAATAGATAGATGGGGGGAGGGGGGCGCAATTATATCGCATATCGCAATATTGAGCCGCCTTGACTCACCGCAGGGGGAATTCCTCAATCGCGACAGCCCTACGCTGAGCTGTTCATTTCAGTCTGCATGGACCGTCTTGAAGCCGTGTACAGACGCATTACAGTCCGGGATGTGTTCATGCAGCCATGTCTCGGTGAAACACATGATACTGCATTCTCTGTACTCTTTCTGAGACCTTGTTAGCACTTCAAGCTCGTCCATCTTGTTAGCTAGTGATCTTACATTACCCATCACAACAGTTGGAAGAAACAGTTTAAATCTCCACCGTTTTTCTCTCTGCCTTACCCCTGCCCTGCATACTTTTGTCTTTCTCCTTAACTCCACTGGGATTGGACGTGTTATTTCGCTGAAAATCTCGATTTGGGAGAGTTTTAACAGTTGATCCTGGTGGTAAACAATTTTTCCGTTGCTATGGATACACATCATAAAAAGTCGTGGAAAAGCCCAATATATGAAGAAAAATCTCCTGGATTGCACAGCCTTCAAACCAGCATAAAAAATCCTCTCAGAAAACCTAATCTGACAAGTAATGTCAATAAAAAAGACAGCTATATTTGAAAAAAACACAAAAGCTATGAGAGAGCTGTTACAAACTGCAGCCACCTAGCAGTGCAATCCAGAACTTTTTTTCTGGAGTTTAATGCAACCAAGTGCCTCTTTTAACCACATGTGTTTGTAATGAAGAAAACTGTAGGAAACAGGTTGTTTATATGAGTTTGGGTCACTTCATCCCTCAGTAAAACACAGGAGCGACCACTAGTTAGCTGAAGTTAAACTTACCAGAAGAGTCATCCTCCATATTACAGCGGCTCCTCTTGTCAACATTATTCTTTCGAGGCCCAGAATCATTCTCTGGGTGATTCTCTGGGTTCTCTCACGTTACACCAGTATTACCATGATTAGTATGATATGACCCAATCCTGAACTCTTCTCGGGGGTGAAGACATTATGGCCACTCCTTTCATTTTGCACGCGGGATCAATAGCCGCTTTCGGACTGTAGGAACCTTTTGGAGTTCCTAGAACCTTTTCAGGTACCTGGCCATTTTTTTGCGCATTCAGACATATAGGAACTAGGGACTTCAGACCTTAGTTCCTAGAACCTTTTGAGCTCCGACTCCGAGGCAGGGTCTTTTCCGGATTCCATACAGTAGGAACTGAAATACATAGGTGTTTGGTGATTGGTAGAACTGGCAAGCCCCGCCCTCTTTAAATAGTCTCACAGCTGTTTAACTGTTTACCGAGATCGTAATAACAAGAACTATTACAATAGGAGTGTACAAATTCATTATCAAATCCATCACAATGGTGCACAACCCAAATCGATATATTTTGAAACGTCCCAAAAGCAATTATTTTCATATTAACTTAATGACCAAACACAGCTGCAAAGTATAGCAGTAGCATCTGCGGCTGCCGCCTGGACACTTTAGTGGACGGACCGCCCACTAAGGTTCCGCACCTCAGCAAAAGGTAAACAAGGGAAAGGGAGGGAAAGCTGGTAAGTTAGCTTTTATAATAGCTTTGAATAAAAGACATGAGAAACCTCAGTTTTGTATTAAATCTGCTGGGGCATAAATTTGTCTCTGTTGCAAAGATTGCATCACACATGGTCTCTAACGAGGTCCTCCTTCATGTGCGAACGGACACAGAAGGCGAAGGGTAGTTCTTATAACTAAACTTGGGAGGTGTAGTTAGAGGAACTGCGTTCTTAGAACCTCTCTATCTCGAATGCGCCTAATAAGACCTTCACGACGATCGTCTGGCTCAACCGCTAGCTTAAACCGGAAGTGACGGTTTTGCGGTCTGCCTTCAAAATAAAAGTTGAGAGAAGCGCGCGAAGACAAGAGTTCCGAATATAGAGAAGCATCAAAAGAAGCGGCCCGCGCAAAAGCAGATGAAGAGGAGGGGAAAAAAGGAGTGACTTTACCACAATGACACTTCACAACAAAATTTAGAAAACTCATTTTTGAAGGTAGTACAACCACGAAAACTTTAACAACTTTTTTCTTCCTTAATGTCAGTTAGAGCTATTTACTAAGCAGGTTTGTGCTTATTTTGCATTATTTAGCAGCCATTAGAAGGGATGTAAAATGTGTTTGTTAGATGGATCCTAAACCATCTTATTTGACAGATCTGCATTTGTAGGCCACAAAATTGAAAACCAAATGCTGGTAAAATAATGCAAGGGACTCGTAGATTTCTTTCACTTACCACCCTAAAAGCCAACAGTCATCTGTTGAGTGCCTTGTTAAATTTGTATCACTTGCCAAATGTATGTAAAGTTAACAATAATTGATTCACCCTAATAATGTTTTCTAAATATCAATAACATGTTTGATATTTTCAGCAATCATACTCTGTGCTTTTATTAAGGACATGCTAGCGGGTTGTCCACAGAGGGACCAAGACAGTGAAATCAATTAGGGACAAATCTCTTTTCAGCAAGGCCAGACTTTCACTGTTTCAGTGGATGCAGTTCATTTATAGGTAATGCATTTTAAAGTGCAAGATAATTACTTTGGAAAAGCTTTTTCATGAAAATGTAAAACTCTTGATGCGTTATATTTTCTATAGATTTGCACAGGGCCTACGATTCAGACAGGTGGACATGATGGAGGACAGTATTGCTACAAACACTGCAACCCTCTCAAAGATGTCAAAAAATCTGAAGAAGGTCTGTAGAAGAGCTGTTGAGCAAATGAGAGCTCAACAGCCGGGAGCTCAAAGGACAGCTCATTGGTGGACGGCATGAATTTTTTCGTAATTGATGAGTGTTACGTGCCTCATGATTAATACCTGTCTCCTTTCCCCTTTAAATGACACCTCCACCGCTTCCTGCCCGGATTGGCCCATCCTGCCACACACCTCACTTTCGATTGGCCCTTCCTGCCACACACCCTACTCCCCATTGGTCCAGCCCTGGACCAATCCGCTGATGATCCGAGGCCGAGGATATTTAACAGTGTGTTCAGACCAAGCGCGATTTGGGCGTCAAAAACGCGCTCGACGCCCAAAGTTGGACGCCGTGTCATTAAAAGTTCGACGCCTGTTTCCCGGCGTCTTGACGCTCTGACGAGCGGCGAGAGATGTCCAGTCAAGCCGCGCTCGCCGCGCCGTGGGAGGAGCCTCTCCTTTCTCTTTTTCCTTTTACTGTCTCTCTGCACCATGGCAGGTGCAGGAGAGAGAGCGGCTCGGCTTTCTGTGATAAATAAAGCAGGGAACGTCGTCGTCGGACATCTCTGCTCTGTGTCCGGTTCACAAAATGATTCCAGGTGTTCTGACTGTGATGAGTTTCATCATTACTTCAGGAGCTGCTGGCGAGCGGCACTTTCAGCCTCTGATCCGGCCCCGTTTAACGTCCCGCTGTCCCGATGGGGGGCAGCATTATCAGCCCAGTACATCCCATCAGGACAGCAGGTCATCAAACCACCGTTCAGAAACCGGGACCGGACACAGATCACAGTTTATCCTCCTCTGTGTTCAGAGAGAGAGGAGATTCCCCTGGTTTTTCTGCGTGTTTCCTCTCCTGTCAGAAAAAGTGTGTCTGTGTCATGACTCGCTCTGATTGGTCGACGCCCCCGCGTCAAGACGCCAAAGTTCAGATTTTCCAACTCCGGCGTCTGACGCCCTTGACGCGCAAACGCTGAACATCTCAAAACTCGACGCGCTAACGCCCTAGACGCGCCGCGCCCGACGCGCGAAACGCGCCGCAAGAAAGGCCGACGCTCCTTGACGCGCGTCGGCCATTGACTTTGCATGTAAACCTGACGCCCTTGACGCCCAAATCGCGCTTGGTCTGAACACACTGTAAGCCACCGCCAACCAGAATATGGGAGGCGACTGTGTGCTCCAGTTGGTCTCACTTGGTGTGCTGCGTGACTTTGCCTCTGTTTGGTTCCTCAGCAGTTGCTAGTGTTTTGATACAGGGTAAGAATAGCTATAGAGCTTCAATTTTGATTTGTTTGATAATTCTCCAATAGTGTTAAAACTATGTGGTTTTGTGTTTAGTTTTCCTCCTTTTGTTCTTATGGTTAAGAGTTAATTTGTTTCAGCCCGTTTGGCTTCGCTTTTTGTTAAATGTAATATAGTATTTGATAAAGTTATCACTGAGCCCTTTTGGCTTCATCTTCTTTTGTAATTTGTCAAGAATAGGTTTAGATAAAAGTAGTTTTGTGTTGGGATAGGTTAAGGAATTTTGTTTGTTTCTTTGGGTGCGTTTGCCACCTCTAGTTATGGTGCTGTTTGGTTTTGGTTTGTTTTCAGCTTTTGCTTTATTGTTTTAAACAGCACCACTAACCCCAACACAATTTGTTTTATTTTGCAGCTGCTGGTTACCATAACCTGGCCCACAAATACAATAAATCTCAGAACTTTATTTATAACATTCTTCCAGTCCCACTCTTTTTTTGTTACCACCCTTTTACCCAGTTCTCTCGAGCCAGGTTGTAACAAAGTGGGGGCTCGTCCAGGATCCTTTTTGGTCCTGTGGGTTATCGTGTGGACTGAGATTCTGATTTATTGTTTGAGTGAGTCTTTGTATAGGATGGCTTCTTCCTTTGATTTGGAGCGTTTCTTGGCTGCACCTACTGTTGCAGCTCTGGATGGCTGCCGAAAGGCAGACCTTGTGTTGGTTGCAGAACATTATGAGATTCAGATAATGAAACAGGCTAGAAAGAGCTAAATTAAGGCTCAGTTGGTGGCTCAGTTGGAGGAAACTGGGGTCTTGAAGGTGCTGACTCAGAGTCAGGAGATGCCATGTGAGGGCGCTCTGGCTAGGGGCGACCCGGAGGAGAACACCACTCCTCCCCGCACTCCGACTCAGGAAGAGAAAGGCAATGTGCCCAGAACACTTCCTCGTTACGATCCGCTGTCATCAGCCAGCTTCGTTGCGGCTCGACTCAAGGTACGTGTGGTTCGTATGGAGCTAGAGGCTCGTGAAAGGGCCGAGGTCCGCCAGGCCCAACTGGAGCTGGATAAAAAGCGGATCGAGGCTGAAACTGCCATACGTCTGCGCCAGCTTGAGCTGCAAGCTCAGGCTCCATCTTCGCCCCCTTCCACTGTTCATTCAGTGGTTGCACCCACTGTGCCCGCCGCGTTTGACGTGAGCAAGTGGATTGCTCTTGTGCCTGCTTTCAGGGAATCTGAAGTTGATTCATACTTTTCTGCTTTTGAGCGCGTTGCTCAGATGCTAGGATGGCCTCCCGAAGTTTGGCCTCTGCTGCTTCAGTGTAGTTTAACTGGGAAAGCCCAGGAAGTGACAGCCGCGCTCCCGATGAAAGACAGCCTTGATTATGGTAAAATAAAGTCCACAGTACTCCAAGCTTATGAATTAGTACCTGAAGCCTATCGCCAGAAATTCCGTCAGCAGAAAAAAGCTGCTGGACAAACTTATATGGAATTTGCTAGAGAAAAGAGCACTCTGTTTGAAAAATGGTGTATGGCTTCTCGCGTGTCTGGGTTAACTTCCTTGAAAGAACTTGTGTTGTTGGAGGAGTTTAAAAACTGCCTCCCCGAGAACATAGTTTTGTATATAAATGAGCAGAAAGCCACGACTTTATCCTCAGCTGCTCTCCTGGCAGACGAATATGCATTAACGCATAAAATGTCTTCAGAAATTGTGGGAAAAGCCCACAATAGAATAAGTTCTCGACTGCCCAGTGTGGGGCCACATTTGAGTAGACCTGTGTCTGCACCGACCAAAGTGTTTGGAGACAGAGAAACGAGAGAGTGTTTCTACTGTCACAAACCTGGTCACGTGATAGCGAATTGTCTCGTTTTGAAACGGAGAAACTTGAATGGAAAGTCACCCCCAAAAGGTGTTGGATTTGTGAAAAAGCAGTCCTGTGAGAAAGCTCAAGCTGTTGAGAAAAGGGATCTGCTAGATGACTGTTTCTCCCCGTTTACCTTTGAAGGAAAGGTTTCCTTAACGGGAAACCCGGAGGATCAGGTCCCAATAAAAATTCTGAGAGACAACGGAGGTTCCCAAACTCTCCTTTTGGCAAGCGCGTTGCCCTTTTCGCACCTTTCCTCGTGTGGGTACAACTCCGTGATCACAGGTGTTGAAATGGGTTACGTGCCTAGACCAATGCACAATGTACACATCCAAACAGACTTAGTTTCTGGACTTTTTCCTGTGGCTGTGTGTGATAAGTTGCCTATGGCAGGCATTGACATGTTGATGGGGAATGACGTAGCGGGAGGACGGGTGTTTCCCCATTTAGAAATTCTTGAAAATCCAGCAGAGATAAGTGAAAGTGATGCAGTTTGTTGTGATACCAGCCTTTTTCCTGCCTGCGCTGTCACTCGAGCGCAAGCGCAGAAACGATCAGAAGTCGATGTCGCAGGTACCATTTTACATCATCAGTTTACTGGGTTGCCTCTACAGGCTGACGCAGCAAGCACGGAGATTCCTTCAGCTGGGGAATCTCCCTCTGATCTTCATGATCACTTGCCTCTGACCCGCGCTGAGCTGGTAGAAGCTCAAAAATCGGACGTGTCTTTGCAAAAATGCTTCGAGTCTTTTAATAGAGATAAGGACGACAAACAGTGTGGATTTTTCGTTGACAATGCTGTCCTTATGCGCCGCTGGATGCCACCCCGGTCTCCAGATGACACAGACTGGCGCGCCGTTCACCAGATCGTTGTTCCAGCCGCTTACCGGCAAAGTGTGATATCTCTGGCCCATGATGGGGACTGGACAGGACATTGTGGTGTTACTAAGACCTACAGGCTGTTGTTACGCCATTTCTTTTGGCCAGGTATGAAAGCGTCCGTCTCTGAGTACTGTCGTTCCTGCCACGTCTGTCAGGTTATGGGGAAACCGAACCAGGTTATCCCTCCGGCACCTCTTAGCCCAATTCCTGTCGCAGAGCACCCTTTTGAACGAGTGATAATTGACTGCGTAGGGCCATTGCCCAAAACGAAAAGCGGACATCAATTCATCCTAACCATAATGTGCGCATCGACCCAGTTCCCAGAAGCAGTGCCAATGCGCAAAATCACAGCTAAGGCAGTAGTGAAAGCGCTGAACAACTTTTTTTCTACTTTCGGTTTGCCTAAAGTGATTCAGTCCGACCAGGGTACCAACTTTCAGTCACGGTTATTTAAAGAAGTTCTTCGCCTTCTGAGCGTGAAACATGTCACCTCGAGCGCCTATCACCCTGAATCACAGGGAGCCCTAGAGCGTTGGCACCAGACTTTAAAGTCGATGCTGAGAAAATGTTGTTATGATACGGGTAAATCATGGGATGACTGTCTGCCTTTTGTTCTCTTTGCAGCTCGAGAAGCGCCACAGGAATCGCTCGGTTGTAGTCCGGCCGAGCTCGTTTTCGGACACACACCACAGGGACCGCTCCGTGCCCGGAAGGAAAAATTCTTGTCACCGGATGACAATCACGTTCCGCGTGTCCGTGAGTATGTGAAGCAATTCCGACAACGCTTGGAGACTGTTAACGCGCTTGCTCGGCGTTGCCTGACATCCTCACAGGCAAAGATGAAACGGGTCTTTGATCGGCGCAGTGTTAAACGAGAAATACACATCGGTGATCAGGTGCTTGTGTTACTGCCCGTTACTGGCTCCGCGTTGTCAGTAAAGTTTGAGGGCCCGTTTGAAGTGTTGGACCAAGTGGGACAGCACAATTTTGTGGTTAAAACCCCTGATCGCCGCCGAAAAACTCGCATATGTCACATCAACATGTTGAAGCTGTATCAATCTCGTTCACCGGTAGTTACACCAACTCGTGTATCTGCCGCGGTAACTTCAGAAGCGGACTGTGGGGAAGCCGATGGGCTCGGCTCTCCCCAGCCAGCCAGATTAGCCGCGAGGCTACCGAATACAGAGATGTTAAAATCTCTGCCAGAGACACTCGATCATTTAAGTCTTACGCAGCGTTCTGATTTGCTTGGCCTTATTGATGAGTACCGGTGTTTGTTTAACGACGTCCCGACTCAGACCACAGTAATGACGCATGATATCGACGTTGGGAGCTCGACCCCCATTAAACAGCACCCGTATCGAGCCAACCCTGTAAAGCGTGCGATGATGAAACAGGAATCTGACTATCTCCTGCAGAATGGGCTGGCTGTACACAGTTATAGCCCTTGGAGTTCCCCTTGCCTGGTTGAGCTGAAACCAGACGGATCTCCCCGATTCATAACTGATTATCGTAAAGTGAACGCTGTCACAGTTCCTGACTCGTTTCCGATTCCTCGTGTTGAAGACTGTATAGATAATGTCGGTGCAGCTCGTTTCGTTACTAAACTCGATTTGTTAAAAGGTTACTGGCAAGTGCCTCTGACACCCCGTGCATCTGACATCTCTGCGTTCGTGACACCTGATAATTTCCTCCAGTACACCGTGATGGCTTTTGGCATGTGCAACGCCCCCGCTACCTTCCAGAGGTTAGTCAACACAGTTTTGGCGGGGCTATCTTAACTGTTCAGCGTATCTGGATGACCTGGTGGTGTATTCTGATACGTGGGAAGACCACATTACTTCACTCCGAGAGGTGTTTAACCGCTTGGCACAGGCAACGCTGACTTTGAATCTAGCAAAATGTGAGTTTGCTCAGGCCACTGTCACTTATTTGGGCCGTCAAATCGGAAGAGGCCAGATTCGCCCCGTGGATGCAAAAGTCTCTGCCATCCTGAACTACCCTCCGCCCTCAACCCGACGAGAGCTCTGTCGATTTCTGGGAATGGTGGGGTATTATCGATCTTTCTGCCGAAACTTTTCCTCCATCGTTAAACCCCTCACTGACCTCATCAGTCCAAAGAAGGCCTTCGTTTGGAATGATGAGTGTCAGTCTGCTTTTGAGAACGCAAAGTCTCTGTTGTGCCACGCGCCCGTTCTCGCGGCTCCTGATCTCTCTCGCCCGTTTAAGCTCGAGATAGACGCGAGTGGAGAGGGAGCCGGGGCTGTACTGTTACAGGAGGATTCCCTTGGAGTAAGCCACCCGGTGAGTTATTTCTCCAGAAAGTTCAACAGGCACCAGCGTCAGTACTCTACAATTGAACAAGAGACGTTGGCTTTGTTGCTGGCTCTGCAGCATTTTGAGGTCTACATCGGTTCCTGTCATGTCCCTGTCGTGGTCTACACAGATCACAATCCGCTGGTGTTTCTATCCCGCATGTACAATAAAAACCAAAGGTTAATGCGTTGGGCTCTCCTTATCCAGGATCATAACTCAGAAATAAAGCACAAAAAGGGCTCGGAAAATGTCTTTGCTGACGCACTCTCGCGGATGTGATGGTCTCCTGCTTGGAAACAGTTTTCTGCTTTGTAATGACGTCAGTCATTTTTTTTTTTCGAGTGACTTCGGTCAGACTCGTGTCTGGCTACGTTTTGTTAGTCACGCCCGCCATATAGTCGCTCTATTGGGTTTTGCTGGGTAGGGTAGGGGTTTGTCTTGTTTGGTTTTTTTTTGTTTTTTTCTTGTTACAGGACCCTCTTCAATAGGGTTCTGTAACTTTAGGGGGGGAGTGTTACGTGCCTCATGATTAATACCTGTCTCCTTTCCCCTTTAAATGACACCTCCACCGCTTCCTGCCCGGATTGGCCCATCCTGCCACACACCTCACTCTCGATTGGCCCTTCCTGCCACACACCCTACTCCCCATTGGTCCAGCCCTGGACCAATCCGCTGATGATGATCCGAGGCCGAGGATATTTAAGCCACCGCCAACCAGAATATGGGAGGCGACTGTGTGCTCCAGTTGGTCTCACTTGGTGTGCTGCGTGACTTTGCCTCTGTTTGGTTCCTCAGCAGTTGCTAGTGTTTTGATACAGGGTAAGAATAGCTATAGAGCTTCGATTTTGATTTGTTTGATAATTCTCCAATAGTGTTAAAACTATGTGGTTTTGTGTTTAGTTTTCCTCCTTTTGTTCTTATGGTTAAGAGTTAATTTGTTTCAGCCCGTTTGGCTTCGCTTTTTGTTAAATGTAATATAGTATTTGATAAAGTTATCACTGAGCCCTTTTGGCTTCATCTTCTTTTGTAATTTGTCAAGAATAGGTTTAGATAAAAGTAGTTTTGTGTTGGGATAGGTTAAGGAATTTTGTTTGTTTCTTTGGGTGCGTTTGCCACCTCTAGTTATGGTGCTGTTTGGTTTTGGTTTGTTTTCAGCTTTTGCTTTATTGTTTTAAACAGCACCGCTAACCCCAACACAATTTGTTTTATTTTGCAGCTGCTGGTTACCATAACCTGACCCACAAATACAATAAATCTCAGAACTTTATTTATAACATTCTTCCAGTCCCACTCTTTTTTTTGTTACCACCCTTTTACCCAGTTCTCTCGAGCCGGGTTGTAACAATGAGAGTAATTTCCGCCATAAGAGAAAGGTGTGTAGATCTGAAACAATGGGCTTGCCGTTAATGGTTTGTGATGCTGAGTGAGTGATTGGTAAAAGTTAAAACAACATTTAGTGGGCTAGACAGAATCTTCATGAAAATTTATGTTTCTGGCTACTTGTGACATAAAGCTTGCAGCATACCCTTTCAGTCTGTTTTCAGATACTTTTGTGTCTGCTTGAAGTATTTAAACTTGGATTTTTGTTTGTTTTTCAAATATTAATGGTTGAATGATTGTTGTAATTATGTAATTTGTAAATCATCACAATAAAAAGTGGGGGAAAAAAGCTTTTAAACACCCACAAGGAGTTTCCATGTTTAGCTGACATGAAGACTATATCTTCCATGAGCTCTGGCAGGTATTGTCGTAAAGACAAAGATACAAGATACTTATCAGCACCGCTCAGGTTAGTCATGCCAAGCTGCTCCGCCTGCCTTGGCTGTCTTTGGTGGAAGAGGCTTCTCACTCTGCTGTTTATATCCGTCTCTTGGCACACCACATCGTCAGTTGTAGTAAATCGCTTCATCTTTTGGAAATGTTGGGTGAGTCGCCCACGAAATAATAATATCAAAATAACTACAAAGCTAAAAATGGGTGCAAGTGTGGGTAATGAAGATTCATCCACATTAATATGAGACTTTCTTATAACCAAAATCATAGTCCTCATGGGCCTTTAAAGGATCTTATTTCTTAGATTAAATTTAGTTCATTATAGGTCATCATCACATAGGATAATATAGTTTGCCTGTAAGTTGTTCATCACACCCCATGAGCCGTTTCTGTTGCTTTTTTTCCTTTGGTTCATGGTCATCATCACAACAGTATGGCAGAGGAAGATGGCACCTGGAAAAGACGGAAATGGGTCTTCAGTATGCTTGGTGTGCAGCGGCAGAGGGGCAAGAGAGGAAATTTACTGCACCAGTACTGCGTCTTGCAGAGAGAAGAAGAAGACAAGATCTTGTCCCCCTGATTGCACATCATGTCAGGATAGAATCAGATATCATAAGTGATGACTGGCGCGCTTATCGTTCCCTCCCTGAACTTGGCTACAATCACATGACTGTAAATCATGCAAGGTGGTTTGTAGATCCCCAAACAGGTGCCTATACACAACACATAGAACGAGCGTGGGAACAGGTTTGGAGGCAAAGAGGCAACCAAACTGAACACTTACTGTCTGATCATCTTTGTCTCATTGAATGGACTGAATCAGGGCCGGCGTTGCCAACAGGCGACACAGGCAACCGCCTGGGGCGCCATCCCCTGGACGGGGCGCAAAAAATGCAGAATTTAAAAAAAAAAAGAAAAAAAAAGTTAATTAAAGTTAATTAAAGTTATGTAGCCTTTATATTATGGAATAGACTATACAAACTGTAGCTACTCGAAATTTCTCTCCAAAAGACATCAAAATAAAACCTCAAATCAGATCTGGCTGCATGATCAGCTCCTACTGACACTTGCTTTCACCATGAAAGGTGACGTAGGCCTACATGACGTAGTTACTGTAGAGGAACGGAGGTCGTGTTGTGTTTCAACTTTTCAATGATTGAATGATGAAAGAACATCTTTCCAAAAGAGCAGCTTTACAAAAGTGAAGGAAGGAGGAGGAAGAAAAACGGCCGTAAGCAGAGGTATGTGGACTGAGGCTGAGCTGGTCGCCCGGTGTGGGAAAGAGAGAGGGAGAGGGGGGTGGAGGGGGGGGGCGCATCTCACGTCGCGGTTTATAATGACAGACGTCAACAACTTATCAAAACGCTGAGAATCGTGGTAGGGTGAAGAAAAGAGTTCTCAGTTAGAGATATGTACTTTCCCCAACATTAAAGCTTGTTTAGCTCGTCATGTGTTGGAGGCTAGCTAAGCTAACATGAAGCAGTACCATGCTGCTGCTGCAGCTGCTGTGGGAGACGTTCAATCTCATATTGTAGTACAGTAATGCTCATAGCACAGCTGCTGATAACTGGCTACTGGAGGCCATTAAGTTTTAGTCTGTGTGCTGCAGCTACAGGTTGTCCTCTAGCTTCCAGTTCAGGTAAATCTGCATCTGTCCACATTCACTCAAAGTCCTGCAGATGTCTCTAGAACAGGTCTGCAACCTTCACAATCCAAAGACATTTTTCAGACTCAACCCAGTGATAAAAGTTGTTTAGAGCTGCAATTTTTTCATGTCCTTTAAAAAAAAAGGCTGCTTATAATAATAATTATCATTATTATTTATTTTATTTTTTTTATAAATACTTACTGGATAAAACATGCTGTCATTTTAAAGAATTCAGGTTTATTTTTACATTTAAAAAAGAACTTGCAGAAAGAGGATAGATACATTTTCTTCAAACAGATTTTCTACAGTGGGACTCAACTGTATAAAAAATCTATATAAATAAAAATGTGGATATTTGTTGGATATAATGTGAAATGGGAAAACCCCTAATTTTCAAGCTAATTACAAGAGAGATAGATTTAAACATATTACAGGGACTTTTAGTGTCATTACGTTGTGGAAATGAGAAAAAAAATCCAAAATCTATTATTAAAAACATTGTGTTTATACATGGTTATTTATTAGTTGGTTGTTTTAGTCAAAGTTATTGAGAGATATTGTGGAGGGTCCAAAGAGCCACTTGCAGCTGTGCAGCTGCAGGTTGCAGACTCCTGCTCAGAAGCTGCGGCAGAGGTGGAGTTATTAGTTAATTTTATTATTAAATTATTGCTGAAGGTTTCAGTTAATCTTAGTTACTAATAACAGTATAGAGCATAGATAAGGTTTATCTATACAATGTCTACTACATGAAAGAAGGACACAGACTGGATGCAGGTGTAACTGTGGATGTCTGAGTCCAGCTACCATCAGCAGCTGCTGACTTTAGTCATTATTATTATTATTATTATTATTATTATTATTATTAGTCATTATTACAGCAGCAGTTGTGTTTCAGTGAGACCAAATCCAGACACAATGATGTAATCCTACCAGAGAATCACACCTCTGCAACAATATTAACATCAGACACATGCAGCTCATCCTGCTCTGTTCATCTAGAACAGGGGGGTCCAGAGGTGGTCCTTGAGGGCTGCTGTCACTTTTTCTCTGCTTCAACACACCTGACTGATACTAAATGGATCCAACAGCCTACGAAGTTCTCGGTAATTGGAGTCAGGTGTGTTGGAGCCAGGATGCATAGAAAACCTGCAGGATTGTGGCCCTCGAGGACCAGAACTGGACACCCCTGATCAGGAATCATTAACGCCAGGACAGGGGGGGCACCAAACTATAACGTCGCCTGGGGCACCAAAGTGGCCAGAGCCGGCCCTGGACTGAATGGCTAGGCAGGAAACACAAAGATGGTCCTCTTGGTCGGCTACTACAGGGTATAGGTAAGAGGTACAGGGTAGGCTTAAATGAAGGCTAAATAGTGGGAGTGGAACACACCGGCACTGTCCAGATATTGACAGTAAAGTTGGAGCACTTAAGAAGTCAGGGAAACTGTTGCCTGTTGGAAAGGGAGACTTTTGAATTGCATGATGCAAATGTAAAATACTAAATGTTCAGTGGAATTTAAAGAAAAAAAAATCTACCTCAGTTTTATGATGCACTAGTTAAATGTTCAAACACATGTTTTTAGGTGATTTTTATTTTTGTTCATTTTTATGGGTAAAAATTACTGTTGCACTTTGAAAAACTGTACCTTTCCATGTTAACTGATGTTTTACATAATATGCCCTAGTATTTGAAGTTGAAAAGTATCCCTTTTCTTAAAAAAAAGCCAGTTGTAGGTGATTTATTATTATTATTATTATTATTATTATTATTATTATTATTATTATTATTATTATTATTATTATTATTATTATTTTTAGGGTACTTATGAAACTGTGTCCTTGAAAACCACAGCAATTGAAAAAACGTTTTGGGGGCTTTACCATTGAAACATTTGTTGTGTTCAGCAATTTTTTCTTTCCATCAACCTTGTTCACATGCATTGTTCGTTCCGGATGTGGAAGTTGTGAAAATCATTAGCCATAGATAAATGCATAAAACCAGAAAAAATTCTTGAATGCATAATCATGCACAATAAAAGATTCATCAGCCTTAATAAGGCATTGTTCTCGCTTTAGATCCTGTACCTGCAACAAGCATAGTTAACTGTAAACAAGTGTATAGTTAACTTATAATAGATGAGTAATTAAGTATATATTAATGTTAATAAATCAAGCAAAAAAAGATTACTAAAGGCATGATAAAGACATAACGATTGGGCTAGTTGAGTCAATATAGTATGTGTTTGTAATGTTATGAACAATTATAAGATACTCATGAGGATTCTATTAATGTTCTTAATCATTGACAAACAGTGAACAAGTTTCTTATAAGTTGTTATAAATGTCTTATAATCTGCTATTATAATGACACTATTTATATACATAGTCTTATAAGTGCATAATAATGTTAATAAGCATCTTGTATGCACTTATAAGGGTCTTATTACCTATTAACTAATGCTTATTACGAGGACCTAAATATAAAGCGTTACTGTAGTGTCTGATATGGTAAAAGGGTTGCTGATAACGGGCATTGGCCAATGCCTTGCCTTTGATTCCCTGTTCCACTGTTGGGTCGTCGGACCTGACAGGAGGAATCATGGAGGTAGAATTCCCTACTCCTCTCCTCTGACCGTTGTCTCTGCTCTCCATTGCTCTCATTTGACGGAGCAAGCCTCTGTCTATGTTGCAGTCCTTGGTTGCAAACTGCTCGCCAGACCCGAAAGTTTAGAGATTTGAATGTTTGTGTGTTGTAGATTGATGCTTTGAGACTTTATGTGAGAAGTGTGTGCAAACCTGAAAAATTGTGTGTTGTGTTTTGACAACAGGGTGATGTGAAAAAAACATCAGTGTAAAGAAGGAAAGTCAGAGTTCTAATATGATGAGGAAATCTTAAGTAGTAACAAACTGAGTCAAGCGATTGGAACGGAAGTAAAGGTTGTGAAAATTCTGCCTAACTTTTGCTTTTTGTGTTTTAGGAATAGAAAAAAACTGTAAACAGGCACTGCTGCGGGCAGCCGCTCCCCTGCAGCATCTCCCTGGAGGACTCATTCTTTACAGTGAGGCTAACTTAGCGACTTAGACCTCTCTATTAACTTTTTTGTTTTTGTGAGTGTGGGGTCCTGTCGCTATGCCTCCAATTGATCATGCGCCCTGGCTACTTGGCCACAGGGATGTCGTTGTGGCTGAATGGTCTGTGCGCATGACTTTCACCCGGATTATGGGGATCAAATCCTGCCTGGGCCCTCAGTTGTGTACCTTGCCACATCCAGAGACTTTTTCTGGTGATATTAGAGACTCATGCGGACTTACGTGAGGGCGCGTATCGTTCACTCTTCACAACGAGCCGTGGCTGCTTCCACAGGCCCGTCCTCGCGCTCATGTGAGCTTCGTTCTGGCGTAGCAGCATCTCAGACTATTATTTACAGTCTTTATCTCAGAGCAGCAGATGTTCTCTGCTCCATAAAAACCTGATACTGCTACTGATGACCTCATCCTGGCCTACAGTCACATCTTGATGCCTTTTTATGTAGATTGTAGACAAAAACATTTAAAAATTAATATTTTGAAATGTTTGACTAGTTTGTTCTATTGTTTACTTGATTTGGTCTCAAATATTGTGAAGAAAAGGACAGTAAATAAATCCAATAACTAGTGGTTAAATTTTAGTTTGTCTCTCCTGAATTGCAGTGAGCATTTGGAGAAGATTGTATAAAGATCTATGAACAAACTAGATCTTTAAAATGGAATTAAAATGTGATTATTTTACAATTAGATCTTTTATCATATTTATTATATTTTTGTTGTTCATATTGTTTTTATTTTCTCTATAATATCAAAAATGGTATCAAGTATCGACCACCACCCTTAATACTGGTATCGAAAATGAAATTTTAGCATCATCACAACCCTCTCTTGAAATAACACATAATTAGGGGCGTGTCCTTTTGATCGACAGGCGGCAGACCGGATGTCGGCCTGCTGACCGGTGGCTAACCGTTAGCTCCTTGCTAGCTCTCAGTAAGTTCTCAGTCTGCAGCAGAGCAGCAACACGGTGGTTTTTAGCAGCTAACAGTCCAAGCCTTTATCCCGCCGCTCAGGAGGATAATTTTCGTTAGCTCCTGTTAGTTTTGAGTTAGCGCCGTTACCGTTTAGCCCAGAGTACATTGGTTGTCAATCATTTGCCCTGAGGCCGTGCTATTCATTTTAGTGTTTTGTGGGAGTGATGACACATGTGACACGGCAGGATGGTGACGGTGGGACACGCTAACCTGATTTCACTTTCCTCTATTCAGATGAGACCATATACTACGTCCATGTTTTTACAGTCTTTGGTTAAAACAATACATTTTATACATGTTTCAATGCTACTGTTTCAGTTGCTAATGACTGAAGACAGTACTGTACATCTCCTTTGGGAAAAAAAGAGGACTTGCTGTGTTGGGCAATAAATAAGAACAGAGGACAGCTGGATGTGTCTCTGATGGTTTGTGAGTATGATGCAAAAAAAAGTCTGCAGATGTATTTGTATGCGCAGCAAACAAAGTCTTCTGGGATCACCCATGAAGACATTAGTAGTACTTTGCCAGTTACTTTGTACTCCACAAAAGCATCGAGAGTTTCTGGCAGGTAATGGGCATCTATACTTCGACTTTACTTTTTACTGTCTAGTTTCACAGGCTGGTTGGGTCACTGACCTCTCAGCCAATCAGGTGCAGTGTTGAGCAGTGATGGAGAAAACATATGTGAGACCAACGGAAGGCAGGATCTGCATTCAGTGGATCCTACAGAGAGTCATTTCAACCAAACACGTCCACACAGAGTGTTTGTTACAGAAGCATGCTAGTGGCAGTTTAAAACGCTCACGTTTCAGATGCAGCCAGGTTAAATCAACGTTAAAATCCTTCTAAACTAAAATACAGCACAGACTTTACTGAGCAGTTCATCTTACTCAGCCCAAACTGACATGAAAGGTGACTTTAAAGAAGAAAAAGCACGGGAGATTTAGTGCTCGCACCCTGAGCCTGAAGCTTCGGCAGCTGCTGCAGATTTTACTGTCAGACTCAACACCACCAACACTTTACCACCCGCGACCTTTCACCTCTGCCAGAGGATGAGCTGGGATGTCTTTCACACTGACCTCTGCTCCTCTGTGCAACACACACACGCACACGCATCCACTCATGGCATCCTTTTGCTGCACGGTATTCCAGCCAAGACTTCCATGCCGGAGTGCGTTCAGGAGCAAATGGAGGATTTATACAGTACGGATGCACGATATTGGAATTTTGGCCGATATCCATTATGCCGATGTTTTAAAAATCATGTGACCGAGCAAAGAAAACAATTCTTAGGATGTGGAAGGAAGACTCTGGGCCATTTTTGAGATGTGGCTTAGGGAATTGAGTAATGTATTACACCTGGAAGAACTCAGGTATAAGTTATGCAAGAAACCTAGGACATTTGCAAAAATCTGGAGTCCAATAGAAACCTTCACTGATAGTAATGTTTAATTAAAAAATCAGTAGTTATCTTGATTTTCTTCATACAAGCATGCCTTGCCCATAATAATGTCCTTCAACGCCTTTGTTTTTTTGTTCTGCTCCTTTGAATAAGTCTTCCATCTACACCCTTGATACCTGTGTTGCTTTAGTCCATCCCCCGCCCTCTTGTTTATAATGCCACATATATATTTCTAAATAGCTGTCTGCTGTCTAAAGTCCCAAGTATTTCATTCTATAATTTTAGGCTTATGTGTGTACACGTGCATATGTGTGTATGTGTATGTATATCTTTGTGTATATGTGCATATGTATGAGTGTATGCATGTGTATATGCATATTTTTTCAAAACTTTTTTGTATCTTGGTATTTTTTTCTTTTTCTTTTCTTTTTTTCAGTTTTTTTTTTTCAAAATTAATTTCTACATTTGTATTTTCATTATCATTATTATTGCCAATATTAATATCATTATGATTGTAACTACAGTTTTTATCTTCCTTTTTACTGTTTGATGATATTACTGGTGAAAAACAATGAAAAAAAACAGGTTTTAAAAAAAAAATCACGTGAGCGATATTGATACCGATATTAAAGCTGAAAAAAATAAGCAGTCATTGCAAATAGCAGTTTTGTTATCAGTTTCTGACGCTTTAGAAAATAGGGGTGGGAAAAAACATCGATACACTGAAACATTACAATATTTTCATATGCTGATATCAATCTGATATCCAAAAACGCGAAATTGATCTATTTTACTTACAAAATCTCATGATATTTTGTGAATTCCGATGATATTTCGTAACAGAATGATGAAATATCGCGAGATTTTGTCAGTAAAATAGATTGAAAACGCGTTTTTTAAATGTCAATTTGATATCAGCATATGAAAATATCACGATATTCTGTAATCATATCTTTTCCCACCTCTGGGCTTTAGAAGTTTTAAAGTCTGTAAAAAAGAAATTTTTTGAGAGGAAGAAGGTTTTTTTTGTTTTTTTTTAGACTTTAGAAACAGCATGCTGATCGGTTAAATAATAATCAAATATCGGTTAAATATTGGTTAAATATCGGTGGGGTGGCCGATGTCTGAAGGGAGGAAGGAAGGAAGGAAGGAAGGAAGGAAGGAAGGAAGGAAGGAAGGAAGGAAGGAACGCATGAATGCATAAATGAATACATGCATGCATGTCACCGCTACTGCTGCTCTAAAAGAGGAAAAACATGCCGGAGCTGAAGCAAACCATCGGGGCAAAAAAAACCTAGGCTCTGTGGAGTTTCCTGGTCATTCAAAGCCCCGTTGTCGTTGTCGCCTGCAGATCTGAAAGGCAACCTGCTGCACGACACCGTAACCCTACGCTGGAGTAAAATCATACACTGCATCTGCAACAGCAACGCAGACCCGACTGAACGCAGACGCCGCGCCAGCATAGGGCATTCCAGTTGCCTTGGAACTCGAGTAAGTGACATCATGAACTCGTTTTTACGAGATACGAGCTGGCCATTTGCAGAAGACCCCGAGATTGTAGATTTAAAGATGGTGCATCCAGCAACTTTGTTGTTTATTAAATTTATCAAATACTTTGTGTTGATGGGTTTCAAGTGTACACAGCACCGAGTTGTTGTATTGAATTTTACGGTCTCACGTCATCTTTTTTCCTGAAAATGCAGTGATAATATGTTATTTATTAAACACACACACTGAAATTGGCTGTTGTTGTCATGGTAACAGTGTTATAATGGCTGTGTTATTTTCTAGCTGTTCTAGCTCACAAATAGGCTGTTTTGGAGATGTGTGGTTTTTCCCGAGTTGGTGCAACTGGAATGCAAAATACCTGTTAATGGCGTCACCAACTCACGTCTGCTCAGCTGGGGTTGTCTCAGGACAACCATAAATCCAGCTTAATGATGTGTGGGACACCACGAAGCAGTATGCAGTCCCACCATACAGTACAGCATGGGCCTAAGTTCCCTGCAGGCCTGGAGCATGGAGGTAGGTGCTGGGACCTCATTCAAGTTCAGGTATTTTACATATTTCAGTGGGATCAAGTTGGGTTGAGGTCTGATTCCGAGAACGTCAACTCTCTTCCGGTTCAATGTTAAAAGCATCATTAGGGATATATATTTTATTTTTTGTTATACTTGTATGATCCCCGAGGGGAAATTAGGGCTCTGCATTTCACCATCTCTGTACTGAGTATCAGAGAGCAGTGGGCTGCTACTTAAAGCGCCCGGGGAGAAGTTGAAGGGTTAAGGACCTTGCTCAGGGGTCCACAGTGTTTAACCGAGGAGTCGTGTCGGGGACTCGAACCCGGGTCCTCCGCGCCAAGGCCCACGACACTACCACTAGGCCACCCACTCCCCCTTAATTATATATAATAATATAACAATATCCGCCATGTGTTGTGTTCATGCCAGGGAGAAAGCACGCCTGCAGACACGCTTGGGAAAATGAAATGTAGCAATGCTAAAACCACCTTATCATTATCATCACAACACTCTGCCAAGATGAGTGTCTGGCCTTGGGGGCGGGGTGCTTTCTGTCTGGGCATGTGCCGGGTGTGCTGCCAGGTTTACTGTACATTACACCTGCTTCCATCATGAAGATGATTAATTGACAGACCAAATGTCTGGATCATTAAGTGCTGTCTGGCTGTGTGGGGCCGATATTTTCTTTCCTCATAAAGCATCTTAGTTGATCCACGGTCAGTGGGTTAATGCTGAGAAACTGAAGGAGGAGCAGGATAAAACATCCAGAGATCTATCCGATCAAGTCTTCACGAGACATCCTGGTCTGTAGGGAAAACCCCCCTGATGGCAAACAGCAAACGATGGCGACAAGTAAATGACAAATATCCTAAAGAAATCCTGGACCGGCGTAAAGTCCTGTTTCCTATCAGGAAAAAAGCCATGACGGAGGGATCCCGAGCTGTCATCGCGGTGGATAAATTATTTATTAACGGACAGCTTTATCGGGACTCAAACATCACCCCGTGGCTCTTCTGATGTCAGGTACAGTTCAGTTTCATATCCTCCTAACTCTGATTAGATGAATTATTATCTGTTATGATCATAATTACTAATCTCACTACCGTTTCCACTTCACGGCTCACAACACGGATGCACTTTTTAAACCTCTGGTTTTTTGTCACACTTTTTCTTTTTTTTTACTTTTCACTCCTTTACTTCCTTCTCTCTTTTTCTCTCACTCTCACACAGTGAACTGTCATTTCACCCGCGACTTTACAAACGTGAACACTACGGGTGTAGAAACGCCAGCACACGCGTGTAGAAACTCCAGCACACGCGTGTAGAAACGCCAGCACACGCGTGTAGAAACTCCAGCACACGCGTGTAGAAACTCCAGCACACGCGTGTAGAAACTCCAGCACACGCGTGTAGAAACGCCAGCACACGCGTGTAGAAACTCCAGCACACGCGTGTAGAAACGCCAGCACACGCGTGTAGAAACTCCAGCACACGCGTGTAGAAACGCCAGCACACGCGTGTAGAAACTCCAGCACACGCAGCGCGAGGCAGACATACAGGCGCACGCGCACACACACTGCAGGAAGAAACAGCGCCATGCACACACAGACAGACTGGTTTAGCCTGCAGCTTAGTATTCATACTTACGGCAGAAATACGCGAACAGATGCACGGCTTTATTAATATGCATGTAACACTTATTTCAGCGTTGGTTGAATGAAAATAGTCACCTGGAATGTGCGCGGAGCTCGCACAGGGGATAAGAGATTAAAAATTTCCAACCGGCTAAAAGATCTTCAGGCAGACATTGTCTTACTTCAGGAAACACATTTATCAAATTCCTCAGTCGATCTCCTTCAGACAAGACAGTTTCCACACGTGTATTCAGCTGGTTATAATTCTAGACAGAGAGGTGTAGCAATTCTGATTAATAGCAGGTTAAAATTTGACATTGATGATGTAATCAGAGATCCAGAAGGCAGATTTATAATAGTCACATTAACTGTTCAGAATCTTAAGGTATGCATTGCAAATATATATGGACCAAACGTAGATGATCCATTATTCTTTGACTCATTTTTCTCTGCTTTGCATAACTACTCTGATAGGGCGGCATTATTGGGCGGAGACTTCAACATAGTATGTGATCCAGGTATGGACAGGCTCAGTACAGCAGGACATAACAAAATATGGCATTCATCAGATATCGTTAAGCAGTACGTGAAGGATTTCGGCCTTTGTGATGCATGGCGATCTCATCACCCCACCACGAGACAATATACCTTCTTCTCCTCAGTTCACCATTCCTACTCTAGATTAGATTACTTCTTAACCAGCAGCTCACTGATGAGTGAAATCTCAGAAATAGAAATCCATCCAATAACCATCAGTGATCACGCACCAGTATCATTAACTCTGAGAAATAAAACTATTAAACCAACAACTAGGAGTTGGAGATTTAATACATCATTACTGAAAGATCCTGAGTTTATCAGCTATTTTAAAAGAGAATGGTCCATTTATCTAGAGAACAACGATGTACCAGAAACTCCAGCATGTGTCCTTTGGGAAGCAGGTAAAAGCAGTAATGCGAGGGAAAATAATTTCCTTCTCTTCCCATAAAAAAAAAAAAAGGAAGCTGCAAGAATCTCAGAATTAGAAGTTAGAATTAAATCACTAGAAGACGCCTACCAGGTCTCCCCGGAGGAACACATGCTGAATGATATAAGGAAATTCAAGCTCGAGTTAAACAAAATAATAGATCAAAAAACACAATTCTTAGTTCAAAGACTTCGTTTAGAAAACTTAGACCATGGTAACAAGTCTGGCAAGCTTCTAGCTAATCAGTTTAAAATAAATAAGGAAAAAGCAACAATCTCCTCCGTTAAAGACTCAGAAGGAAGTATCAGCCATGATCCTGACCAGATAAATAACATTTTTAGAAACTTCTACAGAACACTATATAAATCACAAACAAACCCCACAGATGATGATATTAATCAATTTCTCAATAGTATCATCCTTCCAAAACTACAACAGGAAAATATTACGGTTTTAGATTCACCCCTCTCAATAAGTGAATTACATGACGCTCTGCAACATATGCCCAATAATAAAGCCCCAGGCCCAGATGGATATCCGGTCGAATTTTACAAAGAGTTCTGGACAATTCTGGCTCCCACTTTTTATAAAATGATACTAGAAATAAAAGAGAAACAGAAAATACCACCAAATATGAATTCAGCAAATATCACCGTATTATTAAAACCAGGTAAAGACCCGACACTTCCAGCTAGTTATCGGCCAATCTCATTAATAAATGTAGATCTTAAGATAATCAGCAAAGCACTCGCTAAAAGGATAGAAAAAATAACTCCTCTGATAATACATCCTGATCAAACTGGTTTTATTAAAGGTCGACATTCTTCTACTAACACACGCAGGCTGATTAATCTAATAGACTATGCTACCATTCATAATCTGGAATCCACTATCATCTCGTTAGATGCAGAAAAAGCCTTCGATCGTGTTAACTGGAAATTCCTGTTTGCAACATTAAATAAATTTGGTTTTGGTCCTTATTTCATAGACTGGATAAAAATACTTTATAACAACCCTAATGCATGTGTGAGGACCAATGACCAAACTTCTCCAAGTTTCTGTTTACAGCGAGGCACCAGGCAGGGCTGCCCGCTCTCCCCTTCACTTTTTGCCATTTTCATTGAACCACTAGCAGCCGCTATAAGACAGGACAGAGATATTAAAGGGATCCCCGGCAAAAATCTAGAACATAAAGTAAGTCTTTATGCAGACGACGTACTGCTTTTCCTCCAGAACTCATCAACATCTCTCTCCCAGACAATCACATTGATCAATAAATTTTCAGTGATATCTGAGTACTCTATTAACTGGACCAAGACTACAGCTTTATCTGTTAATTGTACTTTACAAAACATTGCTAACACCACAATACAGTCTGGTAATATCAGATATTTAGAAATAAATATTACAGAAATAAACAAGTTTACAGCAGAAATAAACATGTTTACAGCAGGAATGCTGTATGTTTACAGCAGGAACAAACATGTTTGCAGCATAAATAAACGTGTTTACAGCAGAAATAAACATGTTTACAGCAGGCATAAACACGTTTACAGCCAAAATAAACATGCTCACAGCAGGAATAACTATGTTTACAGCAGAAATAAACAAGTTTACAGCAGGAATAAACAAGTTTACAGCAGAAATAATCATGTTTACAGCAGAGTAAACAGTTTACACTCTGGTTCAAACATCATTTTGCATTTAATAGGTCAAGTTTACCTTCATACCAGCTGTGAGGCGGGTGAATTTTTTCATAACTCATCCGTTTAGATTTTATTTCATCTTGAAATTACACATAATTAATAATTATTAATTACACATAATTAATTTTGATTGACAGGGGGCAGACCGGATGTCGACTTGCCGACCGGTGGCTAACAGTTAGCTCCTTGTTAGCTCTCAGTAAGGTCTCAGTTTGTAGCAGAGCAGCAACATGGTGTTTTTTAGCAGCTAACAGTCCAAACATGTCTGACCTTTATCCACCGCTCAGAGGATAATTTTCATTAGCTGCTGTTAGTTTCCAGTGAGCTCCGTTAGCATTTAGCCCAGAGTACGTTGGCTGTCAATCTTTTTCCCAGAGGCCGCGCTTTGCACATTTTAGTATTTTCGACACAAGCGACACTGCAAGATGGCGATGGCGACCCCCACCTGGCTTCACTTTCCTCGATTCAGACGTAACCAGATACTATGTCTATTTCTTTACAGTCTTTGATTCATGCACATGCACACATTCTCTGGTAAATATTGTGTATCCATATACAGTAGCTCTTTTCAAAACAAAAATGACATGTAGTAACACAGCTCCTCAGGCTCATTTTAGTCACATTATTCACTCTTTAAACAGACTGTACCAATCAAGGTTGCACAGTATCCTCTGTAAACAGTGTCAGTGTAGGTAATGTGTGTTGCAGTCGAAGAACTTTTTGCAGTCATTGCTGCTACATTTTCTCTACCTGAATCACCTGTATATTTACCTAAATTCCTGATTTTTCACCCAAGCAACAGACAGATTACAATAAGTTCAGATTTTTACACACAAACACAAAACCAAGCAAAACTGCAAAGAAACACCCCAGAAAGTGCCAATTTTGTCTTTAAATGGTTCATAGGTTAACTGACTTAGCACACAGTCAAAGCTGATGTCCCTAAAACTGTGGGTTAAGTCAGGGGTCTGTAAGCTAAACTGGAGGCTGTAACTAGCAAAATGCTAACTTAGCATAGCACACAACTTGAGACAGATCAATTCACTAACCAAACTAAAGCTAACCAAAATACCAGGGGCCTATACTACAAAGCTGGATTGACATACCCGGGATTTCTCTCTGTTACCTGCGTTGACTTAACCAAACATTCGTGATCTTGCTAAAACGGTACTACAAAGCTGGTTATCAACTCGGCAACTCAACCCAGGGTTTGCAATCTTGATTAGTACGCGCTCATATAAAAGGGGCGGCGTTTGAAGCGTCTGACCAATCGCAGACATGGAGAAACAGAGAGTGACATGTTTCACCATGGAGGAGCAGATGATGATACTTCAGAAATATATAATAATATATAATTATATTATAATAATATATAATATATAATAAATTCTGGAATGCGCTGCTAGGTAGTTGCAGTTTGTAACAGCTCTCCCTTAACTTCTGTGTTTTTTTCAAATAAAGTTGTCTTTTTTATTGACATTACTTGTCAGATTAGGTTTTTCAGGGAGGATTTTTTATGCTGGTTTGAAGGCTGTGCAATTCAGGAGATTTTTTCCTCATATATTGGCTTTTTCACTACTTGTTATGATGTGTATCCATAGCAACGGAAAAACTGTTTACCAGCGGGATCAACTGTTAAAACTCTCCCAAATCAAGATTTTCAGTGAAATAATACGTTAAATCCCAGTGGAGTTAAGGAGAAAGACAAGAGGATGCAGGGCAGGGGTAAGGCAGAGAGAAAAACGGTGGAGATTTAAACCGTTTTGTCCAACTGTTGTGATGGGTAATGTAAGATCGCTAGCTAACAAGATGGACGAGCTCGAAGTGCTAACAAGGTCTCAGAAAAGTACAGAGAATGCAGTATCATGTGTTTCACCGAGACATGGCTGCATGAACACATCTAGGACTGTAATGCTTCTGTACACGGCTTCCAGACGGTCCATGCAGACCGAAATAAAGCCAGACTGTCTCCTGTGACCAGGTCAAGAAACAACTGGAGAAACTGAACCGGAACAAGGCTGCAGGTCCAGATGGTGTCAGTCCCAGAGTTCTCCAGACCTGCTCAGAACAACTATGTCCGGTTCTCCAGCACCTTTTTAACACCAGCCTGAGACAGAACAGAGTTCCTGTGCTGTGGAAAACATCCTGTCTTGTTCCAGTCCCTAAAAAACCACAACCAGCTGAACCAGATGACTACAGACCAGAACCAGAACCAGGACCAGAACCAGATGACTACAGACCAGTTGCCCTGACATCTCACATCATGAAAGTCCTGGAGAGACTCTTACTGGCTCACCTCAACAAGCAAGTGAATACCTTTCAGGACCCATTACAGTTCGCATATTGTAATGGGCTTGGGATTGAAGGGCAGGGACAGCGCCGGGCCCAGGGCCCAAGCGCCCAGGAGCAGCCCCACCCCCCCTACCCGACCCAGGCGGCCCAACTGAAACCCAGGAGGACTGGACCCCCCAGACAACACCCCCCCAGGACAGGCCAGCCCCCACCCTGACGTCCCTTCCCCACACACCTGACACCAGGGCGCCACCACCGCTACCACCCCCACACTCACACACACTTCCCACACACATACCCCAACACCCACATGCACCCCCCCCACACACACATGCACCCACCCGCTCCGCTCTCCGACCTTACATACCCACACTCACTCCTCCCTCCACCCCCAACACTCTCCTCGCTCTACCCTCCACACATACCCCCACCACTAATACCCTCTAACACCCACATGCACTCCCCCCCACACACCTGCACCGACCCCTCCCTCCACCCCACACATATGCCCCCACCTCCCTATACCCCCAATACCCCATATACCCCCCTTACATGTCCACCCCACCCTGAATAGCGCCCGGGAGACCGGGTTAGAAAAGTACCCTGTTTCCCTCTGTGACCTCTTAACCACATTATTTTTTAGATGCAACCCGAGCGGTGCTAGTCGATCATGGGAACAATTAAAGAAAAAATACAAAAATATAATCAGTAGTTTCATGCCGACAGTGTGCATGAAACTACCTGTGAATGAATCACACTCACTTAGTGCTGTACTGATGTAGCTGAATAGCTTAATTTTTGTAGCTGAATTATGCTCATGGTGTTCAAATCCCACTAATATTTGTTTTCAATCAAGGTGAGGCATTGGTCTACATCAAAATTAATTTACAGTACCGTACCGTCTTCTTCCGCTTATCCGGGATCGGGTCGCGGGGGCAGCTGCCTGAGCAGGAAAGCCCAGACTTCCCTCCCCCCGGCCACAGCCGCCAGCTCATCTGGGGGGATCCCGAGGCGTTCCCAGGTCAGCCGGGAGACGTAGTCCCTCCAGCATGTCCTGGGTCTCCCCCGGGGTCTGGTCCTGGTGGGACGTGCCTGGAACTCCTCACCAGGGAGGCATCCTGACCAGATGCCCGAGCCTCCTCATCTGGCTCCTCTCTATACGGAGGAGCAACGGCTCTACTTTGAGTCCCTCCCGGTTGACCGAGCTCCTCCCCCTATCTCTAAGGGAGAGCCCGGCCCCCCTGCGGAGGAAACTCATTTCGGCCGCTTGTACCCGCGATCTCGTTCTTTCGGTCATGACCCACAGCTCATGGCCATAGGTGAGGGTAGGAACGTAGATGGACGGTAAATCGAGAGCTTCGCCTTCTTCAGCTCCTTCTTCACCACGACGGACCGATGCAGAGTCTTCATCACTGCAGACGCCGCACCGATCCGTCTGTCCATCTCCTGCTCCATTTTTCCCTCACTCGTGAACAAGACCAGAGATACTTAAACTCCTCCACCTGGGGCAGGACCTCACTCCCGACCCGGAGAGGACATTCCACCCTTTTCCGGGTGAGGACCATGGTCTTGGATTTGGAGGTACTGATTCTCATCCCGGCCGCTTCACACTCGGCTGCAAATCGCTCCAGCGAGAGCTGGAGATCATGGCCCGATGACGCCAACAGAACCACGTCAAAATTAATTTAATGAGTCTATTAACATCAATGAAACATCAGTGCGATGCAGAGCTTCTGTGGTGTAGTCAGTGCCCGCCTGCGATGCGTTATGTTTGTGATGTACGGTTTTAACAGCTGACAGATGTAACGGAGTCCAGCAGAGGAAAACCTCCATCTTTTATGTAAATGTCATCTGGCAGACCAAAAGGGTTGCACCATCTCTGAATATTCTTTCTTTTCTAAGAGCTCCTTTCACCATTTGTGCATCAGCATTGACAGGATCTTCTAAAAGTGGGCAGGCCATTTTCCAAGAGCACTGATTGCCAGGGGGTGGTTCTTTTATTCCAGATGATCTCTTATCCAGAACTTAGCCTGGTCCGGACCAGGTTAGGCATTCAGTACAAGTTACCGGGGAGATATAACCCGATTAAAAGTGAACCAGCGTCGTAGGACGAAAAACCCTGAAGTTACCTCGATAAGAGAAAATCCGGCTTCGTAGTACAGGCCCCTGAACTTCTAAAATCACCAACTTACAGAAGTTATATCTTTACCAGAAAGAAGTATTCCTTCAGTACATGTCATTAAGTAAACTCAAGTATAGTAAAGTATATGTACTAGCAGTATACTAAAAAGTATACTTCTTGGGAGTAAATTGGTCCACTTTAAGTATTTAAAAGTGCACTTTCAAGTATACTGAAAGTGATCTTCTAGGTACATTTAGTTTACTCATACTAGGGATGGGCGATATGGACTAAAAAATATATCACGATAATTTCTCTAATTTATCACGGTGACGATAAAAACTATCAGCAAAATATTTTGTATTATAAATCTGTCACTAAATTCAGTCTTGAAGCCCTACAAAATACTAGAAGCCACTAAACTATATCAATTACATTCAAGTATTGCACCTGTACTGCAAAACTGTCATGACACCAAGCAAACAAGTCTGAAATAAAAGTACCAATTCCACATTTATGCAAACGATGCAAACAGCAAAACTAACTGGGCTTATTTAAAAAAACCAAAGTAGAGAAACTGCAAACACAACCTGATTAACTGTCATGTCACGATAAAAACGATAAATTCAAAATGTTATTGTGGGGAATTCCTTTGACGATATATCGCACACGATAAAATATCGCCCATCCCTAACTCATACTAAAACTTCAAGCTTACTTTTACTTTTAGAAAGTACTCTTTTAAGAACACTTTTAAGTAGATGAAAAGTAGTATGTCTAATATGAACTGGGGGGGCACTTAAATCTTACAAGATAGTATTAAAAACACTATAGAATGTACAGCTGTGTGAAAAAGTTTTTGCCCCCTTCCTAATGTCTTACTTTTTTGCAAGTTTGTCACACTTAAATGTTCATCAAACAAATTCTGATGTGAGTCAAAGATCAAGTAAACAGAAAATGCAGTTTTTGAGTGAAGATTTTTATCAGTGAGGGGGGTCCAAACCTCCATGGTCCTGTGTGAAAAAGTGATTCCCCCCCTGTTAAAACATAAATTAAATGGTTTATCACATCTTTGGAAAGCTGATTTCAATTTCTCTAGCCACACCAAGGTTGGATTACTGCCACACCTGTTCTCAATCAAGAAATCACTTAAATAGGACCTGCCTGACAAAGTTTAGTGGACCAAAAAGATCCTCAAAAGCTAGACATCATGTTGCGATCCAAAAAAATTCAGTAAAAAATGAGAAACAAAGTCATCTATCAGTCTGTAAAAGGTTCCAAAGCCATTTCTAAAGCTTTGGGACTCCAGAGAACCACAGTGAGAACCATTATCCACAAATGGTGAAAACATGGAACAGTGGTGAACCTTCCCAGGAGGGGCCGGCCGACCAAAATGACCCCAAGAGCACAGCGACGACTCATCCAAGAGGTCATAAAAGACCCCAGAACAACATCCAAGAGCTGCAGGCCTCACTTGCCTCAATGAAGGTCAGTGTTCATGACTCCCCCATCAGAAAGAGACTGGGGGGCAAAAATGGCTGCATGGCAGAGTTCCAAGACCAAAACCACTGCTAATGTAATGGATTAGATTTATATAGCGCTTTTCAAGGCACTCAAAGCGCTTTACAGTAGAACAGTAGATCCATTATTCTTTCACTCAGTCGTACTTGGTGATGGTAAACTACATATGTAGCCACAGCTGCCCTGGAGCAGACTGACGAAAGCGTGGCTGCCATTTCGCGCCTACGGCCCCTCCGACCACCACCGGAACCATTCACACACATTCATATACCAGCAGTGCCCCCACTGGAGGCAAGGAGGGTTAAGTGTCTTGCCCAGGGACACAACGACTCATGGCTGGGGGATCGGGATTCGAACCGCCGATTCCTTCAATCATTGGCCGACCTGCTCTACCATCTGAGCCACAGCTGAGCAAAATAATTATAAAGGCTTGTCTCACGGTGCCAGAAAGCATTTTGATGATCCCCAAGACTTTTGGGAAAATACTCTGTGGACTGACGAGACAAAAGTGGGACTTTCTGGAAGGTGGAGGTCCCATTACATCTGGCGTAAAAGTAACACGGCATTTCAGAAAAGGAAAATCATACCAAAAGTAAAATATGGTGCTTTTAGTGTGATGGTCTGGGGCTGTTTTGCTGCTTCAGGACCTGGAAGACTTGCTGTGGTAAATGGAACCATGAATTCTGCTTCTACCAAAAAATCCTGAAGGAGAACGTCCGGCCATCTGTTGGTGACCTCAAGCTGAAGCGCACTTGGGTTCTGCAGCAGAACAATGATCCAGAACACACCAGCAAGTCCACCTCTGAATGGCTTAAGAACAACAACATGAAGACTTTGGAGTGGCCTAGTCAAAGCCCCCACCTGAATCCCATTGAGATGCTGTGGCATGACCTTAAAAAGGCGGTTCATGCTGGAAAAGCCTCCAATGTGGCTGAATTACAACAATTCTGCAAAGATGAGTGGAACAAAATTCCTCCACAGCGCTGTAGAAGACTCACTGCCAGTTATCACAAACGCTTGATGCAGTTGTTGCTGCTAAGGTGGAACAACCAGTTATTAGGTTTAGGGGAAGATCACTTTTTCATGCAGGGCCATTTCAGTTTGGACCCCCCCCCCCCCCCCCCTAAAAATAAAAATCTTCATTTTAAAATTGCATTTTCTGTTTACTTGTGTTATCTTTGTCTCACATTTAAATTTGTTTGATGATCTGAAACATTAAAGTGTGATTAACATGTAAAAAAGTAAGAAATTAGGAAGGGGCAAAAACTTTTTCACACAGCTGTACATCTTGCTGTATGCCTTCAAGAAACTTGTATGTGTGAAAATGTACTATGAATGTACTACTATTAAAGCATATATTTCAAAAGTTTAAATACAAGTACAGGCTAAATATACTTAAACTTGTAGTTTATTTATGAGTAAATGCCAAGTAAACTTTAGGTATATTTCTGATAAGTACATACAGTACAGTAAATTGAAAGTATACTGTCTTATTTAAAGTTATTACCTTTTGGTAAGGCAACCCTAATAATGAGACATGTTATGTGGTACTTGTCTTCATGGTACATTGCTCACGTTGACGATTCCTGTATTTGTTGCTGTACAGATGTGAAACCATGTTCCTGTATCTCAAACTTTTCATGTTTCTGTAAAAACAAATACCTACGATTCATTTTAGTTGTGGTCAAATTTGCTCCTGATTTTACGACGTTCTACCAGAGAAAGGAGCAGAGCAGCCTGAGTCGGAGGATTAGGGAATCTTTCCTTCTTCTGATCATTTCTCTCAGAGCTGTCTGGCAGCAGCGCAGTGCTCATAGTTTCCATCTTCAGATTTCCAGCCTGCGTCTGTGTGTGTGTGTGTGTGTGTGAGCAGAAGGGGGATGGGTTTGATATTCTTTGCATGTTGAGGAACAGAGAGTCAGAGCAGCAGAGAGACATTACGTTGGTTAAACATTCTCTCTCTCTCTCTGGCTCGGCCGAGTCACTCTGCTTTCTTTTCCATTTGTTCACACTCAGCTGTTCTTCTCCTTCATATCCACCCCCTCTTCTTTCCATGTGTTATTGTTCCATCCTTTCCCATTCCTTCTCCACCCCTTTTGAACACACAGAAACTTATTTACATGATAGCTGCCCCCCATTCTTCACAGCTGTGCCCCCACAAGCGTCTCCACATTCTAATGATTTATTTCGACACTGGGATTGGCTGCTGATGGATGATGTCACTTTTGACCAGGGGTCTGTTTCTGTTGACGTAGAGCCGTTGAGGAACCCTCTCTGTCTGTCTGTCTGTGGTTTGCTGTTTGAGAAGAGAGACTGAAGCGTCAGGATCAGCGTGCTGGGTGGGGAAACATGCTGATACTGATACAGAAGGACGAGTTAATGTTTGAGTCTGCAGCTGTGCGCTCTGTAGTTTGTCCTGAGAAGATTGATCAAAGATGGACGTGAAATCTGTGCCACAGTATATACAGTTAGCATAGTGGTCCACAGTCTGCGGCTCCAGAGCCTACACTGTAAAAAGAGTGCCTGGACTAAAGGACTTATTTACATCCATCTAACGTAATTATTTAGGTTTGGTGATTACATCTTATGTTTTTGGGTTAAATCAACTTAAAAATCACACTCTTTAGTCCCAAATAAGTTTTTACTTTCACTCAAACTAAATTTGTTTCAGCTTTAGAGTGCATGAACAACAAAAGGGGGTGGGGCTATTTTAAAAACTCAACATATCTCAAAGAATGCTAAGGAATAACAGTAATTTGTTTAGTTTATTCCAAGATGAAAAAATTTAAGTTGTAGCAAAGTAAAGAAATTGTTTCTTTGTTTTCAATTGAATTTTTACTTTGTATCAAAGCAATTTTTTCTTTGTTTTATTGTAAAAAATCGATTTCAATGTATCTCATTCATGTATCCATAATAACATTTGTAGGCCTTAACTGGTTTTTCATGGGAAAACTGTGAATTTCCACAAAATAATGACACTAAAAGTACCAAGGAAATAATATATTTTCTTTAAATCTATTTCTTTCCCATAAGCTTGGAACTTAGGGGTTTTTCCACGCAATTTCCCAGAAATACCTACATTTTTATTTAACCTTTTTTATACAGCTATCGATGAAGAAATGTAGAAAGCAAAGTATCTTTTTTTTGCAAGGTTTATTTTATTTCAAAATCTAAAAAACAAAAACAAAAAGCAGACTGATTCCTTTTAAAAGAGCAATTTTTTAAAATAATACATATTTATCAAAAAATGATTGCCTTGTTCAAAAGGCCATGCAACATTTGTGGCTCTAAATGACTTTTATTTAGTTGGTTGAGGTGAAAAATGGCTCTTTGGACTGTAAAGGTTGCAGATCCCTGGGTTAGCAGGACAAGTCTTCACCCTCATCATCATTTCTGGGGCTGTCTGAGTTGCTTACGCCAGCCGTGGATGTGCAGGCTCTGAGCACAATGCGAGGGAAAGTTTGCTTCAGAGGCTTCAGTTAACTCTGCGTAGGAGAGTTGTTTTATGTTTCTCTTACTTCTTGTGGTTGGCTGCACTTAAATGCCAGACATGCTCCTCAGGCAAGTCTGTTCACTCTGGCAAGCACTTCACACTCATGTTGTTGTGTTGTGTTTTTCTGTGTATCACTGATACTCATCATTATTATTAATACAGGCAGAAGGAGTAGAGCAGTTTTCTGGGAAAATTGTAGCTGCTCTAGTTCAGTTTGACCTCATTGACAGTGTGATAGCAACACAGAGGAAGAGCTAGAAAGGAGGATGGAAGAAGAGTGAGTCATACGTGTGGACGTGGCTTCCCTCCCTCTCTCCTCTTTGCCCTGGATCACTTCGTCTTCCTCCTCGCTCGTCCCTCTTCTTGCTTCCCAAACTGGAGCAAAGCCTTCAATTATCTGCCTCTGGAAAATACAGACGGAGGAGAGGCTCTTCATCGCAACACTATCCCTTCTCTCTTTCCTTCTTTGATGCTATGTGCTTCTCTCAACCTCGGAAATGCCTTCATGTTCTTTAAAATTAATCAGATTTTATTTTACTTGTAATTGCAGGAGAAATCAACAGCAGTAAAGTGCAGTCAGCCCAGTTCAGAAATCAATGAATAAAACTCATGGTGAAATAAGGATTTAGATTCTTAACATTCAGCGTTTACGTGGAAATGTTCCTACAAGGGTGAATCATCAGTTAAATGTTTAACTGTCTTTTGCATTTTAAGAAGCGGAAAGATATAAGATAGACTTAAAAATGTTCCATTAAGCAGCATTACTTTTGTTGACTAGTAGTTTTAATTACCAGCTGAAAAAAGACTGATTAAATAAAAACTTGTGCACAAAGTTGCAAAGTTGTAAAGTATGCAGCAACACTTTCATCAATAAAAAAAGGTGAACTAAAGTATCTGGAAGTTCTGAGATACAGGTAGACCTTTATTATGTGAGGATGTGGGTGAGTTGGGAATCACTTTGAAGAAGACTGAAGCCTTCATCTACACCTGGGAAGATGGGACAGGTAGCTCTGGTGCTTCTCAAGCAGCTAACGTAGCAAAATGACGAGACTTGGACTGACAGAGAAGCGGATATACAGACTCTTCGCACTGGAAGTTAGTGTTGGTGACACGACTTCCACTTCATGTAAACAACGTAAATATTAAAAAAGCACAGCAGCAGCAGCTAAACCTTCTTCAGGACATGACGTCAGCAGCATGGAGGACAGATGCATCTTTGGAAAGGGCCATAAGAGGCCTGTGATGATTGGAGGAGTCCTAAAGACCGGAGGAGTCCTGTGATGACTGGAGGAGTCTTGTCAAGACTGAAGGAGTCCTGTAATGACCAGAGGAGTCTTGTCAAGACTGAAGGAGTCCTGTAATGACCGGAGGAGTCTTGTCAAGACTGGAGGAGTCCTGAGATGACAGGAAGCGTCCTGCGATGACCGGAGTCGTCCTGCAAAGACTGGAGGAGTCCTGCGATGACCGGAGGAGTCCCGTGATGCCTGGAGTCCTGTCAAGACTGAAGGAGTCCTGTAATGACGGGAGGAGTTCTGTCAAGACTGGAGGAGTCCTGTGATGACTCAAAGTGCCCTGCGAAGACCGGTGGAGTCCTGTGATGACTGGAGGAGTCCTGCCATGACCAGAGGAGTCCTGCCATGACCAGAGGAGTCCTGCCATGACCAGAGGAGTCCTGTGATGACTGGAGGATTCCTGTCAAGACTGAAGGAGTCCTGTGAAGACCGGAGGAGTCCTGTGATGACTGAAGTAGTCCTGTCAAGACTGAAGGACTCCTGGAAATAACCAGAGGAGTTGTGTCAAGACTGGAGAATTCCTATGATGACTGGAGGAGTCCTATCAAGACTAGAGGGTTGCTGTGACGATTGTCAAAGTCCTGTGATGACTGGAAGAGTCCTGCAATGAACAGAGGAGTCCTACTATGACCGAAAGAGTCCTGTGATGAGCGGAAGAGTCCTGTGAAGACCGGAGGAGTCCTGTGATGAGCGGAAGAGTCCTGTGATGACGGGAGGAGTCCTGTCACGACTGAAGAAGTCCTGTGAAGACTGGAGGACACGTGTCAAGACTGTAGGAGTCCTGTGATAATTTTTGTAAGAGTCCTGTTATGACTGGATGAGTGCTGTCAACACTGGACGAGGTCTGTGATGATTGGGGGAGTCCTGTGAAGACTAGAAGAGTCCTGTGAAGACTGGAGGAGTCATGTGTTGACCGGAGAAGTCATGTGATGACCGGAGGAGTCCTGTGATTACCGGAGGAGTCCTGTGATGATTGGAGGAGTCTTTTCAAGATTGAAGGAGTTCTGTAATGACCGCAGGAGTTGTGTCAAGACTGGAGGAGTCCTGTGACGACTGTAAGAGTCTTGGAAACTGGAAATTTCCTGCGATGACTGGAGGGGTCCTGGGATGATTGGAGAAGTCCTGTGAAGACTGGAGGAGTCCTGTGAAGACCAGAGGAGTCTTGTGAAGACCGAAGGAGTTCTGTGAAGACTGGAGGTGTCTTGTGAAGAGCAGAAGAGTCCTGCATTGACCAAAGGAGTCCTGTCAAGACTGGAAGAATCCTGCGATGAATGGAGAAGTCCTGCTATGACCAAAGGACTCCTGTGAAGACTGGAGGAGTCCTGTGAAGACCAGAGGAGTCTTGTGAAGACCGAAGGAGTTCTGTGAAGACTGGAGGTGTCTTGTGAAGAGCAGAAGAGTCCTGCATTGACCAAAGGAGTCCTGTCAACACTGGAAGATTCCTGCGATGAATGGAGAAGTCCTGCTATGACCAAAGGACTCCTGTGAAGACTGGAGGAGTCCTGATATGACCAGAGGAGTCCTGTGAAGACCAGAGGAGTCCTGTGAAGACTAAAGGAATCTTGTGATGTCTGGAGGAGTCCTACGATGACCGGAGGAGTCCTGTGATGAGGAGTCCTATGAAGACTGGAGGACTCCTGTGAAGACTGAAAGAGTCTTGTACAGACTGGAGGAGTCATGTGATGACCGGAGGAGTCTTGTAATGACTGAAGGAGGCCTGTAACGACTTGAAGAGTCTTGTGATGACTGGAAGTGTCCTGCGATGACCGGAGGAGTTCTATGAAGACTGGATGGGTCCTGCATTGACTGAAGGAATCCTGTGAAGACTGGAGAGGTCCTGCATTGACGAAAGAGTCCTGTGAAGAGTGAAAGAGTCCTGTGAAGACCGGAGGAGTCCTGTGATGAGCGGAGTAGTCTTGTGAAGACCAAAGGAGTTCTGTGAAGACTGGAGGAGTCTTGTGAAGACCGGAAGAGTTGTGGATTGACCGAAGACGTCCTGTCAAGACTGGAAGAATCTTGTGGTGAACAGAGGAATCCTGCTACGACCGAAAGAGTCCTGTGAAGACTGGAGGAGTCCTTTAAAAAGTGGATGAGTCCTGTGAAGACTAGAAGAGATCTGCGATGACCAGAGGAGTCCTATAAAGACCGGAGGAGACCTGTGATGACCGGAGGAGTTTTTTGAAGACCGGAAGTAGGACTGGGTATCGATTCAGATTTTAAAAAATCGATTCGATTTAGATTCTTATGGTTTTGAATTAATTATTTTTGATCTGTCCGATTCAATCCGATTTTTTGATTCCATTTCTATTCAATCTCGATTCGATTTGATCTCAATTTGGTTTGCTGGTATTGAAAAAAAATTTAGCCTTTACCTGAATTCCATAACTCCGTAGTTATGCAACATATTAATGCTAGTATTATATTAATAGGGGATTATCACGCTTCCGCGTTCCGGTTTCCGGAAGTTGAAACATCTGAAGCTTCCTCTTCCGGGCCAGGAATGGCTCAATCCAAGTCTTGATGTTGCTGCTCTGTTCCATTGTGTACATCTAATAAACAACGCCAGCCGTACCAAAGTTTTCATGGATTCCCGACTGAAAAGACACAAAGGAAGAAGTGGATGAAAGCGATTTGTCGGAGTGAAGGACCGAAATTTAAAATAAAACAAGGTTGCACGTATGTCTGCATCATTGAAGTGCCGACTACAGACTACACTACAGCTAGCGTTAGCAAGCTCGCGTTAGCTGACGTTACCAACTTTTCGCTTGTGAAAACATACAAGCGTCTGAAAACTGGGTCTGTACCCTCCCGTTTCCAGTGGAACAACTGGGGACTGCCAAAAAAAGGAGACGCTTTCAGATGCTTGTGTGTTTTCAGCCGCACAAAGTTAGGCACGTCATCGAGCTGGCTAATGCTAGCCCACCAACACGACTGTGCAGACTGCCGGCTACAAACAAACGTGTGTCGTTTTATTATAAAGTTCGTTCCTTCACCGCGGCGAATCGGTCGTTTTGATCCACTTCTTCCATAGCATCACTTCAGTCTGGAATGAAAACTTGGCATTGGCGTTTATCCGATTTACAAAGTTTAACAGAGTAGTAGCTGGCGGACTATTGTTAGCAGGTTAGCATTAGCCAGCTCGATAACGTGCCTAACTTCGTGCGGCTGAAAACACACAAGCATCTGAAAGCGTCTCCTTTCTTGGCAGTCCCCAATTGTTCCACTGGAAACGGGGAGGTACAGACCCGATTTTCAGATGTTTGTGTGTTTTAAGACGCACAGTTATGCACGTCAGTAAACACTAGCTGGCTAATGCTAGCATGCTGTGAAGTGCCGGTGTTGTGCCCCACCGGCGACAAACAAACGTGTGTTTTATTATAAAGTTCGGCCCTTCACCGCGGCGAATCGATCGCTTTGATCCAGCTTTTGATCCAGTATCACTTCAGTCTGGAATGAAAACTTAAGTATGTTTGGAGTTTATCCGATTTAAACAGTATAACAGAGCAGGAACGGCAGTCGTTAACATGGCCCGGAAGAGGAAGTGTCCAAATACCGGGAACTTCCGGTAAGCGTGATAATCCCCAATACTCAAAAATGAATGAATGAAGTAATGTAGTTAATGATGGCTGTAAGGACCAAACCAAACCCTCTCCCCAGATACAGTCATCCACAAAATTATTCACACCCTCCAATTTAAAAAACAACTACATTCACAACAGTAATTCAAATTACATGAAACAAATAATAAAAATTCACAAAAGTATGATTCAGTGAGGCAAAATACACAGTAAGTCAGCATTTAAAACTTAAAACGACTAGCGACTAACCCGCTAGCTCGATGCTAACTATTAATGGAAAATGCCATTGACATGCTGACGGAATGAGCATCTATGTCGTAACTTAAAAGATAACACACAAAATTGAAAGTATCAATTTCACCTCGATCATGAACATTAACTGCATCTATTAAAGTACTTACAGGCAGATGTTTCCTCCGCTCTGTTTAAACTGAATCTTTAGAAACTACTTGTACCAGCCCCACTTAGTCGTCTTCTGGTGCTGCACCAGCTTTCGTAGTCCTACACCCTGTCCAGCTCACTATCACCCCCTAGCGGAGCGGCTGAGCCACTGCACTTAACAGGGGGCAGTACATTAAATGGTCATTTTAAAAAAAGATAATAAAAATCAATCTTTGGACATATGAATCGATCTTTGGAAATTAATATGAGAATTGATTCAGAATTGAAAAATCGATTTTTTGGACACAGCCCTAACCGGAAGAGTCATCTGAGGCCAGGAGAAGTCCTGTGATGAGCGAAAGAGTCCTGTGATGCCTGGAGAAGACCTGTAAAGAATGGAGGAGTCCTGCATTGATCGAAGGAGTCCCTTGAAAACTGGAGGAGTCGTGTCAAGACTGGAAGAGTTCTGTGATGACTGGAGGAGTCCTGTGACGACTGTAAGAGTCTTGTGATGACTGGAAATGTCCTACGATGACCGGAGGAGTCTTGTGATTACTGGAGGAGTCCTGTGAAGACTGGAGGAGTTGTGCGATGACCAAAGACGTCCTGTGAAGACTGGAGGAGTCCTGTGAAGACTTAAGGAATCCTGTGATGACCGGAGGAGTCTTGTGAAGTCCATAAGAACCTGTGAAAACAGAAAGAGTCCTGTGATGATTAGAGAAGACGTGTGAAGACTGGAGGAGTCCTGTACTGACAGAAGAAGTCCTGTGAAGACCGGAAGAGTCCTGTGAAGACTGAAGGAGTACTCTCAAGACTGGAGGAGTCCCGTAAACAAAGGAAGAGTCCTGTGATGACCGGAGGAGTACTCTCAAGACTGGAGATCTCAAGATCGAAGGAGTCCTGTGAAGACTGGAGTAGCCTTGTGAAGACCTTAGGAGTCTTGTAAAGACCAAGGGAGTCCTGACAAGAATTGAAGAGTCCTGTGAAGACTAAAGTTGTCCTGTGATGACTGGAGGAGTCCTGTGAAGACTGAAAGAGTCCTGTAAAGACTGGAGAAGTCCTGGGAAGACTTAAGGAATCCTGTGATGACCGGAGGGGTTAAGTCCGGAAAAACCTGTGAAAACCGAAAGAGTCCTGTGATGATTGGAGAAGACGTGTGAAGACTGGAGGAGTCCTGTACTGACAGAAGAAGTTCTGTGAAGACCGGAAGAGTCCTGTGAAGACCGAAGGAGTACTGTGATGAGCGGGAGAGTCCTGTAAAGAATAGAGGAGTCCTGCACTGACCGAAGGAGTCTTGTCAAGAGTGGAAGAGTCTTGCGATGACCGGAGGAGTCCTGTGATGACTGGAGGAGTCCTGTGAAGACTGGAGGAGTCCTGTCAAGATTGGAAAAGTCCTGTGAAGATTGGATGAGTCCTGCAATAGCCGAAGTAGTCCTGTGAAGATGGGAGGAGTTCTGTAAAGACTGAAGGAGTCCTGTGATCACTGGAGTACCCCTGTGACGACCCAAGGAGTCCTGCAATAGCCGAAGTAAGTGAGACTGAAGGAGTCTTGTCAAGATCGAAGGACTCCTTTGTTGCCTGAAGGAGTCCTGTAAACAAAGGAAGAGTCCTGTGATGACCGGAGGAGTACTCTCAAGACTGGAGGAGTCCTATGAAGATCGAAGGAGACCTGTGAAGACTGGAGTAGCCTTGTGAAGACCTTAGGAGTCTTGTAAAGACCAAGGGAGTCCTGACAAGAATTGAAGAGTCCTGTGAAGACTAAAGTTGTCCTGTGATGACTGGAGGAGTCCTGTGAAGACTGAAAGAGTCCTGTAAAGACTGGAGGAGTCCTGTGAAGACTGAAGGAGTCCTGTGAAGACTGAAGGAGTCCTGGTAGGACTGGAGGAGTCCCGTGAAGACCGAAGAAGTCCTTTAAAGACTGGAGGAGTCTGGTCAAGACTGGAGGAGTCTTGTGAAGACAGGAGGAGTCTTGTGAAGACCGGAGGAGTCCTGTGAAGACCGATGGAGTCCTGTGAAGACCGGAGGAGTCTTTTGAAAACCGATGAAGTCCTGTGAAGACCCTAAGGAGTCCTTTAAAGACCGAAGAAGTCCCGTGAAGACCGGAGGAGTCCTGTGAAGACCGATGGAGTCCTGTGAAGACCGATGGAGTCCTGTGAAGACCGATGGAGTCCTGTGAAGACCGATGGAGTCCTTTGAAGCCTGAAGAAGTCCTGTGATGACTGGAGCAGTTCTGTGAAGACTGGAGGAGTTTTGTGAAGACCACAGGAGTCCTTTAAAGACCGAATAAATCCTGTGAAGACTGAACGAATCCTCTGAAGACCAGAGGAGTCCTGTGATGACCGTAGGAATCCTGTGAAGACCGGAGGAGTCCTGTAAAGACCAAAGTGGTCCCGTGGAGACTCACACTGCCCCTCTTGAGAAAAGGGGTAGTGTGATGGGACAAATGGTTTAGTTCAATGGAGATATCATAGTTCTATCATTCACAAAAAGTTGGTTAAAGGTGCCATGACATCAAATTTCACTTTTCTGGGGTTTTGGGTGTATAATATGATCTGTTGTGCACTGATGAGGTCATGTGAATGTCCAGAGTGAGAATCAAAGTTCCTGTTTATGGTCTGTCAGCTTTGTCTCTCTGCTCAGAAACAGTTGAATCAGACAGCAGCTTATCATTCTACGTAGTTCTATCATTCTACGTAGTTCCATCATTCTACATAGTTCCATCATTCTACGTAGTTCTATCATTCTACGTAGTTCCATCATTCTACATAGTTCCATCATTCTACGTAGTTCTATCATTCTACGTAGTTCCATCATTCTACGTAGTTCCATCATTCTACGCAATTTAATTGCTCCAATAAGAGCACACTATCAAGTAAACAGCGCCCCCCTCTCTCTCTCCTAACGGCCTATGCACCGTCCGCTCCCCCCTCCCCTCCCTGTCTGATTCAGCTTTGTGTATGGAGCTAGTAGTAACTTCTGTGCAGTCAGGTCTGGATTTTCAAACAAATGGATTTAAAAGAAAACTTCTGCAGCAACACTGAGGGAGGGGGCCACAACCTTGTCATTACCTGTAAGTTTATTTATTTTCTAAATGCTGTCTTGTCTGATAAAAGTAGCTCACTGTCTGAACTGCCCATGTTGCTAGCAGTTAGCCTTTAGCAAAGTCCGACCGCAGCTTGACCTAGATTCTCCAAATAAGGTCATAACCAAATAAGGTGTAGCCAATCAAAATGAAGTCAACGTGGTCTCCGGGTAAATCTCCATGTCATCACCGGACCCAACTGTATTACTGAGGAAGTGAGGTCTGGCGTTTCAAAACAATACTCCGCTGTAAAAAATGCCGTTTTTTTCTTTGGAGTATTTACATATGCAGTAATGCCAACAACATAAACTAGTTTTTAACTGCTATGTCATCACTCCTTTAAAATTATTCTGTGGTTTAATCCGTCCAGTCTGTTCACGAGTGACTAAAACTTCTAATTTTTGTGTCAGAGCATTCAATTAATAGGCTTAGAAGGGGTGTGAATAGGATTTTCAGCAATACAGTTAAACATACACCATGGAGACATTCCCTACTCCAACTTTCAGGGCGCACAAAGAGTTGTGGGTAAATCATCTTTTTCTTTTTTTTTTTTTCATTGTTAACTAAGTGGCATTCCTCCAGGGACCCAGAAGGACCTCTTTATTTTTTTTTTTTTTACATTTCTTCTACCTTTTATCATCTTTTACAATTCTGCCAGGCTGCAAGTATTCAGGTGAAACACATGATCATTAGGTGTAAACTTCCTGTCCTAAATCACTAAATCAGTATTTGCAGGATACCCCGTCACAAACACACATGCCAGCATATGAATCCCTAACAACCTCTGTTTTCCCGTCCCTGTAGTGTAAACTTCAAACAGCCAATCGCTTCCGATCATAAAGAGCCCATTACACACACACATGTTTAACTATTATTAAGACTTCCAAAGGCAGTAATGAGAAAGAAGTGGGTCGGCTTTTCATCCTCTGCCCTCTCTCCTTCATGCACACACATAAACACACACACTGAGCGGCTGTCTTGCTGTGTGTGATGACAGACAGCTGTGAGTTTAGGTTTTACAACCTGAGAGGAAGTGCATAGTCGGCAGCACGTCGACATCAAAGCTGCTGCTACTGTACAGTTAAGTGCAGCTTAATCCAGCAGTTATTTGGGCCATCCGTTGCTCAGCTGATACAGTGGTCGCTTTGCAGCAGGAAGGTCGGCAGTTTGAACCCCAGTGCTTCCATGAATCTAAGTGTTGCAAGACAGCAAACCCCTTGTTGCCCCTGATAGGTTGATCTGTGTTTGTGTCAGTAGGCAGATGAGAAACACATGTGAGAATCCAAAAAGCCTTTATAAACGTGATCATTCAACATTTATGTTTGGTTAAGTGTCTGTTGATGACATTGGTTAAATTATGTATCCTGATGACATATTCAGATCAATTATCATAAATAAGGTTAATAGTACTACGACTATTACCACTGTACATATAGGGCCGGATTTATCAAGATCCAAATTCACATGTAGCAATTTGTCCATGCAATCTGGGATTTTGTGCCAGGGGCTGAACCATGGTTTGTGAGCGATTTACCAAGAATGAAGGCGCAAATATCAGCGGGTGCAAACATGTTTGAAACGCCCCTGTATAAATTAAGTTTTGCGTGTTTAGAGGTTTGCAGCGTGGCAAATTGCGAGAGACGACAGCGCAAAAGGAAATATGACGCCAGTCGCCAGATGAAGATGGATAATTAGGAGGATGAAATAAACTAAAATTATTTTTAAAAAGTATGATAAATATAAAAAATGATACAACAGGTGTCTGTGCAGAGTCTCAGAAGTGTCCAGTTTATGAGTACATGGATCAGGAGTTGCTGAACAAATGAAAGTGTCTGAAGCTCCTACATGGTCTCTATTACGCAGGAGTTGCGCACTTTGGCACAATGCCAACAGCTTCAGAGGCTCACGCTGCCAGGTGATCCTGTGATCCTGCCCAGACGCTAAAATCCAGGTTAAAACGTGACATTGGCAAAAAGGGAAATAAAAAGACGCAATTAATGGAGCTTTAGTTCTCATTAAGCTCCACAATGGCTGCAAACTTTCATTTATCCAGAATATTTTACACCTGTGTTGAATAGTGTGATAAAAGGCATTGCTCCCCCTCATTTGTTAACGGTTAAGTTTTAAACAACTGTTTCCCCGACCATCTCTGATCTGTGTCTGCCAATCAAGGTTTCTCCTTATTCCTAATATCTTCAAAATTATAGTTGTACATGCACCTAAAAGAAAATTTAATCAACAGTGAAGGTGGGACCGCGTTACCCACACACACTCACACACACGTTACCCTAACCCTTGGTATAAAAGCACAAATCCACATGTAAACAGACCAGGAAGTGATCTACACATTATCGTACCTGCGGTGAAGTGATCAGAGCACTCTGGAGTGTTTTGAGGGCTGGGAGTTTTTGCGGTTATAGCAACCCTTACCAATGTTACATTGTTACACTATTTTTCTAAAAGGGTAAAATGCTATAGATGAGGTAATGGAACTATGAAATACAAGACAGACCCACCATTAATAAAAATAAAATATTATTCCAATCTCTAAACATTCAATGAAAACTACAACCAGTCCTTGCAGTGGGGTGCACCTCTAGGATTGTCCAATGGACCTGCCTGTCAGACCTTTGCTTCTGCATTGGGAGGCAGAGGGAATGGGGGGGTGGGTCTTAGGAGTGAGGCGGGATTGTTTATATTTAAATAATCTTGTTGTGCTTTCTGAAATGCAAGATCGGTAAAGGTTGCTTTAATCCAAGCTAGTCACAATGTCCATCTCAAAAGATCTTCCGTCCACGTGATCAGCGGTCAAACATATGGCTGGAATGGACAAAAACTTTTACTGCACAGGGTCAGTAGAACAGCTTTTACATCCACTGACAACAGCAATGAACCGTTGTTGATGTTTTACAACTAGGAGCAAGACTACTGATCAAAGATGTCCAACCACAGGTGGTCTGTGGGTTGTTGTGACCACTTTACCCCCAAAAATGGCAATGTGCACGGTGAAGGATCTATACTGTAATCTTGGTACACATTTTTTTTAAAGCCCACATTTATAATGCATTATGAAGGCATTTATAATGCATTATAATGCATTTATAATGTCTCATAAATACACTTATAAACATACATAATGATTTATGATGAACTATATCAACAATTATAAAACATTATACTACCACTTATATTTAATTATAACAACTCATTCTATGGATGCTCATGAGTACTTATGAACATCACATCCATTATGGTTTATGAGGTATGAAGCCCACAGTCATAGTGCATCATGAGAGTATGCATAATGCTTTATAACTCCACTCATAGTGCTTTATGACAAACTACTGTATATTGAGGGTTATAAAACATTACAATGTCACTTATAATGCATTATAGTGGCTAGTTATATAGATGCTCTTGAATACCCATGAACACATATTATGGTGTATGAGGGCACTCATAGTGCATAATAATGCATTTTTCACTGACTACTTATACATTCTGATTACCTATACGAACAACTTAAGTCAACTGTAGTAGCGACTCGTAGTATGTTACAATAGCCTATGCAGTATCTTGAGTCATCATTGTATGTAAGTAAAGTAACATACATGTGGATGCATTTAAAATCATGCATAACTTATCATAACAGTTCATTGTACGGGCAAAGTAAAGTGTGATGCATTGGCTTGCATTCAAAAAAGTATATACTGCATCTTAGTGCATTATAATGCATTAGTGTTTATAATGCAAGACACAATAATACAGTAAATGGAGATGCTGTAGAAATGGAAACTCAAGGTATAAAATAAAATACATTATTCAAAATGAGAAAAAGACCTAATGCTGGTACATTTTTCAAGTTTGTTCATGGTGCCCGAACAAACTAGACACTTGAGGTATAAAACCATACAAGGTAATACTTTACCATAAAGGTCCCTTAATTAATGTTTGCACATTGTTAAGCATTAATTAACTGCTTAATAAAACATAAACAACTTATCGGCTACTTCTTTGCCTTAGTTATCATGTTGGTAAATGCATTAATTAGCAGTTAATTAATGCTTACTTCTCAGCCTTACTTAATGCACTAAGAATTGACTAATAAAATTATTCATTAAGTGAAATTTATTTTAGCAACAATTATTATTAACATGTACTGTAGAGCTATAAGTAGCAATTCTAATTTTTAGAAAGAACAAAGGTTGTGTGTCATGTTGCATGGTGAACGTCTGTCTTCTCTTCTCTTTCTTCTCCATCCTCTGCTCACTCCCTCCACCTTCTGCTGGCAGAAAAACTGTGAAATGGGCATTAATGACATCATCAGAAATGTAAAGAGACAGGACAGGTTCTCAGTTATATCGTAGTTAAACTTTAGAAATAAATCAAATTATCAAATGTTGCAGCATTTATATCAAGTAACCAAATCTGTATCAGTGATCACACTGATGAATCTGTACATAAAAATAATTGCAATCATGAATTATAGCGGTCTTTGATCTCATCACAAAAGTAAAGCTTAATTCCATCAGTGGTGTAGTCTCGTCTTTTCTAGTGGTATTCCCTGAATTTTCCTCCAGTACCCCGTCCCGGAGCACCATCTCTCCACTAGCACCCTCCTAGCAGCAAAAGCGGATTTTCCCGTGGACATGCCAGCATGCCACGTAGACCACACCCCCAAATTTAATGCAAATTGTGTATAACAGACAAGGGCAAAGCTAACGGTTAGCTAACTATACTGTCCTCACAACACGTGACTATGTGAGGCTAGAATGACAGCAAACAAAAGCGGGAGGAAAAAAAGAGGGAAAAATTTTTTCACTGTAATAGTTTTTTGTAACTTAAACATATATAAAGAAACAAACAAATTACAAGTTGGTTTGCCTAGCTGAACCATGTGCCTATCACATTGTGCTTCAGATTTCAACCAACCAAACGAATTAACACAAGTGTTTTCTGACGCATTAATACTTACAAAGACGAAAGATTCACACATTGAGCTGATATTTGACTTGTTTCTCCTGAAAGCTCGTTCACAGCATGCTACCGAAGAAAAAACAACAAAGATTGTTTCTGCACTGAGAGCACTCACTCGCTCACATAGCTGAATGTGAGCAGTGGTTTTAACAGAAGCGGACAGTCATCTGTGTTTTACTGGTTGACAGCGAATTAGGGCTCTCAACGTAGTCTGAGTTCTCACCGACAGTCTTTGTTTTGTCTTTGAACAAGCTTTTCAGGAGAAAAAAGTAAGACATCAGCTCATGTACAAGCTTCAGGTGCCTTTGCATTTGTGTGCCTTGGGAAACTAACGTCTTTGTAAGTATTAATGTGTCAAAAACACGTGTGTACGTCTGTTAATTAGTTTGGTTGGTTGAAATATGAAGCACAATGTGATATGCACATGGTTAAGCTAGGCTAACCAACTAATGTTGTTGGGATGTACTAGCTTGTAATTTGTTCTTCTCTTTATAGCCTATATGTTTAAGTTACAAATAACTATTCAGTTAAAAGATAAAGATACACAAAAAGATCTTCAGTGAAATCAAGAAAATGAACACTCAAGGGGAGCCTTGTGTTCATAAAGCTCCCCTTAGTAAAGCAAAACAACACAATAAAGCAATCGGATTTCCATTCTGCTTGCTGTGATGCTGGACAGGACAAGTAAAAAAGGGAAAAAAAAGAAAAGAAAAGAAAAGAAAATCAACACTTGGAGATTTTTTTTCCCTCTCATTTTATTTTGTTTGCTGGCATTCTAGCCTCACATAGTCACGTGTTGTGAGGACAGCATAGCTAGCTAACCGTTAGCTTTGCCCTTTTCTGTTATACACAATTTGCATTAAATTTGGTGGTGTAGTCTACATGGTATGCTGGCATGTCCACGAGAAAATCCACTTTTGCCGCTAGGAGGGTGCCACTGGACAGATGTTTCTCCCGGACAGGGTGTTGGAGGGAAGAAAGTCAGAGAATACCACTAGAATAAACTAGACTACACCACTGATTAAATCAAGTTTTACTTTTGTGATGAGTTCAGAGACCGCTATAATTCATGATTGCAATTGTTTTTATGTACAGATTCATCAGTGTGATCAATGATACAGATTTGGTTACTTGATATAAATGCTGCAACATTTGATTTGATCATTTGATTTATTTCTAAAGTTTAACTACGATATAACTGATAACCTGTTCTGTCTCTTTACATTTCTGATAATGTCATTAAGTGCACTTTTCATTGTTTTTCTGCCAGCAGAAGGTGGAGGGAATGGCAGAGGATGGAGAGAGAACAGAAGACAGACGTTCACCATGCAGCATGGCACAACTTTTGTTCTTGTTGAAAATTATAATTGTACTTATTAACTCTACATACAAAGGTAGAGGATAGAGATAGATATTTAGATAGATATAGATAGAGCATATTTAGGAACATGAGAGACAGCTATTGTGGGTACAACACAGGGCATTGTGGGTAAACAACAACAACAACAAAAAAGTGAGCTTTTACAATGCTGAATTTCCCTTCTGGGATGAACAAAGTATTTTTCATTTCATTTAATTTCATTTAAACAGTACTAAAATATATGTGTGCATAGAACAACAGCTGAGAACTGGTTCCTGATCAGATGTGGAGTCCAAGGTAAAAGCTCTGACAGAAATGTGGTCAATCCCAGACCAGAAAGAATACAATGCATATTACTACAATTTAAAAGGTTTACTGATACTGAATTAAAAGTCCAAATTTGGCATTATATCAGAGATAGAAGCCCTTGTCACAGATGTGAACCGAATCCACCAAAAAACATTATTTATCCTTATTTGTGAAGTTGCTGATAGTTTTTAAGCCTTACTTGCAGAATCTTTATCGGGCATCTAGTAACAAAATTATTGCGGTATTAAAAATCACAACCTGGCCCTGTCTTGGTGGGAAAACCTGAATTTGGGCAATTGGGAGCTTTTTCACAGCTGTCAACATAATCCACCAAAATCCACTTTATCCTCCTTATTTATGTAGATTCAGACAGTTTCAGGCCTCACACGATGAGGATGGACACAGGACGACCGATTAAATATATCACACAATTAACCCCTCGATTCTCATGACTTGGGGAGATGGGGGGTCGTTAGCACCAACATACTTTGGGGTTATGCCTCAAAAAGTTTGAAAACCACTGGCATAGTGGATTCAGAGGTGGGCTTTGGTCTGGGCAACCAGGGTTAGAGTCCACCTCTAGAGCTCTCCTGCTGTAAGCTGTCGCTTCAACAAAACACCAGTATATTGTGGAAAATATATTAGGGAAACTAGAGCAAAGTTTATTCAATACAAGGTTCTACATAGATACTATTATACCCCAGTAAGACTTCATAGGATGAAACTGATGAGACCAAAAGTCATTATTTCCTTTGTTGGAAATATAAAACAGAGGTTGGCACGTTCCTCCACTGCATCTGGGAATGTCTACTTGTTTCATCTTTCTGGGGTAAAGTGGTTGGTATTTTAAGTGGTTGGTTTTGTTCTACAATTGTTTTGATCCCTGAACTGTGTCTGTTGGGTGATAAATCTCAAATGCCAAATATTTCCAATAGTGTGTTCACTGTTATCATGGTTGGCTTAATTACTGCATCTAGAGTGATCCTGAGACTGCAGAAAGTTGATAAACGTCCCAGCCTAACGGACGGGATCGATGCAATGGTGGAAACTACATCCTTTGAGTCCATGCTCTGTAGACTAGAGGGAAACATAGAGAAGTAATCCACCTGCTGGGATGACTTCCAGCAGGTGGATTCAGTTTGAAATCCCTGTTCAAACTGACAGGGATTTATGTATATTAGCAACAATTGGTTCCTCTTGACTACTATCTGAGTAACTACAGAACACTTTATTAATGACTGCCTGTGTACACTGAATGAATGATACTGTATGTGCATACATCTGAATTCTCATTTTTAATGTGTTTGTTTTCCTATCATTTAACCAGTGATCTAGAAGAGCCTGTCTCAGCTATGTACTGTGGAATGTATTCCTCTGCTGTGCCCAATTTGTTTGTTGTTCTTGTTTTGTTAAAAAAGAAAAGTTAATGAAAGCTTAAATGACAAAAAACAAACAAACGAACAAAAAACAACAACAACAAAAAAAACGCCAGTACAGGCTGTAGCTTCGGAGCCGACACCACCACCGTCTGCAGCTCCAGAACTGGCAACATCGACTGCAGCATCTACACAAAGCCAGCTGACCTACTCTTCAATTTGGACTAATTTTTTTTGCTCAATGAACATAGATTGAAATTTGCTCCTTCAATAAATGATTCACTTCAATAAAGTACTGTAGGTAAACTAATGGTTATTATATGCTTATATGATATGATAATGAGATATGATATGCAGGGTTTCCCCCAGTGCTTTATAGGCCTGGCGGGCCGCCAGGCTTATCTTGCCCCCCCGCCAGGCTAAGCGTCATTTATTTATTTATTTCAAATATTATTTTTTTTCTCCTACTAAAACAGTTTACCAAAGATGGCATACAAAGCTTATAACCGCATCTGGTAATTAGGCACAATGGCAACATCTAATGGTCGATTCGTGAACACTTGTTGCGGTGCGGTGAGAGGTGAAGTGCCACTGCCCCCCGTGAGAGTCCCATCCCCGGCGAGCCGACCAAACCACTGCATGATAATGATGCAGAGCCAATGCAAGTTAGCACAAACATTAGCTTACTGTCGGAGCAACAGTCTACGAGCCGCGATGCTAAACATCGAACGAGCGGATTTAATCCGAAATGCTTAACTGATGCCAAATATAGCGGATGGCTCTACAAGACCGAGTATGGTACGCATGTTTTATACTTTATTGAAATATTAACGATATTATGCTGCAGATAAGCTTCGTTTTACACAAGGCTCCTCAACCAGAGTCTTTATTAAAGCTCCTTGTACATCTTATAGACTGATCCGGCCAAACACCGCAACTAAACCATTCGCCATTGCAGTATGGGGGGGGGGCAGAGGAGGAATAACTTGCTGCCACGGTGGAGAAAATATGTGTGCAGGACATGTGAAGGCTACGTGGTCTGTACAGTCCTTAAACAATGCCAAAAGCCAAATATGTGATAAAATAGAAAAGTAACCACCTTTTTAAAGAGTTTCGTTTTTTTTTAAAAACTTTGATAAGTAATCACGATGTGCGTGTTACTCCAGTGTGGCTTGTCATTTAAGCCAGTTTCCGGAGATGAATAATGGTTTAAATGAGTGCTCTGATGTAAAAAACTTGAAATTAAAAAAATGTCAGAATACTTCAGAGACCTCTGGATAACATACCTATAGGTCATCCTGACCTTAGAACACTGTCCAACTTTGTAAATCCAGATATTCACGCTGCTTTCCATGTTGGCAGATACGAGGTAATTGGGACTAGTCCCCACCGTAATGGCGGCATCACAAGGGCGCAACACACAAAGCGCTTGTCGGATTAGTCTATAATGTGCTAAACACACATATCGGGCCTCTACACCATCACACTAGCATTGAGATGGCAGCAAGCAAAAGCAAAAGTAAGCAATAGTGTAAATACAATACACTGACAAAAGATAAATATATATTATAATTTACCTATAGCTTTCACGTTTTTCATTTTGTAGGTTTGCCAATTACTGAAGCCTTTCAGCCAGAACGTATTTCAAAATTGTGCCCCATGTATTGTTAATAAATTATTAACACATAACAGTCACAATTTCAAAATTCCTGTCTTTTTTCAACTTTTTTTTTTTTTCTTCCCTTTCTTAAAAGACCAGGCGCCAGGGGCCCATCGGTGGCGGTGGACCACTGGTGGGCTTCTCCACCACCGGGCTTAGCAAGTTTTCTGGGGGAAACCCTGATGATATGATATGATGTCAATGTCAATGTCAATTTTGTTTATAAAGCACATTTTAACAACCACTAGGGTTTACCAAAATACTGTACAAGGGTTACACATACAAGTAAGCACTACTAAAAACAATTAAAACAAAGATACAAAAAAGAGAAAAGGAGAAAAGAGAGGAAAAAATAAAACAGCTAAAAAATTGGCCATCACCAAATGCCAACGTAAATAAATGTGATTTTTCTAGCGATTTGAATGATGCTAGATCAGGAGCAGTCCTGATCTTATAAGGAAGGGCGTTCTAGAGGTGGGAGACTGCCACTGCAAAGGCCTTATCACCTCTAGTTTTCAATCTGGATCTGGGAACCACGAGGAAGGTATCATCCCCAGACCTTAGAGACCTTCGTGGTCTGTAAAGCTGAAAAGATCTGCTAAATAAGGAGGGGCTGGACCATTTACAGCTTTAAAAATCAATAGCAGAATCTTAAAATTGATCCTTCGGCCCACTGGAAGCCAGTGAAGAGATCCGAGAACCGGGTAATATGCTCTCGTTTCTTTGCCCTCGTCAACAAACAGGCAGCAGCATTCTGGACCATCTGAAGCCGGTTTGAGGCAGACTGATCCAGACCCACGTACAGAGAGTTACAAAAGTCCAACCGGGATGTAATCAGGGCATGAATTACTCTTTCCAAGTCTGTAGGGCTTAAATATGGTTTAACTTTGGCAAGGAGCCTCAACTGGAAAAGCCTTGCTTTTGTTGCAGCCTTGATTTGACTAATAAATTTAAGAGTGTCATCAAATATCACACCAAGGTTTCTTACCTGAGGACGACAGTAAGCGGCAAGGGAGCCTAAGGATCTAGAGAGTCTCTCAGCCTGCTCAGTAGAGCCAAATAATACTTCAGTTTTATCCTCATTTAAGGCCAAGAAATTAGGAGTCCTCCAGGTTTTGACTTCACTCAAGCAGTCTAACAAGGACGGGACAGATCTACTGCCATTGTTTTTAAAAGGCATGTACACCTGGACATCATCAGCATAACAATGAAAAGGGATCCCATACCTTCTAAAGATAGCACCCTGGGGAAGTAGGTACAAGGAAAACAGTAAGGGGCCCAGGACTGAGCCCTGGTGGACCCCACATGGGAGGGGAGCAACAGAAGAGGAGAACTCACCTAAATGCACAGAAAAAGTTCTGCCAGAAAGGTTAGATCTAAACCAATCTAGAACTGTTTCTTTAATACCAAGACAATGTTCCAGACGATGTAAGAGAAAAAAAGTGGTCTATGGTGTCAGACGCTGCTGACAGATCTAAAGGAACTAAAACTGCTGTGTGGCCAGAGTCAAGAGCTGATAAAAGATCATTAAAAACTTTCAGGAGTGCTGTCTCCATACTGTGGAGTGGTTTAAAACCAGACTGGAATTCTTTACCAATCCTTGAGTCCACCAGAAAATCATGCAGTTGGTTAGCCACGATTTTTACTGATATCTTGGACAAGAAAGGGAGCTTAGAAATCGGCCAAAAATTTGCCAAAGCAGAGGGATCCGAAGTTGATCTGATATATGATATATTGTGATATTGATATGATATGATATATGATATGATATGATATGATATGATATGATATATGATATGATATGATACAGTATAATGTGATATATATGTGATATTGATATGGTATGATATATAAGATATATGATATTGATATGATGTGATATATGATATATTGACATATGTTGACATGTGTGATATTGATATGATAAAATATATATTATATTGATATTGATATAATATATATGATATTGATATAATATATATGATTGATAAAATGATTATGATAATGATATATGATATATGATTTCTGATATTATATGATATGTTATATTGATATGATAAAATATATTGTATATTACATTGGTATTGATATAACATATATGATATTGATATGGTATTGATAATGATAAGGGCTGTGAAATGAATTTCTCATGAATTGGTGTTATAAGAAATAGATAAGCTAAATTCAAAGCTGTAGTATATGATCTGGGAATTGGTTGAGACGGACTGAGATGTTGAGAAAATTTAGAAAAAAAACAACCAACCCCCCCACCCCCAAACACACACACACACACACACTTCCTACTGAACATGTGTGACCATGAACAACAGAGACAGCCGTACACTGCAAATACTCAAATCTTACCAAGTATATTTTTCCAATTTCTAATCAAGTTCTAGTAATTTTCCCCCAACTTTCATATAATGGAGTTCAGCAGTCCACAGAAACGTGTCAATATTCCTCCATACTGCTCGTCCAATGTAATCCAAGTGCCCTGAGTGGGTAGCGTCCAGAATTTACTGGAAACCACATCATTTACTAGATTTTTAGAGCCTAAACAGTAGAACATGTAGCTGCCACAAAGCGCATCCCTGCAAGTTCACAACACTACAGAAGCCGAGACAGACGAGATTGCACGTTCTCTTTTTCTTTCCTTGTTTTATATCAATATCCAACCCCTCTTGTGTTTGTCTGCAGCTCGTTCGCTCTTAGTACAATGTAAACAGCTAATTTCTTCTTCTACGCTTGCATTGTCGGCAGAGTAGACGCTGAACGCTACAGCTTCTGTAGTGTCATGTGCAGCAGACATAAGATAACCAATTTTAGGATTCAGTTACTAAATAAAAATAAAAACTATGAGTAAAATATCAACATATTCTGCTCATGTCAAGTATGTTACTCTCAGATCAAGATGGTAAAGAGTTTTTGCTGAATATAGACTGTAGAACTTGGTTAGTTAGGCCGCTTTTGCAGTGGAACTGTGTTAATATTAAATAATTTACGATTAATTATTTCCCCATCACTCCTCTTTATGAGTGACCATGTTGCTGCACGTATGTGTGTGTGTGTGCGTTATGTGGGCTGCTTGCATTTACTGGCTGCATTGTGATCAATGCTGCCAAGGGTTCAGATTAGGAAAGGGAATTACATGTGTGTATGTGTAAGTTGGCTAGAAGGCGGAAAGTTGTCCAAACAGCCTGAAATAGAAGCAGTCATTACTCCCTGTAATTCTGACTGACTGACTTTCTGTCCATCTGTCTCGCTCTCCCGTCTGACTGCTGTACTGTGGTCAGTTAGCAGAAAGACCGAGTGCAGGGTGGAGCTGGCTTCACTGTAACCACACACACACACACACAATTATACTTTCTTTCTTTCTTTCTTTTCAGCTTTTATGTTTCGTTCTTTCTCTGTTAGACTCTTGCATTGTTCTGTTTTCATCTTTGTTTCAACAATCCTCTTTTCTTTTCTCTCATTATCCATCTTCCCACTCCTCATCACCTCTTCCAGGAGTTTAAAGCCTGTTCGTGTCATTTTCTTCCAGACAGACTTACTGCTGATTGACTTTCTCACTAGAAAGAAGAGAGCATCACTGATGGCCACAATAATTTCATCCATATGACTAAATTATTCTTATCATGTAAAACCTAGATTAACGTTATAACACAAGTATGAATGTGCATGATCATATACATTTATATGTCAATTCTACCAGGTATCGTATTGAGAATCTCAAGTTTTTACATTACACTGCAAAAACTCAAATCTTACCAAGTATATTTTTCTAATTTCTAAAAAGAAATATCTCAACATAAGACTAATTTACCTGAAGAGAAGCATTTCAGTGAGATATAGGAACTTGTTTTAAAGGTATACCGTGTAACTTTTGGCCACTAGGAGCGCTAAACCTGCAACGGCGCCAATGTCTCAGCAATGTCACGGCAATGGCACAAATTTAAATCTCCTCTCCCGTGTTTGGATATTGAAATAAACGAGTCCATCAAGATTCAAGAATTTTCTAAAGGATTTTTCACCATTGGAGGATCTGCCCCTGGTGGAGGTATGCGCCTCTAACTGTTTCTAATTATATATGTTTACACAGCTGAAACGTCACACACACAAACGCAGAAAGCAAAGATAAATGGGGGAATTGGGGAGTGGATAGCATAGTGGTTAATGTCACGGGCTTTGACGCAGCAGACCCGGGCTCGAGTCTCCAACACGGCACTCACGTGAACCACTGTAAACCCTTGAGCAAGGTCCCTATCCCCCCCACCCCCCCAACTGCTCCCTGGGCGCTTTAAATAGCAGCCCACTGCTACTGCTCTCAGGTTCAACCTGAGATGGGTGAAAGTGCAGAGAATGAATTTCCCAATTGGCTTGCTAATTGGGATGAATAAAGTATATAAAAAAAATAATAATAATAAATGCGCAATCAAAACCGGCCACAAAACCAAGTTGTAGTTTTGTGCACTGAATGAAGTCTTAACTTTGGCAAAACTCACATTTGTTATGAGAAAGTCTGGATTAGCTCAGCTTACGGGACATGACAGTAGCTCTGCTGAACAGGGTATGAAAACCATACAACTAAACCAAGCAAACTGCTGATCGTTCTGCTACTTCTTTGATATTTATATGAATTACAGAGACGCATTTATTGCTGTAAACCAGCCACGATTGCGCAAAATGTTTAGGGAGTCACATTACCTTTGGTCTCCAGTAATTCTAGCCGCGTTTCGCTAACAGCAAACTATAGGCAGCTTATACAGCTCTTATTGACGTTGTTTTGAATAATGCTGACTGAAAAAAGAAAAAGAAAAGCATCACATTTTGGTATGTTTACACAACAGCCAAACTTACTTACCAGTCTAATGGTACCGTGGCAAACAGAGAGTGGGTTTAGCTTCCACACTGCTGTTCCAGAAATCTCCAACGACTGAATGCTTTTCCAGTGTCCACTCGTGTCTTTGATCTGCAGTGATCCCTTTGCCTCTTTTTTTTTTCTGGCCTGCTCAGATATCACTTTCACCTTTTTACTTTGTTCTGCCATCACTATGCTTCGAGTAATGAGAGAAAGTAGCACAAGTAGAGCTTTCTGTGTTTACGGAAGAGGAGCCGTGAAGCAACTTGCTTTACGGCACTTTCATCAACGGCCCGCCTCTCCAAAGTTACGATATCTGGCTTCTGCAGAGGGCAGCCTGCTCAGAGTGCTGACACGCGTCAGTCACTGTATGTCGGCCCGAAAAATCATCTTATACATATATATATATATATATATATATATATATATATATATATATATATATATATATATATATATATACTATATATTATACATTATTCTGGAATGCGCTGCTAGGTAGCTGCAGTTTGTAATAGCTCTCCCTAAACTTTTGTGTTTTTTTCAAATATAGCTGTCTTTTTTATTGACATTACTTGTCAGATTAGGTTTTTCTGGGAAGATTTTTTATGCTGGTTTGAAGGGTGTGCAATTCAGGAGATTTTTCCTCATATATTTGGCTTTTTTCACTATTTGTTATGATGTGTATCCATAGCAACGGAAAAATTGTTTACCACCGGGATCAACTGTTAAAACTCTCCCAAATCAAGATTTTCAGCGCAATAACACGTCAAATCCCAGTGGAGTTAAGGAGAAAGACAAGAGGATGCAGGGCAGGGGTAAGGCAGAGAGAAAAACGGTGGAGATTTAAACCGTTTCTTCCAACGGTTGTGATGGGTAACGTAAGATCGCTAGCTAACAAGATGGACCAGCTTGAAGTGCTAACAAGGGCCGTTTCTCAATATGCGTACTTTTGCGGACTTGCATTCTTGTGTACTTTGGAAACGTCATCAGTAGAGGTCCAAGTACTGTTCCAATTCAAAGAACGCATCAAGACAAGTACGCTCCATATTCCCGGATGTGTACTTGCTCCGCCCACTTTTCCGAGTCTGCATTGGAGATGACTTTTGTGGACTTCAGACACCTTTCTATCCAATAAGGCATTGCGGCATAACAATGGTGGAGGAGAAAAATAATTGCTATTAGGGGTTAAAATACTCATTATTTTACGTAACGTTGGTTTTATATAACTTTTCTACAACAGAGTTGTTTTACTTCAATTTCTTGGTGGTTTGATAAATTTTAAACCGTTATTAAAAGTGACTAGCGGTTTCATAAACAGGCTGAACAGCTAACGGTAGCTAACAGTAAGTAAGACGGTTGCGTAGATTAGCTGTCTTTAACTGCCACATTCAAGCAGGGTTATTGCTACTTATCATTTTAGTATTAGATATCTGTTATGACACAACTTCAGCAACGTCTTTGACGTAATCAAGTATGCTTCTGTTCCAAATGTGCAACGAGTGTACTTGCGTCCTTCCGTCCTCAGAAGTCTGTACTTCCAACAAGTCCATACTAGCAAGTACACAAGTTTGTTCTTAGCGAACTTGGTATTGAGTAACGGCAAAGGTCTCAGAAAGAGTACAGAGAATGCAGTATCATGTGTTTCACCGAGACATGGCTGCATGAACACATCCCGGACTGTAATGCGTCTGTACACGGCTTCAATACGGTCCGTGCAGACCGAAATAAACAGCTCAGCGGGCAGCGGAAGGGAGGCGGAATTGCAGTGCTGGTCAATCAGCGCTGGTGCCATCCAGGACACATCACTGTCAAGGAGAAGATCTGCACAAGAGACATTGAACTGTTAGCTGTGAGTTTCCGTCCATATTATTTACCCAGAGAGTTTGCCTGTGTTATTCTGGTAGCGGTTTATATAATACCAGGTACCGCACCAGAGACAGCCTGTGATGTCATCAGCTCCGTCGTGGCTAAACTACAAACACAGCATCCAAACTCATTCATGGCGATCTCTGGAGACTTCAACAACGTCTCCCTCTCTGCTACGGTACCAACTTTCCAGCAGTTCGTCAGCTGCTCCACCAGAGAAAATAAGATGTTGGACTTATTTTATGCAAATACTAAGAATGCATACAGCTCCTCTGCCCTGCCTCCTTTAGGAAGATCAGATCATAATCTGGTTCTTCTCACCTCCACCTACAAGCCCATCGTTCAGCAGCAACCAGTCATTAGGAGGACGATTAAAACCTGGTCTACTGAGGCTGAAGATGTATGAGAGGGTGCTTTGAGGCCACAGACTGGAATGTCCTCTGTGAACCTCATGGAGATGACATCAACACCATGACTGAGTGTGTGACAGATTACATAAACTTCTGTGTGGACAACATCGTTCCAACAAGAACAGTGAGGTGCTTCCCCAATAACAAACCCTGGATCACCAGTGACCTGAAAAAGCTGCTGAACATCAAAAAGAAAGCTTTCAGGGATGGAGACAGGGAGTTACTGAAGACCACACAAAAACAACTGAAAACACAGAATAAGAAGTGAAGGAGGACGACAGGAAGAAGTTGGAGAGCAGCTCCAGCAGAACAACGTGAGGGATGTATGGTCGGGAATGAAGAAGATCACCGGCTTTAAGTTAAAGGGGGATCAGACTGATGGAGGTCTGGACAGAGCTAACGAACTGAACATGTTCTTCAATAGGTTCAGTTCCCCCCCTGCCGACAACCCAACACACCACACACCCTCCATGAGCCCACAGCTTTCCTGTCCCACCTCCACTCTGTCACCCTGCACCTCAGTCATGGACCTGAACACAGCCTCATCTCCCTCCACATCAGGACATCCTGAGACCTCCTCTGTCTCCACATCAGGACATCCTGAGACCTCTTTTGCCTCCACCTCCAGCCTGACTGTCTCCTGTGACCAGGTCAAGAAACAACTGGAAAAACTGAACCGGAACAAGGCTGCAGGTCCAGATGGTGTCAGTCCCAGAGTTCTCAAGACCTGCTCAGAACAACTATGTCCGGTTCTCCAGCACCTTTTTAACACCAGCCTGAGACAGAACAGAGTTCCTGTGCTGTGGAAAACATCCTGTCTTGTTCCTGTCCCTAAAAAACCACAACCAGCTGAACCAAATGACTACAGACCAGTTGCTCTGACATCTCACATCATGAAAGTCCTGGAGAGACTCTTACTGGCTCACCTCAACAAGCAAGTGAATACCTTTCAGGACCCATTACAGTTCGCATATCGTAATGGGCTTGGGGTTGAAGACGCCATCATCTTCCTGCTTCAGAGAGCCCACTCTCATCTGGACCAGTCAGGCAGCACTTTGAGGGTCATGTTCTTTGATTTTTCAAGTGCATTTAATACTATTCAGCCTGCTTTGCTATGTCAGAAGCTCCATAACTTCCAGGTGGATCCTCCACAACCACCTGGATTTACGACTACCTAACAAACAGACCACAGTTTGTGAGACTGAAAGGTTGTGTGTCTGAGATGGTGGTCAGCAGCACTGGAGCACCACAAGGAACTGTACTCTCACCATTCCTCTTTACACTGTACACCTCAGACTTCCAGTACAACTCTGAGTCCTGTCATCTGCAGAAATACTCTGATGACTCTGCAGTTGTGGGGTGTATCAGTGATGGACAAGAAGTCGAGTACAGGGAACTTGTCAATCAGTTTGTGAAATGGTAACAATCAGCTCATCTTAAATACCAGCAAGACTAAAGAGATGATTGTTGACTTCAGGAGGAGCAAGAATAAGCAGCATAGTCCTGTCTACATCCTGGAAGAGGAGGTGGAGGTGGTGGAGAACTACAAATACCTGGAGTTCAGCTGGACAACAGACTCGACTGGAAATGCAAACCTGACTACATCTACAAGAAAGGTCAGAGCAGACTCTACTTCTTAAGGAAGCTGAGATCATTTAACGTCTGCAACAAGATGTTGCAGATCTTCTATAAGTCTGTTGTGGAAAGTGCAATCAGCTTTGCAGCATCTGCTGGGGAAGCAGCATCAGAATCAGAGACTTGAGGAAACTAAACAAGCTGATCAAGAAAGCTGGTTCTGTGCTGGGGAGAACTCTGGAGCCGCTGGAGCTGATCGTTCAAAAAAGAATGCTGCACAAGCTGATGAAGATGATGGAGGACTCTTCCCATCCTCTCCACAACACGGTGAAGAATCAACAGAGTGTGTTCAGTGGGAGGCTGCGTCCAAGTTTGCTGTAGGACGGAGAGATACAGAAATTCATTCCTGCCAGCAGCATCACCCTGAAGAACAAGACTGACTGACCTTTTTGTTTATTTAAAAAAAAAAAAAGAAAAAAAAAAAAGTGAGCTTTTACAATACTGAATTTCCCTTCTGGGATGAATAAAGTATTTTTCATTTCATTTCATTTCATTTCATTATACTGCTTATTTTAGGCTTAATGTCAGAGTCAAAAATTACACGGTATAACTTTAAGACAATGCATCTTATTTCAAGAAATCTTATCGAGAAAATTTTGTTTGTTCCATTGGCAGATTTTTTTGCTTATTACAATCAAAGAAAAAAAAAAATTAACTCATTTTAAGAGCGGACAAGACGGTAAAAACGACAGTGAAGAGGACTTCCAGTTGGAGATGTAAGAGGACAGACGCTTGTTTGTGGGTCTCCCGGTTGCTCTGGGCAATTTACTTATTTAACGTCAACTCTCCCTTCCCGAACTGATCGTACTGGCGGTTCAATATCGTATACTTTGTACTGACGCCAAGATGAGCAACTCTTAACAAAATAATTCCAACGCACAAGCCACAGTTACAGCACGTGCGGCTTCTAGCTTACAGTGTTGTATAAAGTACCCAAAAGCCACACTTGAGTAAAAGTAAAAGTACCTTATTGGAAATGACTCAAGTAGAAGTGAAAGTTGCCTGCTAGAATATTACTTGAGTAAAAGTAAAAAAGTAGCTAGAATTTACTGTACTTAAGTATAAAAAATAAGAAGTACTGTTAATAAAACGCAGTCAGAAATTTGAGTTTAACATTTTCATTATTTCTGTTTAATTTATTTTTTAATTTTGTATAAAGTGTAAAGAAGTTTCAATACCTCCTTACATAAACCCAACCATATAGAAAAATACTGTACACACAAACATCCTTACAGACCTCCATGCATGCCTACTAACATTCATTCCCACGTCCATTCAATATTAAATCATTCCTAATAAACTCTTGGTGCTTGGAGGTGATGCAAACAAACAAAGAACTTGATTGGTTGAACTTTAACATGACTGCAGTACGACAGCACTTGAACTGTCCATCCAGTCATTACTGAACCCTGAAAAACTCTTTGTGTTCAACTTCAAAAGAAGTTGTTTCTCAAAATGGTGAGAACTCAGTCTCGCTCTTCTTGGACTGAAGACCAGACCAGCGATGCTGAACAGCCGTTCACCTGCTGCTGAGGCAGATAAAGGTGTGTTTAGCTTCAGAGACGGCTGCACAAGGCTACTGCTAGTCCCACTACAACAAAAAAAAAGATTGTCCATTGGCTATTACGTTCCTTATTTACATTACGTGTTTTGTAACTAGTAACTAAGATGCTCAGGTAAATGTAATGGAGTAAAAGTATTGATTTTTCTCGGAAAATGTAGTGAAGTAAAAGTAAAAGTCATCAGAAATAGAAGTAGTAAAGTACATATATAAAAAAAATACTACTTAAGTAAAGTAAGGAAGTATTTTTACTTAGTTACTATACAACACTGTTAGCTTATGTGGTAAGCTATCAGCCAAGATTTGCTAACGACGATGCTAATGCTAGTCCACCCGGACGGGAGGATAGCCCCATATCAATGTCACTGCTAGTAGCCGAGCTGGCGAAGCAGAGAGCCGGCCTGAAAGACGATGTCTCTGACCTGATTCAGAACTCTTTAAAGCCTCTTCAAGCAGCTGTAGACAGCCTCCGTGAAACGGTCGGCTCGTTCCAAGCCCGGCTCGTGGCTACGGAAACTATCGCCCGAGAAAACTTCGAACGTCTCACCGCTGCTGAAGCCTCAATTAAATCCCTCCAAGCCCAAAACAAAGTATTACTGGACCAAGTTAATGATATGGAGAACAGATCACGTAGATCCAACCTGAGGATAATCAACATCCCAGAGGGTGGTGAGGATGGTAAAGACCCGGTCAAGTTCATTGCTGAGCTCCTTGTGGAGTGTTTTGGCCCCGTCATATTTACCGATCCACCTGAGTTGGAACGGGCCCACAGATCGCTTGGCCCGAGACCAGATGACGGCAAACGCACCAGACCGTTTGTCGTCCGTTTCCTCCGGTTTCAGCAGAAAGATGGTCGAGGAACCACATCATCACCTTTCGAGGCACCAGCCTGAGATTTTACCCTGATGTCAGCCCTTCACCTACCAGGAAACGAGCAGCCTACAATGGTGTGAAACGTGCACTCTACCTGAAAGGCATTAATTTTCGTCTGATGTATCCCGCCCGCCTCACGATACTCTTCCAAGGGAAGCCATTTAACTTTGAGTCACCTGAAGAAGCACAAACTTTCTTTGACCAGCAGATCAGCAAGGAGAAGGGCTGGACGATTATGGCGAAAATTATAATCTCGATTATTTTGACTAATATTGAAATCACGATTAATATACACGATTATTCATTGATTTTATAAAAAGTGTTTATTGAACCAAACAACTCAACTTCAAATATAACTTTAAATAAAATTAAACCGAAAGTAAAGGAGTAAAATAAGAATATTATTTCAAATAATAATAGCAATAAAAATGAAGTCTACATGCATTCCTGTTCTATACTCCCTGCAGTTTGCTTCCTATAACTCCAGCAGTCTGTTCATTTCAGGATTAATTGTTTTTCTTCGATTACAGTGTTTTTATGATTGTGAAAAGGCAAAATTGAAATTACGATTAAAATTCGATTAATTGTCCAGCCCTAGCAAGGAGTAAAAGGGAGAAGTAGATTGGAAATGTCGACCACTGAAAAAAGACATACAGACATGACCCCCCCCTCAACAAGTTAGAGCTGATGTTGTAGCCCAGGCCCGGGAGGGACCGGGAACATCCCAGATTAGGTTAGTGATGGGACAGGTGTGTTGGAGGAAGTGTACAGGAAGAGTTCTAGGCCTGCAGTTTGCCGCTGTTCAGGAAGCAGACATAGGCATTGTACTTGCAATTTGTTGTCATGTTCTGTTATTTTGGGTGTTACAGGGTTGTTGGTGGATTATTTGGGTAATGGGTGTGTTCATCTTTTTTTCAGCTGTGTAAGTTATATTATAAACTCCAGTCACTTGAAATGATAATGGTATATGATGTTATGTTTAAACATTTAGTGCGAGCATGGTAGCGGGACTGAGATATGGAAAATACTTAAAGTATTATGGATAGAAAGCAGGCTGAAGATTTGGATGCAGGAGGAGCAAGTACCAGAATTATCTCATGGAACGTTAAAGGTCTAAATGGACCTTTAAAGCGAGCAAGAATATTCTCACACCTCAAACTCTTGAAATGTAATATTGCCTTCTTACAGGAGACACACTTAATGGCCAAGGACCGTATAGGCTTAAAACACCATGGATCAGCCAAATTTTCCATTCAAATTTTAACACTAAATCCCGAGGCACAGCTATTTTAATCCACAAAAATACTTTATTCAATGCCAGCAATATAATATCTGATCCCCATGGTCGTTTTGTCATTGTATCTGGCTCTTTATTCCACCAGAATGTTTTATTGGTAAATGTTTACGCACCCAACTGGGACAATGAGAAATTTATGGAAAAAGTCTTATCCTCTATACCTGATCTCCATACACAACACTTAATATTTGGTGGTGACCTGAATGCACCCCTCTTTAGATCGCTCTAGCTCAGGCCTCAAAAATTTGTCTAAGATGGCAAAGAAGCTGTCAGATTTCATGGAACAAATCAGCTGCATGGACCCATTTTGTTTCTACCACCGCCTGCCCCAGGAATTTTCTTTTTTTTTTTGCACATTCATCACTCATACAGCCGAAATGACTATTTTTTCATTGACAGTGCTCTACTCCCATCTGTCAAATCAATTGGATACTTAGCTATAGTTGAATCTGATCATAGTCCTGTAATACTGGAGGTTTTTTTGTCATTCAACTGCTCTGAGCGAGTTCCATGGAGACTTGATGTTTCGTCACTTGCAGATGAAAAATTTTGTGAAACAATCTCGACGGCTATCAACAATTTTTTGGAAACTAACAAGACCGACGCAGTTTCTCCCTCCCTGCTTTGGGAAACACTTACGGTGGTGATTAGAGGGGAGATCATACACATCAACTGCAAACAAAAAAAAGCGTATGGAGTAGAAACATCTCCTCGATTCAATCTCCGACTCAGATCGTCAGTATTCCCTCAGTCCTACCCCAGAACTTTATAAGCACAAATTGAACCTCCAGGTTAAATATGAATTACTTTTGTCAGGTGAAACAGAACGAATGTTACTCAAATCTAGGGGTGTTCTGTATGAACACGGGGAAAAGGCGGGCCGGCTATTAGCGTGTCAGTTAAAATGTAGGGCCTCAGACTGACTGATTCCCCAGATCAAAAAGGCGAATGGGGAACTCACAGCGGACCCAAACAAAATGACTGAAACTTTCAAGGCATTTTATAGTTCAGAGACACCCAGCGATGACATGGAAATGGAAAAATTCTTCTCAGAACTAGATATTCCCGCTATTTCCCCCACACACAAAGCTAATTTGGAAACTCCTTTTCAGCTTATAGAAATCTCAAAAGCAGTAACAGCAATGCAGAGTGGCAAAACCCCTGGACCAGATGGCTATCCAGCCGAGTTTTACAAGAAATTTGCAAATGAACTAATTTCACTTATCCTTGACATGTTAAACGACTCATTGGACAGGGGGGAACTACCCTCAACCTTAGCCGAAGCAACCATCATAGTCTTACCGAAGCCAGGGAAGGAAGGAACAGATTGAGGATCATACAGGCCCATTTCTCTGCTGGACTGTGATGCAAAAATATTAGCCAAGGCTCTCTCCCTACGGTTTACACCGGTCATGAATGTCGTGATCTCCTCGGACCAAACTGGTTTTACGGCAGGTAGACACCTCTTTTCTAACATCAGGGATCTACTCAGTGTGGCATATTCTCCCGAGTCCGGGGAGGCACCAGAAGTGGTTGTCTCCCTGGACGCGGAGAAGGCCTTTGATAGAGTGGAATGGGTGTATTTATTTAGATGTCTGAAGGCTTTCGGCTTCGGTCCGACGTTCGTTGCATGGATAAAACTCCTGTACACAACTCCACAGGCCTCTGTGACCATTAATGGGAAATGCTCAGACCGCTTTACACTGTCCAAAGGCACACGCCAAGGGTGTCCCCTGAGCCCGCTCTTATTTGCAGTTGCTATTGAACCCCTCTCTATTATGTTAAAATCCTTGTCTTTATTCAATGGAATCCTTAAGGTGGGGTAGAGAACACAAGGTGTCTCTATGCAGACAACGTCCAACTATCGGATCCCATGCGATGTGTCCCCTTAATAATTAATTTACTGCACAGATTTGGAAAAATCTCAGGATACAAGATCAACCTAGACAGAGCAAATGCTTCCCTGTAAATACCCCTGCTCTCACAATGTCGCAAGAGGGCTTTCCTCTTCATTTGGCTAAATCCGGTTTTAAGTATTTAGGTATAAACATAACAAGGACCTTCTCTGCACTATATGAAAAAAACTTTATGCCCCATATCAACAAATTGAAAGAGGACCTCTCTAGGTGGAAATCTATCAACCTGTCACTAGCTGGGAAAGTCAGCTGTATCAAAATGAACATTCTACCTAAATTCCTTTATCTTTTCCAATGCCTCCCTGTTTTTCTCCCAAAATCTTTCTTTAAATCTATTGACAAACTTATAACATTATTTCTATGGGGGGGCAAAGTACCCTGAATACAAAAACGATTTTTGCAGCGGCATAGATCCGAGGGTGAAATGGGTCTCCCAGGCCCCCTTGGGCAACAAACATTCAGAAAGTTATATATAGGATTCAGGCCCCACAGTTGGTGTGAGACCGAGAGCAATTCGTGTACCTTAACATCCCTATCTGCTCTCGTTATTGCGAGTCTTCCCATACCCAACACATCGTACACCTCTAATCCCGTTGTGATAAACACGCTACGAATTTGGTCACAATTCCGTTACCACTTTGGTCTAAGAGAATTATTTATGTTGGCCCCAATTTGCAATAACCACCTCTTTGCTCCCGCGAAATTGGATGGTGCTTTCTCCTTGTGGAAAAGGCTCGGGCTCTCTAAATTTAAAGATTTCTACATTAGCGGCACCTTCACTTCTTTTAACCATCTCTCTCAGTAATTTAAACTCCCCCCTCAAGCCGTTTTAGATATCTTTGAGCCCGACATTTTATACAAAGCGTGGACTCAAACTTTCCCAACCTACGACCTACCATTATTAATGATCTCCTCCAGATCCCACCTAATCGAAAAGGCCTAATTTCGAGAATCAGACAATTTATAGTAAACCTTAAGAATTTACCCCTTGACAAGATCAAAGTAGGCTGGGAGGAGGAAATGGAAGACATAATACCGGACAACGTTTGGAACGAAGCCCTGGTAAGAGTCAATGGCAGTACATCCCGTGCCAAGCTAAGCGTGATCCAATTTAAAACATTACATCGCCTCCATTTCAGTAAGACCAGACTCGCCAGAATTCATCCCAACATAGACGACAGGTGAGACAGATGTCATGGTGCTCCAGCTACTCTGACACACATGTTCTGGACGTGCCCCTCCTTGTCCAATTCCTGGTGTACAGCTTTTAAAACCTTGTCACAGGCTTTTACCATAAACATACAACCACATGCTTACTCACCCATCCTTGGTACAGCTCCAACTGAACAACAATACAGCAAGAAATTCCGAGACATCTTAGCTTTCTCAACTCTGTTGGCCCGAAGGAGGATTTTACTCCAGTGGAAATCCACCAGACAACCACAGGCCTCTCAGTGGCTGAATGACCTTATGCTCCACCTCAGTCTTGAAAAAATCAAATACACACTTAAGGGATCAAGAGATCAATTTTTTGTATCCTGGGCCCCGCTACTATCTTACTTAGACCAACTGAAATCCCTACCTGATGACTGACAGTCATGTTGCTCAACCCGCCATAAATGCTGCACTTGTTTGACTCATGATTCTAACTTCATTGTATCGTTTTGATTCATGCTGGAATCCAACTGATGCACCACTCGGGGTGATTTGGGATGGGAGGGTTAGGGGGTTTGAAAAAAAACAAGCAAAAAACAAGGAAAAAAAAAACTGTTCTTCCATGGGCGCTTGTATGTCTGTTGAACTCTCAAATAAAAAGAATTGTTAAAGGTGCCGTGACATCAAATTTCCCTTTTCTGGGGTTTTGGGTGTATAATATGATCTGTTGTGCACTGATGAGGCCATGTGAATGTCCAGAGTGAGAATCAAAGTTCCTGTTTATGGTCTGTCAGCTTTGTCTCTCTGCTCAGAAACAGTTGAATCAGACAGCAGCTTATTATTCTACGTAGTTCTATCATTCTACGTAATTTAATTGCTCCAATAAGAGCACACTATCAAGTAATCCCCCCCCTCTCTCCTAACGGCCTATGCACCGTCCGCCCCCCCCCCCCCCCCTCCCCTCCCCTCCCTGTCTGATTCAGCTTCGTGTATGGAGCTAGTAGTAACTTCTGTGCAGTCAGGTCTGGATTTTCAAACAAATGGATTTAAAAGAAAACTTCTGCAGCAACACTGAGGGAGGGGGCCACAACCTTGTCATTACCTGTAAGTAGGGCTGGGCGATATGGACTAAAAGTCATATCTTGATATATTTAGGCTGAATATCGATATACGATATATATCTCGATATTTTTATCACAAGGTGAGAGCAAATATTTTGTTACAGTCAGAGCCAAATATGACATTACAAGTAGTTTAATTTAAACAGTCCGGATGAAATAACGCTCAGATGTTCAAAGAATGATAAAATGTAAACAGAAATACTGTATAATACTGTATGTAATAATACTCGCAGATGCAAGTAAGGAACATTACGCAGAATTAAATGTAACAAACCCTAGTAAGGTCAGCATTTAAATACAAAGACAAAACAAACACACATTGAACTCCATACCTCGATATGGGCGATATGGTCCAATTCCATATCTCATTTGAAAATATATCGATATATTTTTCATATCGATATATCGCCCAGCCCTACCTGTAAGTTTATTTATTTTCTAAATGCTGTCTTGTCTGATAAACGTAGCTCACTGTCTGAAGTGCCCATGTTGCTAGCAGTTAGCCTTTAGCAAAGTCCGACCGCAGCTTGACCTAGATTCTCCAAATAAGGTCATAGCCAAATAAGGTGTAGCCAATCAAAATGAAGTCAACGTGGTCTCCGGGTAAAGCTCCATATCATCACCGGACCCAACTGTATACTGAGGAAGTGAGGTCTGGCGTTTCAAAACAATACTCCGCTGTAAAAAATGCCGTTTTTTTCTTTGGAGTATTTACATATGCAGTAATGCCAACAACATAAACTAGTTTTTACTGCTATGTCATCACTCCTTTAAAAAACAAAAAAAAGAGTGGAAAAGACTTTTTTTTAAATATAACTTTAAGATATAAGTTTTCCTTCGTGCCTCTCTCTATCTGAGCACTAAATGCTACAGAGAAGAGGAGGTAATCGCACTTTGTTGCGCACTTTGAGGGTCTATACTAAAATTTACTTTTAAACACATATGGTGTGTGTAGGTATGTATGTATCGATGCATATATATATATATATATATATATATATATATATATATACACACACTGTATATGTATATATGTGTGTGTGTGTATTTTTTTAACATATACATTACATATTTTCTAGCATATTTCTTATATTTCTTACCTACGTGTTTGTACTGTGCTATTATATAGTCTGTTTCCTTTTTAAATGGAATGTGATGCTGATTGTCTGTTGGTCTGCTGTAAGCCAAATAGCCCTTTAAGGGACAAACAAAGTGAGGTGGAGTGAAGTGAAGCCCTTAACCAATTTAATTTATAATTTAGGAATATTTCATAAAATCCAACATAAAGATCCATTTAACTTACACATTGCATTACAAGAACACTAAAAAAAAAGGGTTGTCCCCAGGCTGCTCATGTGAAATATTACATGTTTCGGTTATTATTCAGCTTTTGATCTATGAATGTGTCTCCAAGAACAAACTGCATGCTGCTACCAGTGTGAAACACTGGTGTCAGTGAGGTCAAGTTGCCTAAAGTAAGACTTTTATGTTCAGGTGTATGCTTACAGATCTAGGACCTGACAAACCCACGAATGCCTCCCTGACATCAGAGGACTTTTTAAAGATGTGGAAAAGACTCCTGGAAGACCACTGTCTCCAACCAGCTCACATCTAAAGACAGTTTTTAGTCTCAGACTGAGATTTTACAAAGACTGCAGGATCACTATTTACAAAACTACAACTAGGTTCTTTAAGCAGGACAACGGTACGTGTCTGACTGCACTGTGCCAAGTGTAAAGTTTGGTGGAGGGGGGATTATGGTGTGGGGGTGTTTTCATTAGCTGGGCTTGGCCCCTTAGTTCCAGTGAAAGGAACTCTGAATGCTTCAGCATACGAAGACATTCTGGACAATTCCATGTCCCAACTTTGTGGGACCAGTTTGGAGCTGGCCCCTTCCTCTTCCAACATGACTGTGCACCACAAAGCAGGTCCATGAAGACCTGGATGCAGAGTCTGGTGTGGAGGAACTGGACTGGCCTGCACAGAGTCCTGACCTCAACCCCATAGAACAGCTTTGGGATGAATCAGAGCGGAGACTGAGAGCCAGGCCTTCTGGTCCAACATCAGTGTGACCTCACAAATGTGCTTCTGGAAGATGGTCAAAGATTCCCAGAAACACTCCTAAACCTTGTGGACAGCCTTCCCAGAAGATGAAGCTGTTCTAGCTGCAAAGGTGGACCAACGTCATAAGGCGCTTTTGGACTGTAGGAACCTTTTGGAGTTCCTGTTTTTTTGCGCATTTGGACATATAGGAACTAGGGACCTCGGCCCTCAGTTCCTAGAACATTTTGAGCTCCTACTCCGAGGTAGTGTTGTTGCGATACCAGAAATTCAGTAGTCATCACCAATACCAGTAAATTTCCACGGTACTTGATCCCCCCCCCTCGCCGCAATATAACCACCTTTATTAAATTATTTACCTCTCAAGGTAAAAAAAACCTGAATAGATTAATATAATCTGCCTGCAGCGGCATTTTGCCTTCAAGTATTCACAACAAACATGCTTTTGTAACTATAATGAATAAAGTTTCATCAGTCATGAACAAATAAATAGAAAACAACATAAATACAATAATAAAGTTGGTCTGTTATGACATGAAGCCTTCATGTATATGAAAGAAAACAAACACTGTGCTCAGTGCTTCCATCAGCCCTGAAAATGCCACCAGACACAGATGTGAACATTATATATAATGAAATAAGTTTCAGCAAACACAACAGGAAGTTATCCGATAAAAGATAACTGCACACACGTGTGAGCTCGTCCACTGGAGTGAAGCAGTTTTAGATGTCTATTGATTCATAAACATGATGATGATGGATCATCCTCCAAAAATACTAAAAGTTTAATTTATCTTCAAATCCTTATTGCCGATTCAAGCGTGCCGAATTCCAGTTGCGCCGCAGTTTTGTTTCAAGCTCCGCGACTCATGTGTTCTTAGCGTGCAGAGATGTCGGGATGTCTGACAGCTGGCGTGGGATGATGCGTGGAGGTTGGAGAGGAGCACTATGTGGCCGGAGTGTGGCCACATGTGGGCGGCTTCGATCAGCCCGCCATATTTAAAAAGTCCCACAGCTGTTTACCTGTTTACAGAGATCGTAATAACGACAAGAACTATTAGAGTGTACCAATTCATTTGTAAATCCATCACAATGGTACATGTCCTGAATCCAGAACTATATTGAAATGTCCAAAAGCAATTATTTTATACTAATTTAATGACCCAGATACAGCTGCAAAATGTGGCAGTAGAATCTGCGGCTGATCTGCGCCCAGACACTTAAGTGGACAAACCGGCCACTAACGTGTCCGGGCGTACTTTAATGAAAGGTTAAAAAGGGAAAGGGAGGGAAAGCTGGTAAGCTAGCTTTATAATAGCTTTGAATAAAATAGATGAGAAACCTCAGTTTTGTATCAGATCATCTGGGGCATAAATTTGTCTCTGCTGCAGATGATTGTGTCAAACATGGTTGCTATCAAGGTCCTCCCTCATGTGCCAACGCAGACTGATGGGGAAGGTAGTTCTGATAGCTAAACTCCAGACGGGGAGTTCTAGGAACTGATCCTAGAACCTCTTTGTCCGGATGTACCTAAATTGAACCCTATGGATGAGGAGCGGGATGTCACTGAAGCTCATATGTGAGTCAAGACAGGGGAAACAATACTTTTGGCAATACAGTGTATATTTATTTAATGTTTACTGTCAGCTATCTGATTGGTACTGCAGTCAGATAACACAACGCGGGGATTGCATGGCATTCTCCGTGAGTCACATGACCACTTTTACGTTTAAGTCAACGCATGTGGCAACTCTGTATTTCTCTGGCTCTGGTCAACATATGATGTTACTCTGAGTATTGGCGGTTCTGGAGGTCAGCACCTGTTTCAGCTGCTGTCAGAGATCATCCAGCAGTTGGTTGTTGGTTGTGTTACATCACTGCGACTTCCAATAATATTAAACACGTTTGATATTATCAGAGCCCAAGACGAGGAAAAGACTGATAGAAATCAGCATAATTACCATCTCAAACTGAACGATCGAGGCCGCGGGGGCGACTCCAGTAAAATTCCTGAGATCTAATAAAGACTTCCAGTCTTTATTATTTGCGACGGTGAAAATCGTTTAGTCTGAGCCTAGCCTTTGGAAGGCAAGGCATAAAAACAACGTATGAATTTAGTATGTTAGACTTAAATGTTCAAGGCCATCACAGCAACAGCTTTGGGACATTGACTGTGTCATCATTAGGGCTGTAACGATACCCGTATCGAAATCGAAATCGCGATGCTCAGAGCCTCGATCCTGTCTCGCGGTGGGAGAAGGCAGGATCGCGACACCCTCCAAGCCCAGTTCAGACGCTTTAAAACTCAGTTCACTAGCAAGGACCACGCCACAACAAAAGGAGTGATGATGACGATGATGATGAAGGATTGATTGATTGATTGAAAGAAAGAATGAGATATGATGATGAGCCGGAGGAAGACCTAGTGTGGGGGTGTAGTCTATCGGTAGTGAGTCCGGCTTAGGGAACCCCCCCCTCAGATGGAACCCGAAATAAGAGAAGGAAGCAGACAAGGAACAAGAATGGAGGAGACGGTCAGATGATGGGAAAGAAGTAGGACAGCAGGAAGGAGAAGGGAGGCAGAGAAGAGGGGGGGGGCAAAGGCCAGGGAGGGGCAGCAGATGGAGAAAGGCCTAATGAAGCAGGCGGACGAGGCAAAAGGGAAGGTAGAGGAGATGCAACGAGAGGAAAGGGAGGGGAAGGGAGGGTCGTCGAGAGAACGAGAACCTGAGTTGATGAGGTGAGCGAGTATTTAAGGCTGCTCGGTGATTAGTGAGATTGGAGGCAGGTGTGGTTGAGGCGTGGTCCTGCTCCTGAACCTATGTTAATGAATTAACCTCATATCACAGAAAACTATATGACTTTTTCCCATCGGGCTACAGGCTATTGTAGCATTCAGTCGCTAACCAGACAGCACGTCTGTCTTAAAGGTAAAGTGTCACGTTTTTTTCGTGAGTGTCAAATGAAACTTGGCAGTTTTCCATCGGTACCTAAACCTTCAACCGGGATGAGTCACTCGCGCGCATCCAGCTCGGGAGTGTGCGGTTGAGGAGCGATGGCAGGTCTGCAGACACTGAGACCAGTAGAAAGACAGGAGGGGGGTCCTGTTCGTGTTCGGCAGGACAGACGCGCGTAGGACGTCAAGCTGGACCGAGCGCGTGGACGGCCGAGAGGTGGATACGTCACGGAACGGTGGTGAAACCCCCGCTGCTCCGCTGCTGGTTCAGACGTTTTTATTTGCTCTGACTTGTGATGGTTAATCAGCGGCGGTCCTGTCCTGACCAGCCCCCGCTTGCAGTGTGGAGTCCCGGCCGGTCCCTCACACAGCTCGCCCAATCAGAGCGGAGAGGAGGACCAGTGTCGGTAGGGACTCCCCGTGAAAGCCACAAAACGACCAACAGGATACCGCGCGTGTGCGCACGCATGTGTGAAGAAATAAACCAATAATAATAACAAAAATAATATTATTCTTCCATCCAGCCTGAACAAATAAGACCAATAGTGGCGGATCCCTGCGGAGCAGTGAAAGCATCCAGACCTCCTTCCCTTTGATTTAACTTTGAACAGCTGATTTTCAGCATGTTGGAGTTTCCAGCGATGCAACTGAAAATAAGTTGTTCCAGCCAACGGGAAAGTGAGGTGTGAATGCTTTCCTCCTCTCTGAGACGCGCTGCTATGTCATCATTTTTTCGGGTTAACATCAGCTCATGCTCGGCCATCATAACGCCACCATCTCCCGACATCTTCCCGTTGAAATTGTCCTCTGCAGGGAGCAGAGCAGCCTCTCACCCGACATGTGGACATGATGCTGTTCCTGAAGAACTCCAGCTTTAAATCAACAGGTTTGATGTAGAAAGCTGTCAAGGACTTATTTGTTATTTAACTTCATTTTTGATTAACAGCACAGTTCAATTATTTTTATTTTTCAAAAGCATTATTCTATTAGAGAAAAGAGAAATGTTTTATCCTTAGTTAATAATTCAATCATTTTGATTATTGTCTTCAGCAATGTTCGGTCCATTTGTTACATTAAGTTAAATGTTATAAATGCCATTGAAATAAAATACTTAAAAAAAATTAAAGTAAAAAAAAATAAACAAATTTTTTTAAATTAGAAAAAAAAATTAAAAAATCGTTATGTGTATCGAATCGTGGGTCAAAAATAAATGGTTTGGGCGCGGAGGACCCGGGTTCGATTCCCCGACACGACCCCTGGGTGAACCACTGTGGACCCCTGAGCAAGGTCCTTAACCCCCCACCAACTGCTCCCCGGGCGCTTTAAGTAGCAGCCCACTGCTCTCTGATACAGTACAGAGATGGTGAAATGCAGAGCCCTCATTTCCCCTCGGGGATCATACAAGTATCACAAAAAAAAAAATCGTGATACGAATCGAATTGTGAGTTGGTGTATCGTTACAGCCCTAGTCATCATGACAGTGATGTGGACGCACACAAGTAGGGCTGGGTATCGATTCAGATTTCAAGAATCGATTCGATTCCAATTCTTATGGTTTTGAATCGGTTATTTTTGATCTGTCCGATCCAATCCGATTTCGATTCGATCTCGATTCGATCTCAATTTGGTTTGCTGGTATTGAAAAAAATTTTAGCCTTTACCTGAATTCAATAACTCTGTAGTTATGCAACATATTAATGCTAGTAATATATTGATATTCTAAAATGAATGAATGAAGTAATGTAGTTAATGGTGGCTGTAAGGACCAAACCAAACCCTCTCCCCAGATACAGTCATCCACAAAATTATTCACACCCTCCAATTTAAAAAACGACTACATTCACAACAGTAATTCAAATGACATGAAACAAATAATAAAAATTCACAAAATTATGATTCAGTGAGGCAAAATACACAGTAAGTCAGCATTTAAAACTTAAAACGACTAGCGACTTACCCGCTAGCTCAATGCTAGCTATTAATGGAAAATGCCATTGACATGCTAACGGAATGAGCATCTAGGTCGTAACTTCAAAGATAACATACAAAATAGAAAGTATCAATTTTACATCGATCATGAACATTAACTGCATCTATTAAAGTACTTACAGGCAGATGTTTCCTCCGCTCTGTTTAAACTGAATCTTTAGAAACTACTTGTACCAGCCCCACCTAGTCTTCTTCTGGTACTGCACCAGTTTTCGTAGTCCTACACTCTGTCTAGCTCACTATCACCCCCTAGTGGAACGGCTGAGCCACTGCACTTAACCGGGGGCAGTACATTAAACGGTCATTTAAAAAAAAAGATAGGAAAAAATCGATCTTTGGACATATGAAATGATCTTTGGAAATTAATATGAGAATCGATTCAGAATTGGAAAATCGATTTTTTTGAACACAGCCCTACACACAAGTGATAATATATTTACTTCCCTCAAATTCCCTAAACCTTACCCCCTCCTCACCCATTACACCCACTAATGCGCACACATACCAGTACTCAGTCTCCTCCATTATCTTCAAAGTCTTGGATCCAAAACTATGGGGGTTAAAATATAGTTGTAAGGAGTTTTAAAACATTTGCAAGAGGCCCCAGCTGCTGCAGCCTTCTCTCAAGTTGAGCCAGTCAGGACTCAAAGCCAAGTGTCACTTGTGTTGTTTTGTGGATTATAGGCATTTTTAGGTACATTTACATCGCCAGTCATGCTATACTTACACAGCTGTGTTCTAAACGTGCAATCAAACAAGGTCCCAATAAAGACTGAATGCTTTGTAAGATGTAAATTAATGTTTTCTATTTTTATTTACAAGTGACTGCATTCCAGGTTTTACATTTTAGGAAACTATTCTACAAGGAAGTGCACATATGTAAGATTCCACGTCGATAATTAAGTCCAACCAATCAAACCAGTAAAGGAATGAGGCACATAACTGCTACGTGTCTCCGATCTCCATCTGTTCCAGGAATTTATTGACATTGGTTGACTTTTGTGTTCTCACTCTTCCATTTATCTTCTCTGCATCCTGTTGTCATCCGTCTACTGCACACTTTTTCTGTCCACCCCCTTCCCCTACTCTCCTGGTTTTTTACGACGCAGTCGAAACCTAGGTCGGCAAGCTGTCGCTCCTGAGGGGGGGGAACAGCTGGGAATAAGACAAAATGATGGTTTAAGACCCCACCACCACTGCTGCCTCCCCCCATAACCTGTCTCCGCTGAAAGAAGAGCAGCAGAGAGCAAGCGGAGCTAACACCTGGAATCACAGCTGCCTCTCATTTACCTTTCTGTTTGCTCTGTTTCAGGGATTTAACACGTGTATCAGCTGAGCCTACAGCAAGCAGAAGCATGCAGGATCATCCCAGATCACATTATTACAACCATCCCAGCACTTCTCATTAGAATTTTTTCCATTTATTTGTTTATTCAATAGGGACAGACCATATAAAAATAGAAATGCACGATATAATATTACTCCTACCGGTATCCTTAAAACTGAGTATCAGACATCAGCCACCCCACTGATATTTAACCGATCAGCCTGCTGTTTCTGAAGTCTAAAAATAAAAGAAAAAGACTTTTTCTTTTTCTTCAAAAACTTCTTTTTTACAGACTTTAAAACTTCTAAAGACTAGGCGTGGGGAAAATATCGATACACTGAAATATCGTGTATTTTCATTTGCTGATATCATATTGACATTTAAAAACACAGTATCAATCTATTTCACAAATGAAATCTTGCAATATTTTGTTGTTCTGTTACGAAATCTTGCGAAGATTCACAAAAAAATATTTTGATATTTTCATATGCTGATATATTGACATTTGAAAACGCAGTATCCATCTATTTTATTAACAAAATCTCACGATATTTCATTATTGTTACAAAATCTCCTGAGAATTCAGGAAATCTCGTGAGATTTTGAAACAGAAAAATGAAATCTTGCAAGATTTTTCAGTAAAATAGATTGATGCCTTGCTTTTAGACATTGATATAATACCAGCATATGAAAATATTGTGATATTTCAGTGTATCAATATTTTTTCCCACCCCTATTTTTTAAAGTGTTGGAAACGGATAACAAAACTGCTATGTACAATGACTGCTTATTTTTTCCAGCTTTAATATCGGTATCGATATCAGCCACACCAGTTTTAAAATATCGGCATATCAGATATCAGCCAAAATTCCAATATTGTGGATCCCTATATAAAAACAAACAAACAACAACAACAACAACAAAAAAAACAACCTCTAAATATGCCAGATAAAGCCAAGAGGCTAGAGAGGAAATACAGAAACATCCATTTATAGAGTAAATAAAACAGTTATCAATCCAAACAAACCTAAATTGATGAGATAAAGCTGCTAGAAGAGAGAAAAGAATATATGGTTTAAAAAAGGTGACATTATTCAGATCTATACAACAAAGAAAACAGGTAGTACAACAACATAGCACAAAGTAAAACCATGTCACTAGAAATCTCAGAAAATTAGCAAATATGGCTGTAATGATACCCGTATCGAAATCGAAATCGCAACACTCAGAGCCTCGATCCTGTCTCGCGGTGGCAGGATCGCGACACCCTCCACGCCCAGTTCAGACGCTTTAAAACTCAGATCACAGAAAACTATATGACTTTTTCCCATCGGGCTACAGGCTATTGTAGCATTCAGTCGCTAACCAGACAACACGTCTGTCTTAAAGGTAAAGTGTCACGTTTTCTTCGTGAGTGTCAAATGAAACTTGGCAGTTTTCCATCGGTACCTAAACCTTCAACCGGGATGAGTCACTCGGCGCATCCAGCTCGGGAGTGTGCGGTTGAGGAGCGATGGCAGGTCTTCAGACACTGAGACCAGTAGAAAGACAGGAGGGGGGTCCTGTTCGTGTTCGGCAGGCCAGACGCGCGTAGGACGTCAAGCTGGACCGAGCGCGTGGACGGACGAGAGGTGGATACGTCACGGAACGGTGGTGAAGCCCCCGCTGCTCCGCTGCTGGTTCAGACGTTTTTATTTGCTCTGACTTGTGATGGTTAATCAGCGGCGGTCCTGTCCTGACCAGCCCCCGCTTGCAGTGTGGAGTCCCGGCCGGTCCCTCACACAGCTCGCCCAATCAGAGCGGAGAGGAGGACCAGTGTCGGTAGGGACTCCCCGTGAAAGCCACAAAACGACCAACAGGATACCGCGCGTGTGCGCACGCATGTGTGAAGAAATAAACCAATAATAATAACAAAAATAATATTATTCTTCCATCCAGCCTGAACAAATAAGACCAATAGTGGCAGATCCCTGCGGTGCACCTTCCCCATGAACATGGACCAACATTAGGGCTGGATATCGATTCAGATTTCAAGAATCGATTCGATTCCAATTCGTATGGTTTTGAATCGATTATATTTGATCTGTCCGATTCAATCCGATTTCGATTCCATTTCGATTCGATCTCGATTCAATCTCAATTTGGTTTGCTGGTATTGAAAAAAATTTTAGCCTTTACCTGAATTCAATAACTCTGTAGTTATGCAACATATTAATGGTAGAATTATATTAATATTCTAAAATGAATGAATGAAGTAATGTAGTTAATGATGGCTGTAAGGACCAAACCAAACCCTCTCCCCAGATACAGTCATCCACAAAATTATTCACACCCTCCAATTTAAAAAACGACTACATTCACAACAGTATTTCAAATTACATGAAACAAATAATAAAAATTCACAAAATTATGATTCAGTGAGGCAAAATACACAGTAAGTCAGCATTTAAAACTTAAAACGACTAGCGACTTACCCGCTAGCTCAATGCTAGCTATTAATGGAAAATGCCATTGACATGCTAACGGAATGAGCATCTAGGTCGTAACTTCAAAGATAACATACAAAATAGAAAGTATCAATTTTACATCGATCATGAACATTAACTGCATCTATTAAAGTACTTACAGGCAGATGTTTCCTCCGCTCTGTTTAAACTGAATCTTTAGAAACTACTTGTACCAGCCCCACCTAGTCTTCTTCTGGTACTGCACCAGTTTTTGTAGTCCTACACTCTGTCTAGCTCACTATCACCCCCTAGTGGAACGGCTGAGACACTGCACTTAACCGGGGGCAGTACATTAAACGGTCATTTAAAAAAAAAGATAGGAAAAATCGATCTTTGGACATATGAAATGATCTTTGGAAATTAATATGAGAATCGATTCAGAATTGGAAAATCGATTTTTTGAACACATTCCTAACCAACATACCTGTCAACAGGTGCAGACGTCTGATTGGATGTTACAGAAAACACCTGATTGCAGTGATTAGGCTCGTTCGGATTGACTGCGTCTGTCTACCGTCTGACTTCATGGTCAGACGAGAGCTGCGTGAGTCTCGGGGGCGGACCATAAACGCAGCGCATCTCAGCTGGACAAGTTCGCCAACGTGAAGACTGCAATAACGGAGGATCTCGCGGCATTTGCCTTTATTGAGCTCAAAGTTACTGAATGCTGTGCAGAAGTGATCAAGTCTAATTTCAGAGTATTGAAACAGCGTGTTGTTGACGCTGATTACATGAACTTAAACTGGACTGTAGTAGACTGAATGTTGTTTACCTGTTAAGGTGCAACACAGAGGACAATAATCTGGTAAATGTCCTGGCTCAAATATAAAAACCATAAACGCTTTGCCTTGAAGAATAATATAAAAACAAATAAAGAAATAGAAACTTCTTTTTTCTAGATGGGGCTGGAAATAAATATTATATATTATATATTTTTTATTTTATTTTTATTAAGGATTTGGGTAGCATACTCATGGATGACATAAGGGGGAGCAAGTGGAAAGGTGGATACACACCAATAAGTCCATCAAATCCAAATTCTGAAGAGGATTTGTGAAAGTTTTGGTATAACTTATTAAGCTTTATATTTATCTGAGTAGAATAACTTGTGGCTGCAACACGTTTGTGTTCCTCTGTTGCTGCAGTCAGATATCAGTCTGTTCATAAATCAGTCTGTCCAGATATCAGTCTGTTCATAAATCAGTCTGTCCAGATATCAGTCTGTCCAGATATCAGTCTGTCCAGGTTTGTGAACATCAGCCTAACTACAGTATGAAACACCAAGGCTGATTTTGTAGCCTGTTTAAAACACCTAAATGGATTTATTAGTGGGGGACAGTCCCGTCCAACAATCGGAGCTTGCGTCAGTGAGAGGTGAAACCAATCAGAACCAGGTTCCGGCGGCGGTGGAGGCAGGTCCAAAAGCTGCAGTTGCTGAGGAGGAACTGCACGCTCCGACTGCAGACGGACGGCTCCCGCGATGTTTGATGATCATGTGGTCTGGTCACGTTTTCCGGTGCCGTGCAGGCGCAGTCTGAAGTCGGACAAAGTTTCTAACCAGCATGCAACATTCCAGGACCACAATCCCTCACTTCCAGCCGAGTTGCGCTGCAGATAGCCAAAGTCGAACGAGCCTATTGTCTCAAAGTGTTGCTCAACAACATTTTAGTTCAGGAGCCCCATGCTTGTTTTATTTTGTGTGTGTTTATTTTTTATATTTCTGTTGAACCACAATTCAGAATCAATGTCATGATTTTCATAGAAGTTTTATTTATTTTTACTTTTGCCAATTTCAACTTATTTCACTGACAGATGATTTTTTTTCCCTTCTTTAACTTGAGGGTATGAATAATTTTGAGAGCGACTATGCATGTATGTTTGTATGCATATATTTATATATATATATACATACAGGTAGGCCTACTACCCAAATAAATTAGAATATCCTGAAAAAGTTCATGTATTTCTGTATTTCAACTTAAAAGGTGCAATTTACATATCATTTAGACAAATTATATGTGAATTAATATATTTCAAGCTTTTATTTGTTTGGATGTTGCTGATTAGAAGTTGCAGCTTAAGAAAACCTCAAATTCATATACTGTTAAAAACTCCAGTATTGTAGGTTCAGAGTGTCACATTCTAATCAGGTCAGTAATCCAAAACACCTCCATAAGTTCTCTGAGCCTTTAAAAAGTATCTGTGTTGGTTTAGAAGAATTCACAATCATGGGGAAGATGCTGATCTGACAGTTGTGCAGAAAACCATCACTGACTCCCTGCACAAGGTGGAAAGACACAAAAAGTGATAGAAAAGAAGCTGGATGTTCTCAGAGTGTCTCAAAGCACATTAATGGACAGTTAAGTGGAAGGAAGAAGTGTGGAAGAAAACGGTGTAGAAGCCGGAGGGCTGACAGCAGCCTGGAGAAGATGGTCAGGAAAGGGCCTTTCAGACGTGTGGAGGACTTCATAAGGAATGGACCTGTGAGCTTAATCAAGTCCAGCATCAATGCAGCCGTCTACCAGGACATTTTGGAGACCTTCATGCTTGCTTCAGTGGACCAGCTGTATGGGGATGCAGACTTCATCTTCCAGCAGGACTTGGCACCTGCCCACACTGCCAAAACTACCAAATCCTGCTTCAACAACCATGGATCACCATGCTGGATTGGCCCGCAAACCCACCTGACCTGAACCCCATTGAAAACATGTGGGACATCGTCAGAGAAAGCTGAACAGGAAGAGAGCGAACAATAAAGAAGAGCTCAAGGCTGTGATGGAAGCATGTTGGTCTCCATAAAAGCTGAGATATGCCACAAGCTGCTAGCATCCATGCCACGCCGGGTTAAAGCTGCTAGCATCCATACCACGCCGGGTTAAAGCTGCTAGCATCCATGCCACGCCGGGTTAAAGCTGCTAGCATCCATGCCACGCCGGGTTAAAGCTGCTAGCATCCATGCCACGCCGGGTTAAAGCTGCTAGCATCTATGCTACGCCGGGTTAAAGCTGCTAGCATCCATGCCACACCGGGTTAAAGCTGCTTGCATCCATGCCACGCCGGGTTAAAGCTGCTAGCATCCATGCCACGCCGGGTTAAAGCTGCTAGCATCCATGTCACGCCGGTATAAATCTGCTAGCATCCATGCCACGCCGGGTTAAAGCTGGTAGCATCCATGCCACGCCGGGTTAAAGCTGCTAGCATCCATGCCACGCCGGGTTAAAGCTGCTAGCATCCATGCCACACCGGGTTAAAGCTGCTAGCATCCATGCCACGCCGGGTTAAAGCTGCTAGCATCCATGCCACGCCGGGTTAAAGCTGCTAGCATCCATGCCACGCCGGGTTAAAGCTGCTAGCATCCATGCCACACCGGGTTAAAGCTGCTAGCATCCATGCCACGCCGGGTTAAGAGGTCATTCACACAAAAGGGCCCAAACCGAGTACTAAGTACACGTGCAAGATTTTACTTTAGAAGGCCTGATATTTTTGTATTTAAAGTCCTTTTTTAATTGATTTCATGCAATATTCTAATTTTTAAGTTTTAGAATTTGAGGTTTTCTTAAGCTGCAAGTTCTAATCAGCAACATCCAAACAAATAGAAGCTTGAAATATATTGATTCACATATTATTTGCCTATAAAATATGTAAATTGCACCTTTTAAGTTGAATTATAGAAATACATGAACTTTTTCACAATATTCTAAGTTTTTGGGTAGTACCTATATATATACAGGTGCTGGTCAACGAATTAGAATAATTTGAAATAGTGCAATCATTAAATTCTTCGAATGCATTTTTTGTGCAGAAAGCAAATCAGGTGTTCCCCGCACCTGTCCTACTCGTTAGACTAATCACAGAACTCGTCACCTCTAAAACATTTGCTCAGCTGAGCTTTCCAAAAGGCCCATTTAGGCCATTTAACTGTGACACTGTTGTTTTATTGAATTAGAATAATGGAGAAACCGTTTCATTGAATCAGAATAATTTTTATTATAATTAGAATCATCACTTTCTCAGTACTTTGTGGCTGCCCAATTGGCTCGTATGACTGCCTGAAGTCTCCGCGGCATCGATTTGACCAGCTTGTCGCAAGATAACTATCTGAGAGATACTACTATATTCTGCTCCGAGAGCAAAGATCCCCAAATCTCCTTTACTCAGCCAGATATCAGATACTAGCACGTATTACATACTACCACATAACAGATACTACCATATATTAGATACTACCATATATCAGATACTAGCAGGATGAGGTGGAACGGGAGATTCTCATCGCCATGAGGTGGAACGGGAGATTCTCATCGCCATGAGGTGGAACGGGAGATTCTCATCGCCATGAGGTGGAACGGGAGATTCTCATCGCCATGAGGTGGAACGGGAGATTCTCATCGCCATGAGGTGGAACGGGAGATTCTCATCGCCATGAGGTGGAACGGGAGATTCTCATCACCATGGGTGGAACGGGAGATTCTCATCGCCATGAGGTGGAACGGGAGATTCTCATCGCCATGAGGTGGAACGGGAGATTCTCATCGCCATGAGGTGGAACGGGAGATTCTCATCGCCATGAGGTGGAACGGGAGATTCTCATCACGGATGTGCAGCCCTCAAACCTTCCACTGTGTTATCCTATCGTCTCAATATGGAGCAAAAACTCAGAGGAAAGGTTACACCTTGTGAATGTTTGTGGTACATTCCCCTAGGAATTAAGGTAATTCAAAATAAAAGGGTGTCCCATCCAGTTCTACAATCGTGGATCTAAGTTATTGTGGTGAAGAGAATTCTTACCATAAAGTAGGTTCTTGGGATTCTGACTCACATTTCACTCAATCAAAAAATATTACTTTTATACCTATTCACATAAAATATGGTTCTTTTATAACCTATAAAGATAAAGTCCTAGAAGTTTAATTCGGAAATAAATGTTGTAAATGGCTCGATGTTCCACAAACACAAAAATAATTCATCCATTGAAACGTTCATTGCTGCTTCTTAGGGTCAGCTCAAGGCTGTATCCTGTTTCTGATCATTTCTTACCAATAGGGCCCTTCAACACACTACCAGGAAGCCATTTCAGCTTAACCAGGGTTACATTTGGTTCTAACTTTACAAAGTAACATCTATAATATAGTGTCTGACTTTTGGAATCTAGCAGTTTGATCTATTTTCTGAGGATAATTTTGACTGTTCAGGAATTTCAAACATCTCTGTAGTTGTTCTCCAGCTGGACGTTATTGCTGTACAGCTCAGCAGTGCACTCTAATTACTTCATACTTATGTGAACTTTGCCGTGTAGATCTGTCCATGTTTCGTTTAGTCTCAGGTCAACATTGTTTTTTCATACTGACCTGATCCTCGTAGTTGCTAAAAATCACATCCTTAAACAAAAATCTTTTTTTTACACACAGAATTGCAAATCTAATGTTTCCATGAAAGGACTTTTAGGAATCACGGCTTGGATTAATGATTTGCAAAGACCCAACAAAGTGATGAATATTTCTATAAAGGAATATGAATATTTTATTACAATCTGACATTGTATGAAAATCAAAGATGCAAATGAAAGAATTAGACAGGAATTAAAGCTTTATGTACGTTTTGAAAAGGGAATATGCACATGACTACATACTCTTTAATTTAGGTCCAATTATTTCTTTGGCTGACAGAAATACATAATTATCAGCTATAAAAACACACCAGCATGACAAATGGGATTTTACTGGTTTATTGGGTTGTATTGTGACCAGCAATCTTGTTAGAACAGCATTAGAAAAGCCAAGGAATTTCAAAAGTCCATTCGATATTTTTAATTCCTGTTTGAACCTGCAAAACCTTCAATTACATTTTCTAAATGCAGTATTGAAGTATTCCAGATGCTTTCACTGCCATTTCAAATTATTGTCAGTCAGTCATTTTCTGTACCGCTTATCCAGTTCAGGGTCGCGGGGGTTGCTGGAGTCTATCCCAGCTATCATCAGGCGAGAGGCGGGGTACACCCTGGACAGGTCACCAGTCTGTTGCAGGACCAACACAGAGAGACAGACAACCATTCACACTCACATTCATTCCTAGGGACAATTTAGAGTGATCAATTAACCTAACATGCATGTCTTTGGATGGTGGGAGGAAGCCGGATCTCGTGAGATTTCATAATTTTGTTACAAAATCTTAGGATATTTTGTGGATTCTCACGAGATTTCATTAGTGAAATAGATCAATGCTGCGTTTTTAAATGTCATTATGATATCAGGATATGAAAATATTGCGATATTTCAGTGTGTTGATATTTTTTCCCACCCCTGGTCTTTAGAAGTTTTAAAGTCTGTAAAAAAAAAGAATTTTTTGAAGAAGAAAAAGAAGAAGTTTTTGTTTTTTTAGCTTTTAGAAACAGCGGACTGATTGGTTAAATATCGGTTAAGTATCGGTTAAAAATCGGTGGAGTGGCCGATGTCTGATACTCAGTTTTAAGGCCGATATAGGCCGATACCGATAGTGGGCTGACTGTATCGTGCATCCCTAATAATGAACTAATAAATGTTCGTAAATTATTGATGTAAGGCCCTCTCACAAATGTTCAAAGATGTCAGAGAATAATATCCCGTATTCAGAGGTTGCAGGTGGTTGGCGAGAGTAATTTAATGACCTCAAAGTAAATCAGAAAGCAGTGAGTCACACTTTACTTCAGCAGAAAATTATTCATGGTTTCTGTTGCTGTTTAACTCCAGTTGCAGTCTCTGTTTGTGTACATTTAAACATTAAAATTGAAGAACTTAAACATTGGGATATTTTATAATACATGGTACAGAAGAATCATCAGGCGATGAGCCAAATTAATGCCATCTAGATCAACTATAAAGCTAGATAATTTAGTCCTGAGTTTTTTGGGTCCAAAGACTATAACCTCGGTCTTGTCTGAATTTAGAAGCAGAAAGTTCAGGGTCATCCAGCTCTTTATGTCACTAAGACATCTTTGTAATCTAACAAACTGATTGGTTTCATCAGGCTTCATAGATAAGTATCTGCATAACAATGAAAATTTATGCCATGTTGTCTGATGATATTATCCAAAGGAAGCATGTATAATGTGAAGAGAATTGGTCCGAGCACAGAACCCTGGGGAACTCCATGAGTTACTCTGGTGTGTGCTGATAACTCGTTGACATTAATAATGATGCAGAGTACTCCATATCGCCGGGATTTTTAAGCATTTTCAATGATTTTTGGAGAGTCACAGAATATTGTGTACTATGCCTATGCAAACACTGAATGTACTAAAGGAAAGCTTAGACTATCTTCTTTTATCATTAGTAATCTGCAGTAGAATATGGATGTGTTGCAGCGAAAATGCCTGCTTCTGACAAAAAGATGAGAAAACGAGCTTTAAATGCTGCAATGCACTTCAAGTGGAAAATGTTTGTTTCCAATATTTTTTTTTACTTTAGTAACACCTTCCTCATCTTAACAGCTGTTTACTTTTATGAAACAACAAAAACAACACTGAGAAAAGAGTTTTGGTGGCAAAATAATTATTCACTAGCTAAATAAGCCATAACATCTGACAGAAATGTCTCCCTCTATCCCTCTTTCTATTCGACAGCACCAAAGCTTGCGCAGCTTGGGTGCGCAAGCTCCCCCGATTAGAACCCGCAGTTAACGTGGAAACACGTGATTGGCAGTTAACGTTCGGATTTGAATTAACGTGTTTACACGTGAATGGCAGCCGGTGAGTTAACAAAGTTTAGAATGAATGAATGAATAAATGATTAATTATTAAGAAATTAATACTATTAAATGAATGAATAATCATTAATTAATGACTCAATGAATTAATTAATGGAATAATTTATGCATAAATGAATTAGTAATGAATGAATTACTTAATTATTAACTAGTTTATTAAGTAACACCAACATTTATAAATATATGTGTGATATATGTGTGTGTGTGTGTGTGTGTGTGTGTTGCATCTCTTTCTAAGAACATATATTAAAAGTCACCATATGAGTGCATTAAGATTTCCATTTGAAGTGGGGTGAAAAACGCAGTCTTCCTCTTTCCCGTTGCCATGATAACGCGCCAAATTGGATCTCAATTGATGCTGACTTTTTATGGTTGTGGTGCACGCGCTGAACTCCGGGTGAAACTACTCTGAGTTAATTAAACCAACTCAGATGAGCTGAGAAACTCTGAAGAAACTCAGAGTTTCTTCTCTCATAGTAGATCTTTTTTTTAATTTTTTTTATACTTGTATGATCCCCGAGGGGAAATCAGGGCTCTGCATTTCACCATCTCTGTACTGTGAGTATCAGAGAGCAGTGAGCTGCTACTTAAAGCGCCCGGGGAGCAGTTGGTGGGGGGGTTAAGGACCTTGCTCAGGGGTCCACAGTGATTCACCCAGGGGTCGTGTCGGGGAATCGAACCCGGGTCCTCCGCACCCAAGCCCACGACGCTTCAGTGTTACTCAAGAGTAATACAACGGACCCCTGTGCTCATCAGTTGGCACTAATAATGGTAAGTGGTGTTTTCGGCCAGCACAGCAAGGCCTACATGGGATTTCCTGGTATCATCTATGATGCTAATGTGCAGCTGCTAAGCTAAGTGAGTCTGTCCACTGTCCACTGTCGAAGGAGCCTCAGTGAGTGAAGTCCCCGAGACCAACTTAAAACCAACCACCAGAGGAAGCCAAAAGTAATATCTGGAAACAGGCCCAACACAGACTCCAATAGCAGCTGAGCACATGAATGAGGGAAGTAATCCTAATTATATTACTTGTAATGATTAAGGTTATCACTGCGTAATTAGTACCTGAATGACCGATTTTAATGAAATAAGGTGTAGTGTGAGCAAATGTCTAGAGAAAGATGTCAAAAGACTGATTTTTAAATGACTGTTGGTGTAAAAAGGAGGCATTTAAGTTAACCTTGGGCAGCACGGCCTGTTCCCAAACAAGCAGATAACGCTAATAGAGTTGTGGCTGGCTATCTCCAGACAAGCTCTCCCTAAAGTCCAAAATCCTGCGTAACGCCTGATCAGGGACTCTTCATCACTGTTGCAGTTCAGCACCGGACAGCGCTGAGTCAGTGACTTATTAAGAAGTTTCCTTACCTGGAAAGCCTTGTTGGAACGGTGGGGCGTTTGTCTGTCAGAATAGTGGGATTCGCAGCCAGTTTAACACAATCTGAACTAAAGCCAGAGTTGGTAATCCTGCTCAGAAACACTTGTTCTACTGGGCGAAATGGTCCTTCCATCCCGACAGTATCAATACATCATGTATTCATAAAAGGAAGGAAAAGTCATACATCTGTGAGAGCTGCAGGTCTATAAAAACTCTGACCAACTCCTGCCATTCACACCAAAACCAGGAATTGGTAATTCACCATATGGAAAGAAGAATTGATGCCTTTAAGTCTCGTATCTGTCCGTCCCCCTGTGCGCCGCTCACTGTGAACAAATATAGCTAACGGACTGCTAACTGCTGCTGCGCCAGAAAACCAAAATAAAACAAAACAACAGATAAGGATTAGGTCTTGGAGGCACTGACGTTTGCAGTGTGGACTTTTTACACCACAGAAGGAGTTGAAGGTGAGTGGATTGGTTTTGGCTTTTAGAAATGTGGTTGTTCAACTGTTTGCTAGCAAGCTAACAAGCTGAGCTATCCACTCAGCTGTCATCGTTAACCTGCTCGTAAAAAATCGGCACACATGTCCCGGGGCTGTGAAGGCGTGGTTTCAGGTGGTGTATTTTTTAAAACTGTCGCTTGCTTGAACCGTTTTTCCAACATTGACAACCCTAGTTTTAAAGGCAGGGTGGATAATGTCTTCCAGGAACATATTTTACTTTATTGCGTAAAGTCTTTTTCACACCCTAATTGCAGACAATTAATTTAATGTTCTGACACAAAAATGAAAAAAAAAAAAAATCACCTGTGGAAGTACAGGACTGGAAAAAACCCTTCCATTTAAATGAATTTCATTGGATGGGGCTGCGAACGGCCCGTGCTTATTGATTGAATGATTCTTATGTCCATCAAATTCGACCGCCGTGAGTCGTGTCCACCTTCCTCAAGTGTACGCGCTCACAACTAGCCGTGAGCGTCTCACAGTGCAGATGAACCAAGACCAACATGGCTGCTCGCTGCTCTTATCTTTGCCGCTGTTTGCTCTTAAAAAGATGTTGATGAAGTCATGGAGGTGTTGGTGTTTGCAGTGAGGATGTTTTACACCACAGAAGAAGTTGGAGGTAAGATTATCACTTTTAGAAAAGGTTTCTCTGCTATTTACTGGGAAGCTAATGAGTGAGCCACTCGGCTGTTATGTTCGCCGACAACTATCGCGGACACATCCCTGTGCTCTGGCGTGGTTTTGGGGGTGTATATTTTTTAAATTTAGCTTGCTGGAACCATTTTTTCAGGATCCCCTACCCTCCCCTTTAATCAGCAACCTAATAGCAGCCTATAGTTTTTTTTCACTTGCCAGTGTTGTTAGTTCTTTGAAATATAGCATTTGGCTGCTTGTAGCTGCAGCTTGATGAAGCCATTGGTGATTTTATCAGGACCATGCCGTATTAAAAGTCTGTACTGTTTTCTCATTAAACAAGGCTGATTCTGAGACTGTAGGCTAAGTGGTTTGATTCAATGAAGAACTGAAGCCACTAAAAAACACTATATCCTCATTTATTAAGTTCATGATATACAGCTGTGTGAAAAAGTGTTTGCCCCCTTCCTAATTTCTTACTTTTTTGCATGTTAGTCACAATTAAGTGTTTCAGATCATCAAACAAATTTAAATGTGAGACAAAGATAACACAAGTAAACAGAAAGTGCAGTCGTTGCCTTGTCTTTTCTTTGTCGTCTATTCCTCGTTGCTTTGTCGTTCCTTTGTTGTTGCTTTGTCGTCTATTCGTCACCGCTTTGTCATTGCTGTGTCGTCTATTTGTCGTCGCTTTGTTGTCGCTTTGTCTTCGCTTTGTCGTTGCTTTGTCGTTGCCTTGTCATGGTCTTATCCTTGCTTGGTCACTTTGCCGTTTCTTGGTTGTCTATTCGTCACCGCTTCATCGTCGCATTGTCGTCTATTCATCGTTGCCTTTTCCTCGCCTTGTCTTTGCTTTTTCGTCTATTCGTCATTGCTTTGTCGTTGATTTGTCGTCTATTGCACCGCTTCGTCATTGCTTTGTCGTGTATTTGTCACTGCTTCATCTTTGCTTTATCGTTGCTTTGTTGTCTATTCGTCGTTGCTTTGTCTTTTCTTCTTCACCGCCTCGTCATCACCTTGTCGTCTATTCGTCGCCTTGTCATCGTTGCTTTGCTTTTTCATTGCTTTATCGTTGTTGCTTTGTAGTTTATTCGTCGTTGCTTTGTTATTGCTTTGTCGTTTATTTGTCACTGCATAGTCATCCCTTGTCATCTATCCGTTGCCTTGTTGTCGTTGCTGTGCCGTTGCTTTGTCATTGTTTTGTCGTTGTTTTGTCGTTGCTGTGTCATTGCTGTGTTGTTGCTTGTGTCATTGCCTTGTCGTTGCCTTGTCATCGTCTTATCCTTGCTTTATCGCTTTGTTGTTGCCTTGTCGTCTATTCGTCACAGGGTTATCGTTGCTTTGTCCTCTATTCATTGTTGCTTTGTCATTGCTTTGTCGTATATTCGTCACAGCTTCATTGTTGCTTTATTGTTGCTTTGTTGTCTATTCGTTGTTGCTTTGTTGTTGCTTTGTCGTCTATTCGCCACAGCTTTGTCGTCTATTTGTCTTTGCTTTGGTGTTGCTTTGTCGTCGTTTTGTCATCGCTTTGTTGTCGCCTTGTCCTTGCCTTGTTGTCGCCTTGGTGTTGCCTTTGCCGTTTCTTTGTCTATTCGTCGCCGCTTCGTCGCCACTTCGTTGTCCTTTTGTCGTTGCTTTGTTGTTTATTCATCACCACTTCGTCATTGCTTTGTTGCTTTGTCTATTCGTCGTTGCTTTGTCGTTGCTTTGTCCTTGCTTTGCTTTGCCTCTATTCGTCACCGCTTCGTCAATGCTGTGTTGTCTATTTGTCCTCACTTTGTCTTCGCTTTATCTTCGCTTTGTCGCTATCTTGTTGTTGTCTTGTCGTCGTCTTGTCGCCGCTTTATTGTCTATTCGCCATTGCTTTGTCGTTGCGTTGTAGTTGCCTTGTCGTCGTCTTATCCTTGCTTGGTCACTTTGCCGTTTCTTGGTCGTCTATTTGTCACCGCTTCATTGTCTATCCGTCACCGCTTCATCGTTGCTTTGTCGTCTATTCATCGTTGCGTTGTCCTCGCCTTGTACTTGCTTTTGCTTTGTCGTCTTTTGCACCGCTTCGTTGTTGCTTTGTCGTCTATTCTATGCAGTTTCGTCGTTGTTTTGTCATATACAGTATTTTCACTGCTTCATCTTTGCTTTATCATTGCTTTGTTGTCTATTTGTCGTTGCTTTGTTGTTGCTTTGTCTTTTCTTCGTCACTGCTTTGTCATCACGTTGTCGTCGCGTTGTCTAGTCGTCGCCTTGTCATCGTTGCTTTGTCGCTTTGTCATTGCTTTATTGTTGTTGCTTTGTCATTTTTTTGTCTTTGCTCTGTTATTGCTTTGTCGTTTATTCATCACCACATCGTCATCCCTTATCATCTATTCGTCGCCTTGTTGTCGTTGCTGGGTCGTTACTTTGTCATTGTTTTGTCGTTGCTGTGTCCTTGATGTGTCGTTGCTTTGTCATTGCTTTGTCGATGCTTTGTCATCGTCTTATCCTTGCTTTGCCGCTTTGTTGTTGTTTGTCGTCTATTCGTCACCGCTTCATCGTTGCTTTGTCCTCTATTCTATTCTATTCTATATATGTTTTCGTCCATATTATTTACCCAGAGAGTTTGCCTGTGTTATTCTGGTAGCGGTTTATATAATACCAAGTACCGCACCAGAGACAGCCTGTGATGTCATCAGCTCCGTCGTGGCTAAACTACAAACACAGCATCCAAACTCATTCATGGCGATCTCTGGAGACTTCAACGTCTCCCTCTCTGCTACGTTGCTAACTTTCCAGCAGTTTGTCAGCTGCTCCACCAGAGAAAACAAGATGTTGGACTTATTTTATGCAAATACAAAGAATGCATACAGCTCCTCTGCCCTGCCTCCTTTAGGAAGATCAGATCATAAACTGGTTCTTCTCACCTCCACCTACAAGCCCATCGTTCAGCAGCAACCAGTCATTAGGAGGACGATTAAAACCTGGTCTACTGAGGCTGAAGATGCTCTGAGAGGGTGCTTTGAGGCCACAGACTGGAATGTCCTCTGTGAACCTCATGGAGATGACATCAACACCATGACTGAGTGTGTGACAGATTACATAAACTTCTGTGTGGACAACATCGTTCCAACAAGAACAGTGAGGTGCTTCCCCAATAACAAACCCTGGATCACCAGTGACCTGAAAAAGCTGCTGAACATCAAAAAGAAAGCTTTCAGGGATGGAGACAGGGAGTTACTGAAGACCACACAAAAACAACTGAAAACACAAACTAAGAAGTGAAGGAGGACGACAGGAAGAAGTTGGAGAGCAGCTCCAGCAGAACAACGTGAGGGATGTGTGGTCGGGAATGAAGAAGATCACTGGCTTCAAGTTAAAGGGGGACCAGACTGATGGAGGTCTGGACAGAGCTAACGAACTGAACATGTTCTTCAATAGGTTCAGTTCCCCCTGCTGACAACCCAACACACCACACACCCTCCATGAGTCCACAGCTTTCCTGTCCCACCTCCACTCTGTCACCCTGCACCTCAGTCATGGACCTGAACACAGCCTCCTCTCCCTCCACATCAGGACATCCTGAGACCTCTTTTGATTCCACCTCCAGCCTGACTATCTCCTGTGACCAGGTCAAGAAACAACTAGAAAAACTGAACCGGAACAAGGCTGCAGGTCCAGATGGTGTCAGTCCCAGAGTTCTCAAGACCTGCTCAGAACAACTATGTCCGGTTCTCCAGCACCTTTTTAACACCAGCCTGAGACAGAACAGAGTTCCTGTGCTGTGGAAAACATCCTGTCTTGTTCCTGTCCCTAAAAAACCACAACCAGCTGAACCAAATGACTACAGACCAGTTGCTCGGACATCTCACATCATGAAAGTCCTGGAGAGACTCTTACTGGCTCACCTCAACAAGCAAGTGAATACCTTTCAGGACCCATTACAGTTCGCATATTGTAATGGGCTTGGGGTTGAAGACGCCATCATCTTCCCTCTTCAGAGAGCCCACTCTCATCTGGACCAGTCAGGCAGCATTTTGAGGGTCATGTTCTTTGATTTTTCAAGTGCCTTTAATACTATTCAGCCTGCTTTGCTATGTCAGAAGCTCCATACCTTCCAGTTGGATCCTCCACAACCACCTGGATTTACGACTACCTCACAAACAGACCACAGTTTGTGAGACTGAAAGGTTGTGTGTCTGAGATGGTGGTCAGCAGCACTGGAGCACCACAAGGAACTGTACTCTCACCATTCCTCTTTACACTGTACACCTCAGACTTCCAGTACAACTCTGATCCTGTCATCTGCAGAAATACTCTGATGACTCTGCAGTTGTGGGGTGTATCAGTGATGGACAAGAAGCCGAGTACAGGGAACTGGTCAATCAGTTTGTGAAATGGTAACAATCAGCTCATCTTAAATACCAGCAAGACTAAAGAGATGATTGTTGACTTCAGGAGGAGCAAGAATAAGCAGCATAGTCCTGTCTACATCCTGGAAGAGGAGGTGGAGGTGGTGGAGAACTACAAATACCTGGAGTTCAGCTGGACAACAGACTAGACTGGAAATGCAACAGTGACTACATCTACAAGAAAGGTCAGAGCAGACTCTACTTCTTAAGGAAGCTGAGATCAATCAATGTCTGCATCAAGATGTTGCAGATCTTCTACAAGTCTGTTGTGGAAAGTGCAATCAGCTTTGCAGCATCTGCTGGGGAAGCAGCATCAGAATCAGAGACTTGAAGAAACTAAACAAGCTGATCAAGAAAGCTGGTTCTGTGCTGGGGAGAACTCTGGAGCCGCTGGAGCTGATCGTTCAAAAAAGAATGCTGCACAAGCTGATGAAGATGATGGAGGACACTTCCCATCCTCTCCACAACACGGTGAAGAATCATCAGAGTGTGTTCAGTGGGAGGCTGCGTCAAGTTCGCTGTAGGACGGAGAGATACAGAAATTCATTCCTGCCAACAGCCATCACCCTATAGAACAAGACTGACTTTTTGTTTATTTAAAAAAAAAAAAAAAAAAAAAGCTTTTACAATACTGAATTTCCCTTCGGGGATGAATAAAGTATTTTTCATTTCATTTCATTTCATTTTTCATTCATTATTCATCGTTGCTTTGTCGTCTATTCATCGCTGCTTCGTTGTTGCTTTGTCCTCTATTTATCGTTGCTTTGTCATTGCTTTGTCGTATATTCGTCACAGCTTCATTGTTGCTTTATTGTTGCTTTGTTGTCTATTCGTTGTTGCTTTGTTGTTGCTTTGTCGTCTATTCGTCACGGCTTCATCGTTGCTTTATCTATTCATCGTTGCTTTGTCGTCGCCTTGTCTTTGCTTTGTCATGTATTCCTCGTTGCTTTGTCATTGCTTTGTTGTCTATTTGTCACCACGTCGTTGTTACTTTGTTTTCTATTAGTCACTGCTTCTTCGTTTCTTTGTCTTATACCCGTCACTGCTTCATTGTTGCTTTATCGTTTCTTTGTTGTTACTCTGTTGTTCCTTTGTCACCACTTTGTCGTTGCCTCGTCGTCTATTTGCTGCGGCTTCATCGTTGCTTCGTCTTCTATTCTTCACCGCTTCGTCACTGCTGTGTCGTCTATTTGTTCTTGCTGTGTCGTCTATTCATTGTTGCTTTGTCGTCGTTTCCTCATCACTTTGTCGACGCCTTGTCGTCGCTTTATTTTCTATTCGGCGCCGCTGCATCTTTGCTTTGTCGTTGCCTTGTTGTTGCTTTGTTGTCTATTCGTTGTTGCTTTGTTGTCTATTTGTCACCTTTTCATCGTCGATTTGTTGTCTATTTGTTGATGCTTCCTCATTGCTTTGTCGTATATCGTCACCGCTTATTTGTCGCCTTGTCTTTTTTTTGTTGTCTATTCGTTGTTGCTTTATCGTTGCTTTGACGTCTATTTGTCGTTGCTTTGTTGTATTTTCGTCACCGCTTAATCGTTGCTTTGTCGTCGCTTTGTCGTCGCCTTGTCGTCGCCTTGTCGTCGCCTTGTCGTCGCTTTATTGTCTATTCATCTAATCGTCGTTGCTTTTTCGTTGCCTTGTCGTTGTCTTATCTTTGCTTTGTCGCTTTGTCGTTGCTTGGTCGTCTATTCGTCAGCGCTTCATTGTTGCTTTGTCGTTTATTCATAGTTGCTTTGTCCTTGCCTTGTCTTTGCTTTGTTGTCTGTTCGTTGTTGCTTTGTCATTGCTTTGTCATCTATTCGTCACCACTTCGTCGTTGCTTTGTCATCTATTCTATGCTGCTTCATCGTTGCTTTATCGTTGCTTTGTCGTCTTTTCGTTGTTGCTTTGTTGTTTCTTTGTCTTTTGTTTGTCACCGCTTCATCGTCGCCTTGTCGTCTATTTGTCACCACGTCGTTGTTACTTTTGTTGTCTATTAGTCACCGCTTCTTCGGTGCTTTGTCATATATCCGTCACCGCTTCATCGTTGCTTTATCGTTTCTTTGTTTTCTATTTGTTGTTGCTTTGGTGTTGCTTTGTTTATTTGTCACCGCTTTGTCGTTGCCTTGTTGTCTATTTGTTGCCACTTCCTTGTTGCTTTGTTGTCTATTCGTAACCGCTTCGTCATTGCTGTGTCATCTATTTGTTGTTGCTGTGTCGTCTATTCATTGTTGCTTTGCCGTCGTTTCATCTATTCGTCACCGCTTCATCGTTGTTTTGTTGTCACTTTGTCATCCATTTGTCGCCACTTTATTGCCACTTCGTCTCCACTTCTTCTCCACTTCATCTGTGTATCATCTGTGCTTCGTTGCTTCTTCATCGCTGTACAATATTTAAACTACAATTGTAGAATGCTTCTCCAAAACCTTGAGGTTGAATTTATTAGTCTATGTTGTGATAACCTGACTCATACTGTAGCAGCTGTATAAGTCCTAAAAAAGTCCAGGAAAATAACTTCAAGAAAAGAGTGGGAACCCTGATTTTTATTTAATATATTTAATATTATAGTTTTCAAGCTTTTTCAGATTACAGTCAGTTTGTTTACAGAAAATACGAAATCCTGGTGTTGAGCTTTTGAGGGAGATGTTTTGTTCTGTGTAAACTGAAAAAAAATGTGTGTGTGTGTTGATGACGCTGAAGACCCGATCAGAGCTGGACGTTGAACTGGGTAATGATGAGGTGGCGCTTTCCTTCCTTTCGTCTTCCTTTTTGCTTCTTTTTCACCCTGACAGACAGACTGCATTCCACGCTTCTCTGTGTGAAGAAAAAATAAAAAGGAACAGGCAGACACATGGATAATGGGGAAGGTAACTGCAGTGTGTGTGTGAGAGAGAGAGAGAGAGAGAGAGAGAGGAGTGAATTAGAGGCTTACTTGGCAGCCTGACTGTGCAACGTGTCTGCTGCTGCAGGATCGGATGGCAGAAGCTGCTGCTGCTCATCTGCTCCATAATGGCTGCTCTCTGCATAATTACAGCTCACCTGCAGCCGGGCCGGCGCTGCACACAAAACTCTGGCTGGGGGGAGAAGAGAATTGCCCATGTAAACCTTTATTTGGAAAGGGGGACAAGGTAGCTGCTAAAAAAGGGCTTTTATTATTTTTGAGCCAATAACAATCATAATGTCTGCAAACCCACAATTGTGCAGGTATTTGCAAACAGAGGCAGTGGCTGGAAAAATGCTAACATCTGGTTCATTCATATCCACGTATGTTTCACAATCAGCTCTTCAGCTACCCTCTAAAGTCCTTTTCAGAAATCATTATGATGCAACGTGACGTGGCTTAAAGATGTATGCTGGAATGTGAAAAATGGTCGTGCTTCATTAATAATGAACTGCACCATGGCAGGATTTATGCCTTCGCTGAGCTGAAGTGGGATAGTGTGAGAAAACCCCAACACGAGTAAAAATACTTGTTTAGTCAGTACTAACTCCGAGAAATTCTCAAGGCCTATTTGTGCTCTTAACACGGACACAGAGCTTTTTGTCCCTCCTCTGCATAATTACGTGTAATTTGGCCTGTTTTTGGGGCCTTGTGGATCTAGACCCTGACAGAGTAAACAGAGTAGTAGCACCGTAAACTGCAGGGGCGACGTAGAGCACTGCAGCTGGTGTGTGGCCGCAAAAGGAACAAAGAAGAAGAAGGTGCAACGTCCCATTCAAGGGTCTGCACTGAGGATGCGGAGTGTCCTAGACAGCTCATGCCCTCTGAAGCAGCCTACTAAAATGCAAGGACCAAACCCCGCTGGAAAACTGTAAAGCCTAGAAGTTAAGCTAAATAATTGTAGTTCTACCTTCATCCACTCGGGGCTCCAAACCAGAGCAAATCCACATAGACTCCCATGTTAAAAAGACCAACTTCACAGCAGAAATAAATACGTTTACGGCAGAAATAAACATGTTTACAGCAGTAGTAAATACGTTTACAGCAGAAATAAACACATTTAGCCATTGAGGTTAATACCTCCCAGGAAGGCCCCAGCCTATAGCAGTTGCACAACGGTGATTTTTAGCTGGTCAACAGCAAGTGCAAGCATTTCTTACCTTTAAACCGTCTATCTTTGTTCCTTGCTGTTCACTACAGATTAGCTCAGTTAGTGTTAGCCTGGCTGTCAGTCATTTGCCCCGCGGCTCGGAGTTGCCCTGTCGGTGGCTAACAGTTAGCTCCTTGTTTGCTCTCGGTAAGGTCTCAGATTGTAACTGAAGACTGTCAAACAAATACATTTACTGAAGCAAAAAATCGCATTTTAAGCTTGGCTGCATATTTTTACATTTTTCTCAGAGTCTAGCTGTTGTTGCTAGCCAGTAAACATGTAATTTAACACCTAAAAATCCACAAAAATATCCAAATATTACAATTTTTCCATTGCATCTTGTGCGCAATGAATTCTTGGAGGAATGAGGCTGTGGAGGATACACTGCCAGTACCAGTCGCTACAGGCCAAATGGAGTGCAGCTTCGTGGGGTGGATCTGGATGCTTCATTGGGGGCTTTGGAAATGGGACGTATGCAGCTGCTGAACTGGGATGCCGCTAATGACTCAGGGATGTGTCGGCTATCAATCATACCAGTGTGAAGAAAACATGAAAGTAATAACGATGGATCAGATTTATATTGTGCTTTACTGCTGGGCACTGAAAGCGCTCACATCAGATCCGTTATTCACCCACTCCTCATTCATGCTGGTGATGATAAGCTACACGAAGCCACAGCTGCCCCAAGCCACACTGATGGAAACATGGCTGCCAGTGCACATCAGGAGGGGGAAAGTATTGAACACATCAACATTTTTCTCAGAAGTATATCTCTAGGAGAGCTATTGGCATGAAATTTTCACCTGATGTCGGCAACAACCCAAGAAATGCACACACACAAAGAAATCCTAGCATTTATGTCCATAAATGAAGTTATGTGTAATATAGTGAAATGATGACACAAGGAATAAGTATTGAATATGCTTACTGAAATTTATTTACTACTAAGTGTAAAACCCTTTGTTGGTGATTCCAGCCTCCAGACGCCTCCTGTCTGGAGAAACCAGTGGGATATGTTGCTCAGGTGTGATTTTGGTCCATTCTTCCACAAACTGCCTTCAGATCTTCAAGATTCTTCAAGGGTCTCTTCTGTAAACTCAGATCTTCAGTTCTTTCGGGTCGGGTGATTGACTGGTCCGTTCTAGCAGCTTTATCTTCTTCTTAAAGCAGGTGAGTGTTTCTGGTCCGTTCTAGCAGCTTTATCTTCTGCTTAAAGCAGGTGAGTGTTTCTGGTCCGTTCTAGCAGCTTTATCTTCTTCTTCTTAAAGCAGGTGAGTGTTTCTTGGCTGTGTGTTGGAATAGTCGTCTTGCTGAAAGATCCAGCCTCTTTTCATCTTCAGCAGCTGCAGATGCAGCAGATTCTGGTCCTGAATGTCTCTCTAATTTTCTCCATTCATTCTTCCTTCAATCATATGAAGTCTGTCAGTACCACATGCTGAAAAACAGCCCCCACCATGATGCTCCCACCTCCAAACTTCACTGTTGCTATGGTGTTTTTGGTGCCATTTCTCCTCCAATCATGTTGTGTCTTTTGACATCTGCAGAGTTCAGTTCTGGTCTCATCTGACCAGACTATGTTCTCCAGAACGTCATGGGTTTGTCCAGATGTTGTGTTGCAAACTTCAAACCAGCATCAACCTGCTTCTTCTTCAGAAATGGAGTCTTGCGTGGTGTGCGTGCATGAAGGCCATGGCGGTTGAGGGCATTCCTTCTTGTTTTCTCTGAAACAACTGTAGCTGCTGGTTCCAGGTCTTTCTGAAGCTCTCCACGAGTGGTCCTGGGCTGTTGGAGAACCTTTCTGATGATTGTTCTGACTCCTCTGTCTGAAATCTTGTGAGGAGCACCTGGCCGTGGCCGCTTTATGACCATGCCGTGTTCTTTCCACTTCCGGATGATGGTCCCAACGGTGCTCACTGGAACTTTCACAAGTTTACAAATGCACCTGGAACCAATGCCTTCAGTGTGTTTGCAATAATAAGGTTGCTCTTTGCTTTTACCCATCATGCAATGCTTCTTGTCTGACACCTTGGTGATGAGAAACCTTTTTAAAGGCATCAATCAGGACTAAAGCAGCTGATATTACTTTGCACTGATAGGGGACAGGATTACTTTCTAAATACTGACAGACTCCAGCTGCTTTCTTGGCTTTCAGATCTTTTTGTCTCCATTTCTTCATGTGTTCAATACTTATTCCCAGTGTCATTTCACTATGTTACACATAACTTCATTTATGGACATAAATGTTAGGATTTCTTTAATATATAAATATATTAGGGGTGCAACGATGCAAAAAAATTCACGATTTGGTTCAGTTCAATGGTTTAGTGTCACGGTGCAATATTTTTCTTGATCCAAAATAATCATGCCTGTTTTTAATCATGATTTCATCCACAATGGCTTAAGATCAGGGTCATTTGGTCACTTAACACAAAGACCAAAGTAGTTCCAAACACCAGATCTGAATGTAGTCAAATTAGTTGCTGAACACAGAGCTCAGTGAGTGGTATGACTATGGTGATGTGTAAATTGTGTGTTTCAGTGAAGACTAGATACACATACTTGTTAACTGTGTCTGGCCCAGTAGAGATCTAAACCAGCAGGTCATGTGACTGGCCGGCATCGTCCCAGATACGACCTACAACCCCAGAGACAATCATTCCTGGAGAGGAGTGGTCTCCTACCGTGGATGTCCACTACAGATGTTGATGCTCTTCTTGTTCTTCCCTCCTAAAGTTTGTTTCCGGTGCGAGAAACAACCTCAGCTGCATTCCAACCACAAACAGTACAGCCTACACCACCCTCTGGTTTACCGTCAAACCAGCCAATGAAGAGCGTCTGGTTTAAGTTCTGACTTGCAGCTTCAAAGAGCTGCTCGTGTTTGTCTTTAACCAGGTGCACTGCAAAAACTCAAGTCTTAGCAAGTATGTTTTTCTCATTTCTAGACAAAATATCTCATCAAACTCAAAATAAGACAAAACTTACATACCTAAAGAGAAACATTTCAGTGAGATATAGGAACTTGTTTTAAGGCAATGCATCCTATTTCAAGAAATCATATCTAGAAAATTTTGCTTGTTATATTGGCAGTTATATTGGCCTTTTATATTATTACAAGCAAAGAAATCTTATTTTGACTGTGATGAGATATTTGGACTCGAAATGAGAAACATAAACACTGCAAAAACTCAAATCTTAGCAAGTATATTTTTGTGATTTCTAGACAAAATATCTCATCACACTCAAAATAAGACAAAATTGCTAAAAAATGAAACATTTTGGTAAGATATAAGATCTTGTTTGATTTTTTTTGCTTACTAGAAGCAAAAAAAAAAAAAAATTGAAATAATTATTATTGTTATTATTAAATAATTTTATATCTTACTGAAATGTTTTTCTTTAAGCAATTTTGTCTTATTCTGAGTGTGATGAGATATTTTGTCTTGAAATTAGAAAAATATACTTGGTAAGATTTGAGTTTTAGAGCAATTAAAAACCATGTGAACCAGGCACAAAAGCTCACGCAGAACAGTAGTGACCTTTACAGCTACTGAGTCACAGATCGTGTCTCAATTATGTCTGAAATACAAAGCTGGGAATCCCCAACATGTAGTTGTAGAGGTCTAAAGACATTCCAGCTAGCTAAACTACGGCAAGACATTGTAAAACCCAGAGACAGGATTTTAAATAAAATGTTCAAAGCCAACAACCTTTGGAAAAAACATATGAATCCCAGCATGCACCTGGAAGTCTTTTCATGTTTGACTTTATGAATGAAATAGTTGATCCACACTGTAGAGATGGAGAAGTAAAGCTGCTAACGCTCTGACACTGACAAAGATCTCAGTTTCAATCTGGGCTATATCATCAGTAGTCTCTGTGGTTCCCTCTGAACTGAGACGTTTGTTGACAGCATAAACACAACGCTGAAGAAGGTGTCAAAGTAATCCAATTACTCTGAAAACACAACAAGGCTCTTTAAACCCCGCAGGGTTAGAAACAGGAACAAAAACACGTTTTGATCTCTGGCGGGCCAAGTCAAACACTCGTAAGCCTGCAGCTAAGATCGGGCCATGTTAAGACAAACGCGCAAATCTCCATCCTGAGCCAGCCTGGAGAACTCGCCTCACCCAGACTCAGCTCTGACACCTCTAACTCACACTCAGGTTAAATCAGAGTAAAGCAGTACCAGAGAGGAACTCTGCTGCAGCAGGAGATCCTCCTCCAGCCTTCCAGGGTTCCTATAGATCAGGTTTCCTCCCGCTCAGGCGCCCCCCCTCCTCTGATCCACACTCAAACCCCATTGCTGTGCAATTATGGAAGGAGGGACCTGCTGTTTTTTCCTCCTTTTTCCTTTGAAGGAGGTGTCTTTTCTTGTCTTCCCTAAACGTGAGCAGCAGCGGTGGCGGGGTGCGTCCCCTTGGCCGGTCCAGGCCCAGTACCTCCCAGTTCTGCAGGCTCCCATATAAAAGCCCCGCTGGAAAATGAGTGTAGGCAGTAGGGAGTTTTCTGCTGGGGTCAGGAGGACTGGACGGACGAGCGGATCCTGCCCCGAACACCCGTGTATGAGTGGAGTGTAGCAGAAAGAGAAAACACCCCCAGCTTTTTTTCCCCCTCTTGCCTCAAAGAGTCTACATGTCTGGTGGCATCTAGACATGTTCAGCTTTGTGGATTTGCGGCTGGCGCTGCTGCTCGGTGCAGCAGCGCTCCTGGTCAGAGCGCAGGGCGAGGACGACCGTAAGTTGGAGCTTCTCAACCCTTCACCCCACCCCCGCTTTGCTTTCACTGGCTTTTGAAGCCTGGATTTCCTCCTGGTGGCTGGATGGCTGCTGAGAAGTTAGACAGAGATGAGAAGAATGAAGAAGAAGAGGGAGGACATGGTTCTGCTTCTCCAGACGGAGAAATGATCACATCTAGATGAGCAGATGTATGTAGAACAGGGTGTTCATAATCCACTGGCCATCTGAAGAAGGCCTCTCCCTCCCTCTCTCTCCCTGTCCTTGTGTCTGTCTAGCTCTCTCTACCCCCCACCTTCTCCACATGCATGCAGAGCGAGTTGCTGCAAGTTTTCCACCTCTCCTCCAGCACTGCAAAAACTCCAATCTTACCAAGTATGTTTTTCATTTCAACTCAAAATAAGACAAAATCACCTGAAGAGAAACATTTTAGTGAGATTGAGGAAGTAGTTTTAAGACAATACATCTTATTTCAAGAAAATCTAGCTTATTACAAACAAAATAATCTTGGCCACTCTTAAAATAAGTTTTTAAAAAAAAGATTTTTCTGCTTGTAATAAGAAAAATTCTGCCAATAGAACAAGCAAAATGTGCTTGATAAGATTTATTGAAATAAGATGAATTTGTCTTAAAACAATTTCATATATCTCACAAAATGTTTCTCTTTAAGTGATTTTGTGTTATTTGAGTGTGATGAGATATTTAGACTAGAAATGAGGAAATCTCCTTGGTCAGATGGAGTTTTGGCGAGGCAGTGAAGGCGAGGCTTTGGGGGGTGGTATTGTGACCAGATCACCAAAGCTGCAGCGTTATTTAATGGCTCTGGTTAAAGCATCTGTATTTCTGGTGAAATCCTCCGTCGGGCCTCCGCGCAGCGCTGCATCAGGCCTGAGTGATGTGGCAGCGTAATTACAGCCTAAGGCCAGTGCTGAGTTGGACAGGTGAGCGGGGGAGTTGCATGATGGGAAAGTATTCACCGAGGTGAGCAGGAGGTGAGAGCAGGCAGAGTCTTGTCTGGTCTGGAGGAAGACGTGGAGGAGGTTGGTGTTTCCACCAGCAGCTTCATCCTGGAGGAGGACAAAGGAACGCAGCTCAGCCTGATGTTTCCAGATGTTGGTCCTGTCTGGAGGCCTCGGCTGTGTCGCAGCGACGCCTGCAGGCTCGTCCTGGCAGCTGCAGCCACATCTGGCCGCCACGTCCCCCGTGCTGCCTCTTCCTCCTTCCTCCTCCTCTTCACTTTCTTTCCACTCTTTTTTTGTTTCCCCTAATTGCAAACACATGCAGAGTGTTTCCAGCAGCTGCTGCCAAGCCGGCAGTCTGCTGCGTCTCTGCTCTGAGCTCAGCGCTCTGGCATGCTGGGAGATTTATAAGTGCTCTGAAGGGAGCCCCAGTTAGAGGTTCTTGCTGAGACGTTTGCAGGTCGTAGCGGAAAAATGCGGCTGACTGGCAGCCGATGGCTCAGATCTGCATCCATGCATCCAGACACAGGATGGCGGTGCCCTCCCTGTCACCCCTGACCCCCTCTGATCCACATCTGTCTCAGTCATCCTTACAACTATTTCCTGAAGGCAGATTTTAAAGCTAAACAACAGCTGGTTCTCTACTTTTCTTTACATTTTTTTTACAAGTGTTTTGTGGCAGAAGTAGAACAAAAGACAAAAACAAAACAAAAAAGCATTTAATTTAATTAGTTTGATGTAATGTAGCTTCATCATGTTGGAGAAATGATCCGATGAATTAAACAGAAGTTGGCACACATTAAAACTACTGACTGATTTGTAAGATTATTAAAATTGTGTTTGTTTATTCGTAATTTCTCCCACCGGTTTGCCCCCGCTTGCTCGAAACTGGGCCGAGTCTGACCCTCTGTCGCCCCCCCCAGGCACAGGCGACAGCTGCACCCTGAACGGCGAGACGTTTGCAGACCGGGACGTGTGGAAACCAGAGCCATGCCAGATCTGCGTGTGCGACAGCGGCACTGTCATGTGCGATGAGGTCATCTGCGAGGATACAACGGACTGCCCCAACCCCATCATCCCCCACGACGAGTGCTGTGCCATCTGCCCTGACGACAGTAAGTTTGGATCATTTCCTTCTTATTTTCAGTTTGCTGTCTTTCCCTTTTTTAAAAACCAAAGATCCCAAACATTCTCACACCTTCCTGACCTCCCATGTGTCTGTGCTCCGACATGATTGATAACTCATCTCTGTCTCCAGATGCAGATGTTAACAAACCCTTCAGAGAGTTTAAACTTTAAACCTTTAAATATCAGCAGCTCATTTTTATGTCTGAACGTTTCATATTCGTCTCTCCTCTTCAGGCTACCAGGCTGCTCAGGTCGAGGTAAATATTCTCATCCTTAATAAATTCAAGTACTTAATCATTCATAAAGAGTGGTCGCATCATATTGCATCACAGATGGATTATAATCATTCATGTTCTCATTTTCAATGTATCATCATATATCCTCAGTAAAACAGAAAACTTTTAAAAACCTGCTATGTTTATGAACCGTTTGTTATTTCACTGCAAAAACTCAAACCTTACCAAGTATATTTTTCTAATTTTCTAATTCTAAATATCTCATCACAGTCAAAATAAGACAAAATTACCTAAAAAGAAACATTTCAGTGAGATATAGGAACTTGTTTTAAGACAATGCATCTGATTCCAAGAAATATTATCAAGAAAATGTTGCTTGTTCAATTGGCAGAATTTTTTTGCTCATATCAAGCAAAAAAAACTTTTTTTCAAAAACTTATTTTAAGAGTGGCCAAGATTATTTTGCTTGTAATAAGCAAAAAGATCTGCCAAAAGAACAAGTAAAACTTTCTTGAAATAAGATGCATTGCCTTAAAACAAGTTCCTATATCTCACTGAAATGTTTCTCTTTAAGTAATTTTGTCTTATTTTGAGCGTGATAAGATATTTTATTTAGAAATGAGAAAAATCTACTGGTAAGATTTGAGTTTTTGCAGTGATACTGACATTTGTACTCTTCTTATGCTTGCAGGGACCCAAGGGAGAGCGTGGAGCTAAGGGAGAGAGGGTAGGTCTTCCTCCACTGGTTCACTTGCAGGGTGCCCACTGAGCAGTTTTTGGTCTAAGACATCTAATAGGCGTCTAAAGTCCTTAGATGTCTAGGATAGAATCGGTCTACCACTAGCCTGGTACACCAGCCTGACCAACGCCGTGTATGAGATACATGGCAGGTCAGTCTGGGTTCCCTCCATTAACAGAACGTAAAACTCCTCCGACGTCTCCACCGCTGTTTTGCTCTGTTTTGGTGCGTAACTAACAGCTTCCGGGTCATAGTCACATGTCGTGCAACACAAACGCTTTCTCATATTAGTAGTTCAGCAATAAACAATGCTGACATGTAACAGAGTATTTATGATAATAAAACCAAACATTCTATGTTAATATACGCAAGCAAATTACACTAAATAGAGATGGAAAAACAACGTGTAAACGCTGACTTCCGGCGTCGCCATAGCAACGTAGCAACAGAGTGCCGAACTACACTTAAGGCTGCCAGCTACAGTCACTTCCGTGTTTCTCTGATTGGTTCTCTCCGGTTTACTTTCCTCCTGTTAGTCCCGCCTCTTGTCTCCCATTGGACATCAGTCTCCAGCTGAGGAACCACACTGACCTGCCGTGTCTCTCATACATGGCGTTGGTCAGGCTGCTGGACCAGGCTAGTCTACCACTGGTCTAAAACATAAAGTGTTTTAGCCGTCTAAGCTCAGACTAAATCTAAACTGCATTGATCAATGACTGGCCAAATGTTTTAATCCAACATTTGGTCATCATTTATAAATCCCACAGTTGCATTTTAATTTAATATTTAATAACAATGGATTGAATTATAATGTCTAGATTCATTTCTAGATTCAGGCTAAAATATAGACCGATTCCAGTCGGTAAATGTCGATCTAAACTTAGACGAGACGTCTAATAGACGTCTTTGGCTCGCAGGGTGACTCTGGATTTCATGGTGTGTTTGAGGTCTGGCGCTCTGAGCGGATTCTTGTGTTCGTCTCTGACATGTGTGACAGCGACAGCTACATGTGTGGTAGTTCATGGAAACAGGATTGAAGCATGTGAGAGAGGCTGAAGCTGCGACCAGAACGCTTACCTGTTTCAGCGCGACATGAATCGTGTAGGTCAACTGCAGGTCAACTCTTTCTGGTGAAGAGTTGACCTGGAAGCGTTTCCCTGAATGCAGGTCAGGAGGTCAAAGTTGATCCTGCTTGTTTCTCCGAGCTGAGCGATGTGGTGACTGAGCTTCGCTAAGCGGAGGCGGCGCTGCATTTTAACCGTGATGCTGCTCTAATCTGGACGTTTAGATTTAGATCAGATCACAGCGGCTGAGCGGGTTCGATTCAGCCTGAAACTAGTTGGATCTGAGGCTGATCATTTATATTACTGTTTTTATTTGAGGATATTTATCTTTTTATTCTTCTAAATTGTTTTAAAACTGCAACTGTTGTGTGCAGCTGTAGTTGTTTTAAAGCGCTGGTGGTGATGCAGATGTAAATCCTTTCGTGAACTTGTAGCTTCCTGGAAAAGTTCATATCCTTATCCACTTGCTGTAATGCAGAGGTCACATGACCGCTGTCTGTTATTCCCGTGATGGTCACATGATCATGTTTACTGAGGCGGGGGTCAGGTTTGCACCTGCATTGATGATGAAACGGTTCAACAGCTTCCATCTGGTCCTAGCATGCATGCTAGCCTCACAGTCATGAACTCTTCAACCTAAACGTTTATTCCTCCATGTGCAGGGTCCTGCTGGTCCCCCTGGTAGAGATGGTCTCCCCGGCCAGCCTGGACTGCCAGGACCTCCCGGCCCTCCTGGACCCCCCGGCCTCGGTGGAGTAAGTTGTTGATTTCTGTATTTTTCTGTATTTGGCCAGTTTAGGTCCAAATGGAAGAGTTTTAAGTCAGTCACATGACTCACACGTGTAAGCTGGAGTAGCATCGCCAATCCTGCATATTCACATCATCTAGGCACATCAATATGCACTGGCCCTTTAAATAATTAAACTCAAAGAAACTCCAACAAAGATTTCTGCGGGAATTTGAAAAAAATCAACAAATATTCCCGCGGGCAGCCTTATTCCGCTTCCGCCAGATCATCTAATATTAGTCCAGTAGTTTGCTTTGATGCTTGCTGTTGCCGGGTTTTAGGACAGACCAGTTCCAACCTGAAACCCGGGGCATGCTTCGTGCACACAGAGCTGCAGACAGCTGGAAGGAGTTTGAGTGTTAAATCAGCAGGATGATCAATAACAAAACACATTTCTGGCATTTAGGAACTTGAAGCAAAGTGTTTTGTTCTAAAGTTTGGGGTCAGATCTGATGATGCCTCGGAGAGTGAGGCGGACATGTTCTGCATGCATTCATGAGCTACAAGTTTCTAATTCATGTGACATATTTGTTGAGTTTTAGGCTCAGTAAACAGACACACCGTCTCATCTGCAGATGTCGGATTCTGAGCCAAATGCTCTCGGCTAATCTGAATTTTTCTGTGTAGTTTATCTTTGACCACATGCTAAGTCCCCTTAGCTAAGCTAACATGACCACATCTGAGTCCAGGATCTATCCTTATCTCATGTGTCGCTTTACCTCATGTATCAATTCTGATATCACGTGGGTTGAAGGCGTTATAGAAGATGTTTCAGAAAGCAGAGACTGTTTTTAAATAAAGTGCATGCGCCAGACCTTCACAGCTCCCGCCTCCGGCCACAGAACAACGTTCATGAGCCAATCCGGTGTTCAGCAGACGGCAGCTACAGATTCTCCATTATGTCACAGACGCCGTAAAACTGATGTCATTGTCTGAACGTTGCTAACTGCTAGCAGAATGATGTTAGCTACCTGCTGGAAACATCAGACGAGTGCATGCAGCTTCCAGGTCGCAGCATTACTCTCATCAGTCTGGCCTATTACCCGTTCTTACTACGGTAGTAAAAGTGATTAACGAGCCAGTAGACAAATGAAAAAGTTCAGGAATGCAGAGATGATTGGAGGATGTTTTTCAGCCCCATTACTTTCAGAGCTTATGTAGAATAATATTTATATTTCTAAAGATTTTACTTAATCATAGCGTGACACAATTTTACCCAATATTGTCAAAGTTGTTTAAAGAAACATCTTCTATTACACCTTTAAACACGAAAAAACCATAAACCATTCATTTTGACATTAGCAACCAATGCTGCAGGCTGCTGCCTCCTCGTCGTCTCTGTAAATATTTGGAAAAGAGACCATTTTTATCAGCTAATCATACCCAGTTATACTGTAAGCTAACTGGATTAAATGGGTCAACATAGCATGCACCCTCAAGCCTGCCGAGAACAAGTTTCTAACAGGTTTACTGCGCATTTCTCCCATGAGGGATGAATGAAGATCTAGCTTATCTAATAATCATGCTAACATAACAGCATGTTTATAATTCACCATCCACTAAAATGTGTCATACTGTCAGACAGTTAGCAACATCAACAGTATGAGCACAAGAGGAAGCACAGTTTAGATTTTATTTATTAGTTTTTGCTTTAAATAACTACATTTTGGGACATGCAGAAATCTTCAGACTTTTACACAGCTTTATGATGGAAAATAATCCCACAAACAGAGAGGCTGTTTTATGTAGGACGAGCTACATAGCTGTCATCTCTCTCTGTTTGCTTTCTGCAGAACTTCTCTCCTCAGATGTCTGGTGGCTACGATGAGAAATCCCCCGCCATGCCTGTGCCTGGACCAATGGCAAGCCACGCACACACTCAGACACACTCCACATCGTCTCTCTGCGTCACATGTTGATACACTATCTGACCCGGCCTCTGTTTGTCTAACAGGGCCCAATGGGACCCCGTGGATCTCCTGGACCCCCTGGTGCTAGCGTGAGTACATCACTGCCTTTCTTGACTTAAAACCTATCAAATCTGAGTGGGATGGAGAGGTAGGACATCAACATGCCCGTGATGTGCAGCCGGAGTGAAGCTGGTTCTCATTTCAGTTCAGACTGAAGAAAATTGCCGACTTTTAAATGAATTTATGAAACGTGACAACCAAATGGAGAATTGACTTCTCTTTAAACACAGCAAAAACTCAAATCTTAGCAAGTATACTTTTCTCGTTTCTAGTCTCATCACACTCAAAATAAGACAAGCAAAAAAATCTTTTTTTTTTTTTTTTTTACCTTTTTCAGAGTGGCCAAGATTTCTTTGTTGTAATAAGCAAAAAAAATCTGCCAATGGAACAAGCAAAATTTTCTTGATAAGTTTTCTCAAAATAAGATAAAACAAGTTCCTATATCTCACTGAAATGTTTCTCTTTAGGTACTTTTGTCTTATTTTGAGTGTGATGAGATATTGTGACTAGAAATTAGAAACATGAACTTTGTAAGATTTGAGTTTTTGCATCGAAATGTGACACGAGCTCTGGCCGTAAATGTGTGTGCATCCTGTTACAGCTGGAGAGCAGCTCAGAGGAAAGCCAATACGAACGTCACCATCACAATCTGCGTTTCAGCTTCTTTTACCCTGAAAGCAGCTCAACCTGCCGCTGCAGGTTCAGTCCAGAAACATTTTTACATCCCATTTGCTTCGTCCAACATTCATCTTTCTACAATACTAATTGTGTGAGGGAGTTTTATATTTTGAGGCCTCTAAGTTAACTTCGGTGAAAACCAGGAATCTTCTGACCAATGTACAAATCCAGAGCAGATGTGACTTCATAGGGAACATGCAACATACTCATAAAACCAAAAGGGCGTTTTTCTTCTTATCACTACTGGGCCTGTTTGACACAAATCAACTGACCTAAACCAAGTTGACCCACAAATCAAGACAGTGGTGTCCCTAAAGCATCATTTTTTCACATAGTTGCAATAAACAGACAATAGGAGAGGTTTTGGATTTAACCTCACGTACTAATGATGCATCCATCTCCCCACAGGGACCCCAGGGATTCACTGGCCCACCTGGTGAGCCTGGAGAGGCTGGATCTCCTGTGAGTCTCGAAGATGCAGAAATAAATATCCACCTGCATCATTTTCCTGTTGCCATTCTGACTTCATGTATGTCTTCTTCAGGGTCCCATGGGTCCTCGTGGACCTGCTGGTCCTCCTGGAAAGAATGGAGAGGATGTAAGTGCAAATGTTGCGCTCATATTCAGAATATTTGTTAAAAAACAATCAGTTTAGGTCAAAGACTGGGATTCCACGTTTCCGTCACTTATAATTCAACCTGTTACTCTTTAAGGGTGAGTCTGGCAAACCTGGTCGCGCCGGTGAGCGCGGACCTTCTGGTCCACAGGTAGGTTACCAAGCAGTTTTCTAGTTATCACATAGGACAACAAAAGCACTGATGTAATAAACTGTGCCATCATCAGGGAGCTCGTGGTTTCCCAGGAACCCCTGGACTGCCTGGCATCAAGGGACACAGAGTAAGTCAAAGCTCTATCCACAAACATCAACGATGCCGCCTCTCTGGATCAGGACCTCACTTCTGTGTCTCATTCTTTTCTTTAGGGATTCAGTGGTCTGGATGGAGCTAAGGGAGACACCGGCCCTGCTGGACCCAAGGTGACTGCTGCGCCGTGTCGTGTCATACCATGTCTGAGCGTTGCCAACAGCTTGACTAATTGGTGCAGTAGCATAGCTAACATCAGCAGCATGCAGGAGGCTGCAGGGCGAGGGGTTACGATGTAGTACGATGTAGTTCTGCATGAGACAACCTGCAACAGATATGTTTACTTGGAATAACCCAAATGAAAGTAGAGTAGCGGTTACTCCAATTCCCCCAACAACATGTTTTTAGACAGTCATCTGTCCCTGATGAAGATAGCAATGTCAGGGTAGTGGCGCTATCTAGTCTCACAGGACAGGTTGACTTCCTGCACTGGTCTTGCTACGGTGGCGGTAGTGTTATGGTTAGGACTCATTATGACCGGTAGAAGACGTCAGATAGCATCATCTGGCTTGTGATTAGTGTAATCTTCATGGCCTTGTCTACCATGTTTAGGGAGAAGCTGGAGCTCCTGGTGAGAATGGAACTCCCGGCGCCATGGTGAGTAAAACAAGCGTCCCTCCCTCCTCCTCTGATGCATCTATGCTGTCCTGGATTGTTTTCCAACTGATCCTAAATGAAATCACGTAATGCTGACTGGCTCTGTCACTGTTTAGGGACCTCGTGGTTTGCCTGGCGAGAGAGGCCGCACCGGTCCTCCTGGATCTGCTGTGAGTCCACAAATGCACCATCAGTGATTGATCGATTGATCGTTGAGTCTGCAAACAGACTGACCAGTCACGTTTGTCTTTATGCTGCAGGGAGCTCGTGGTAATGATGGTGCTGCTGGTGCTGCTGGACCTCCTGTAAGTCAGACCTTCTCTAATCTGCTATCTACAGGCAGTCATTTAAGTTTTGGCTAATTTATTAACTGTAATAATATTGGCTAAACGTAAGCGTATTTCTGTTAGAAAACGGTCCATTTCATGACCTTGGAAGATGAGATTTTCTAAGCTTTCTAAGTTTTAAACAGCTACTGTTATTGTGGGTTAAGTGGTATTCGGATGGCATAAGCTTGTAATTTCTGGCACTTTGATGCAACTGTTTCATTCACACTGAACCTTTAAATTTCAGACTTTATTCTGTTTAATAAATATAACAGATCAAAGCTGCTTTATCTGTTTAACTGTTAGCATTAGCCGAAAGGATAGCTTTGTTAGTCTGAACACCTCCTGTCTGTTGTCAGGGTCCCACTGGCCCCGCTGGACCTCCTGGATTCCCTGGTGGCCCTGGAGCCAAGGTGAGATTGCAAAGCAGTAATCACTGGCAATGATTTTCTATCCAAAACACATCTATATCCGTTCCTTGCCTTATTTGGAAGGATTGTCAGCTTAATTCAGTTGTATTTTACTTAATTTGTGTATATGAAGTTGGCTTGATCTAATGGAATCCATATTTGCTGGAGATCATCCAGGAGTATGGATGTATGATCCACTACAACAGTACGGAAAGATTATTCGCTCAGTTACTGTTACTATGAATGTGTTTCTAAGGGCCAAGCTTTAGATAGCTGGTTGTTTTACCCACGGGATGAATGGCTAAAATATGAAAACAATCTATTCCTTTATAGCTCTGTATTTTTCTACACGGTGAAAACAGCTTATCCCAAAACAACAGCTTCCCCTAACTCAATATTCAACAGTAGCTTTCATTATTTGCCCTCTGCGCGTCCGTAGCTTCATCACCCATCTTAGTTTCATCTCTTCTCTCCTTTACTAGGGTGACGTTGGAGCCCAGGGTGCTCGTGGACCTGAGGGCCCTGCTGGTGCCCGTGGAGAGCCTGGAAACCCTGGACCTGCTGGTGCAGCTGGACCCTCTGTAAGCAGACACTTCTGAGATGCTTGTTTCTCCTGTTCTTCCAGAAATAAAAGTGTGTTCTTGGAAAGGGGTTGAAGCAAAGCTAAGATGAGAGAAACTGGGATACATTATTCAGATCAGATGTCCATGTGGAAGTCACTGTTGATGAAATCTTTCCCCTCTCAGGGAAACCCTGGAGCTGACGGAGCTGCCGGAGCTAAGGGAGCCCCTGTGAGTCCTTTTCATCAGATATATATTATATGGAAACATCATTTTATCCGAGAAGGATGAGAATAGTACGATCAGGACAGCCGAGGTGGCTTTTTCTGTGTTACCGAGGCTTCAGTTAGTCACCGCCAGTGCTACATGATACAAATGTGCTGCTGTCCTTTGCCGCCACCTGCAGGGCGCAGCTGGAGTTGCTGGAGCTCCTGGTTTCCCTGGACCACGTGGACCCCCAGGACCTCAGGGTGCTGGTGGTGCCCCAGGACCCAAGGGTAACACTGTGAGTAGAGCTCTCTCAAAACAAAAAAAAGCCAAATTTAGGGTTTTTCTAATGATTTAAGTTGATTATTTGTGTAAATAAGAGGAATTTGACTTTGGATTATTTGGTTAGACATTTGAATTCTTGTTGTTTTCTCTTGCGCCTGTGTCCCTCAGGGTGAGGCTGGTGCCCCTGGAGCCAAGGGAGAGCCAGGTGCCAAGGGAGAGGCTGTAAGTTCCTCAGCGATCACCTCAGACTGCAGCTCCTACCAGACGTTCAACCTTTGACGTCAACTGTTTGTCTCATCCATCCAGGGTGCCACAGGTGCTCAGGGACCCCCCGGACCTGCTGGTGAGGAAGGCAAGAGAGGAGCCAGAGGAGAGCCTGGTGCTGCAGGAGCCCGTGGAGCACCTGGAGAGCGTGTATGCATCCCCTTTGTTTACTTTAACATTCTTTAAATCCGGTTTAGTTGTGATTGGCCGTCTGGTGATGCTTTACATGGACGGGAGGTCTCCTGGCGACAGCGCCGTGTGACCAAGGTTATAATAGTTTGGGATTTTTAATTAGTTTCAGTTTTCATAAAGTTTTGACTTTTTTTTTTCAATCCAGTTAGTTTTAGTTAGTTTTTGAGCAGGTTTGATAGGTTTTATTAGTTTTTATTTTTTGGGAAATGCTTAGTTTTAGTTTCATTTTTATTAGTTTCAGTATCAGTTTTATTTTTTGTTTTTCCCGTAAATTATACGAATTTGTCTGGTGTGACATTCAAAATCATAAAAAGTCAATCGGAATAAAACCAGCGGAGAAAAGTAAATAAATCAAATAGAAACAGATTTCATATCAATCCAAAAGGCCAATGTATTAAATAAATGTCATTTTTAGTTTTGTTTCAGTTAACAAAAATGTTTTTTCAATTTTAGTTTTTGTTTTTCGTTAGTTTTAGTGAAGTAGAATAACTTTGCTTGTGACATCATCAATATAATAAACAACAACAGGACATGCCTGTTGTTTCTTCTTGTTTGAATAACAGTGATGAGTTTGGGTGCACTTGATTCCCTCTACAGGGTGCTCCTGGTGGTCGTGGTTTCCCTGGTTCTGATGGCCCCGCTGGACCCAAAGTAAGTCCAGAACAGGCCGTCTGACATGCAGATCTTCAGATGGTTTCAGGTCTCAGCTTAGCTAAACCTTCCTCCTCTTCCTCACCACGACAGGGTGCCACTGGTGAGCGCGGTGCCCCTGGACTTGTTGGGCCTAAAGGTGCCACTGGTGAGCCTGGCCGCACCGGTGAGCCTGGTCTGCCCGGAGCTAAGGTAGAATCTTCTTCTTCTCATCTGCTTTTGAGCAGGATAATTCCCTTCTTTCTTCTTTCTACCAACCGGCTGTTGACTTGGCTCTGCAGGGTATGACCGGTAGCCCTGGCAACCCCGGACCTGACGGCAAGATGGGACCTGCTGTAAGTTTCAGTCCAGTAACATGATCATCTACAAGCATACACTGAAAAATCTCTAATCTTAGCAAGTTTATTTTTCCCATTTCTAGTCAAAATATCTCATCACACTCAAAATAAGACAAAATTACTTAAAGAGAAACATTTCAGTGAGATGTAAGATCTTGTATTAAGACAATACATCTTATTTCAAGAAATCTCATCAGGAAAATTTTGTTTGTTCCATTGGCAGAATTTTTTTGCTTATCACAAGCAAAGAAATCTTGGCCACTCTTAAAATAAGTTTTAAAAAAGTTTTTTTGTTTTGTTTGTTTTGGTTTGGGTTTTTTTTTTTTTTTTTTTTTTTTTGCTTACTACAAGCCAAAAGGTCTTGGCCTATGTTTAAATAAGTTTTTAAAAAAGATATATATATTTTTTATTTGTAATAACCAAAAAAAAAAAAAAGTCTGCCAATGGGACAAGCAAAATTTTCTTGATAAGATTTCTTGAAATAAGATGTATTGCCTTAAAACAAGATCCCACTGAAATGTTTCTCTTTCAGTAATTTTTTCTTATTTTGAGTGAGATGAGATATTTGAAATAGAAATAAGAAAAGTATACTTGGTAAGATTTGAGTTTTGCAGCGTATATCAGGTTTACGCAGATAAACTTATGATAAAATCCTCTTTGCTAGGGAGCCCCTGGACAAGATGGCCGCCCTGGACCCCCTGGCCCTGTTGGGGCCAGAGGCCAGCCTGGAGTCATGGGATTCCCCGGACCAAAGGGAGCTGCTGTAAGAACGAGTTCACCTTCATTCATTTTTACGTGAGAAGCCTCCAGAAACAGGTCATGCTCGGTATTCATGATGCTGCTTTCATTTGTTGGTGTTCAGGGTGAGGCCGGGAAGCCTGGAGCCAGAGGAGAGGAGGGACCTACTGGCCTTCCTGTAAGTTCATTTTGCTCCACTCCGTTATAATCTTGACATTTTCAGAAACTAGTATGGGTATGTCTTGAAAGCTGCCATCTTTGTATGCAGGGTGTTGCTGGGAAGGATGGTGAAGTCGGCGCCCAGGGTCCTTCTGGACCAGCTGTAAGTCAATGTCAGAAACAAGATGACCCACATCAGATGTTCCTGCTATCAGCGCTTACAGAGTCTCTGCTCACCCTCAGGGCCCTGCTGGTGAGAGAGGAGAACAAGGACCTGCTGGAGCCCCTGGATTCCAGGGACTTCCAGGACCACAGGGAGCAGTTGGTGAGACCGGCAAGCCTGGAGAGCAGGTACGGACTGAGACAATGGCTCCACCTTCAAACTGATCAAAGCTTTCTATGAAAACATCTTCTGTCTCCTTGTGTAGGGTCTGCCCGGTGAGGCTGGAGCCCCAGGACCTGCTGGAGCTAGAGTAAGTCCATCATAGTTTTATAATGACTGCTCGACCCTTACCAAAGGGAAGTATTCCTTAAGTACATGTCATTAAGTATACTCAAGTATAGTAAATTGTTTCCCCCAAGTGCACTTTTATTTACCAAGTACACTGACACCAATGTACTAGCAGTATTCCAACAAGTATACTTCTTGGACTAAATTGGTCCACTTTAAGTTTTTAAAAGTACAAGCTATTTGATGCTATTTGGGTGATTCAGGAATGATTAGAGTAAAAAATTTAAATATAAGTTACAGTGTCAACAAAATGCTTGAACTATTAAACAATTGAATAGTTTTAAATAGTTTGAAACAGTGAAATAGTTCAAGGGGGGCTGCTGCTCTGCTAGCTTGAAGCTGCTTTGTAAACACAAGAACTCGCTGCAGGAAGCTAAAGTTAATGTTAAGTAAATGTTACAACAAATGCTGATGATTTGACTCAAGGTACCTCACTTTTGTCATGATAGAAAGAAAAGAAACAGACAAAAGAAAGAAAAAGCCATGGTTGTAGTAAAGATGGCTGACGTGTGTACTGACGATCTCTGCTGAGGTCCGTGAATATTGTTTAGCTGTAGAGCTCTGCAACTTATTTCTTGTGGAATGTTCATTCAGTTGTTTCATTAATTAGAAAATTAAATGAATTTTTTTTAGTAATAAAAGAATTTTAATGCAGCATATTAATATTCCTGCATGTTTAAACAAAACTGAAAAAAGTAATAAAATAGAGTTTTTAGAATTTCTTTCACGCCTAGTTGTAAGGAACGACTCAGTATGAGGTAAGATATATGTAGTCACTTTTATTTCTAAAACAAATAGCTGCAGAGACAGACTATGCAAGCAAGTGTGCAGCTAAGAGAGCTGAATGTACTTGGCTGATTGACCGGTAACATGGTCAGTAATTTCACAATAATAATTCAAATAATGAGAAACTCAAGAAGCTAATGAAAAATGAAAATTTACTAAATTATAATTTAGTGAAATAAAAAACTGCTTTTTAATTGTTGTTGAAAACAATAACTTAAAAAAACCAAACAGACAAAACTGTCCCAGAGACATTTGAGCATCTTTCCCATGAACATGGACCAACATACCTGTCAACAAGTGCAGACATCTGATTGGACGTTACAGAAAACACCTGATTGCAGTGATTGGCTCAAAGTGTTGCTCAACAACATTCTAGCTTCAGAGCCTCATCATGCTTGTTTATGTGTTTTATTTTTTGTGTGTTTGTTTTAAATATTTCGGTTGAAAAACCATTCAGAATCAATGTCATGATTTTCAGAGAATTTTTATTTATTATCACATTTGTCAATTTCAACTTATTTCAGCTTATTTTTTTCCTTCTTTCCTTCCTGAATCATTTTGAGGACAACTGTGTATATACATATATATATATATATATATATATATATATATATATATATATATATATATATATATATATATATATATATATATATATATATACAGAAGTATTATAGAAATAGACAAAGTGAAACTGAACGCTGACCCCCCTGGCATACCATCAGATATAATAGCTTAATGAGTGTGGGCATTTAGAAGTTAAAAGTACCGAAACACGTTAAAGAAGCAGAGCTGTTCGTGAAAGTCCTTAAAATGGCTCTTCAACTTGATGTCTGTTTAATTTTGGTTATTTTTCGATTTCTTTTTCTATCGTTTAAAATTGAAATTCAGTAAAATGCATTTTCTGCAGAAATGGAGTTTGGGTTTCCAGTACTAATGTCTTTGTCTATTACTGAATTCAGTTCTCCACTAAAATCAGTTTCAGTTAAAAAACTAAAAAAAAAAAACTTCTGGGACAATTTTTGTTATGCTATTAAAATACCATTAATCAAGATTAATTAATTAGAAACCTTCTGATTCATTAGATTAATTTCTCATTTTCAAGTTCTATTGTGACTTGAAAAAGTTTGTGTAAACAGCTAAATAAATTGTTGTAGTTATTCATGTAGTTTTCTCACTATAAGGTTTTTGCTCTCCATTCACCTTCAGTTACATAAATGAACTCTTTGACCCCCGCCCCCCCTTGCAGGGTGAGAGAGGATTCACTGGTGAGCGTGGTGCCCCTGGTGCTATTGGACCCGCTGGTGCCCGTGGGTCCCCCGGATCTGCCGGAAACGAGGGTGCTAAGGTGCGTCTGGGTTTCTTTGAGGAGTTCTCACTAATGTGCAGGACACTGATCAACTGACTTTTTTCCTTTGTTTTCAGGGAGAGCCAGGCGCCCCTGGTGCTCCTGGAAACTCAGGCCCTCCTGGACTGCAGGGAATGCCCGGTGAGCGTGGTGCCGCTGGTCTTCCAGGACTGAGGGGGGACAGAGTGAGTTGTCATGACAGTATTCGTCAGTATTCCCACAGCTATCATGTCTTATGCTCAAAAACTCCTGGACTCACCCTGTGAGAGGGATACTGATAACTAGGGCTGCCTCAAACTAATATTTTGATACCTAACTAGTCATCGGTAATTTTAGCGATTAGCCAACTTATTGGATCCTGCGGAAAATGGTGCATATTTACAGAACCAGTCAAACATTTGGACACTTTCTCATTGAATGTAATTGAAAAGCATGTCCAAACTTTTGACTGCTAATCTGCATGTTCATTTCTTTCAATACAATTCAAGAAAAGACGACCAGACAGAAAGATGGACAAGGCAGCAGAAGGTACAGAGGCAATGTTGAGAGGAAAAACAAAGCTGATAAACAATAAACGATTAGATTATGAAATTAGTCAACAACTATTTTGATAGTTGACGATTAATTGACTAATCATCTAATCTTGGCAGCTCTACGGATAACCACCCCTTTTGGCATACAGGGTTCCTGCGGGGTCTTAAAAAGTCTTAAAATTTACAAATCTGCATTCAATATCTTAAAAAGTCCTTAAATTTCATGTGGTAGGTCTTAAATTCATATACGCTCCAACAGATTTCCTTCATTTAGAAAATGACAGTAAAAGACAACAACAAAAAAACAGCAGATCCACTTGTTTTTCCCAACCAACAAATCTTGACAGAGCCTTTATATGAGCCAATCAGGAAGAGATCAGGGCGAGTCTTTTCACAGCTGTCACCTGAGGCTCATTTAATTTATTTATTCACTTCAGGCAATACGTATTCATATTTCATAGAACACAAGAAGACGACCACTTACATGGCCGATCATCTAATCACAAGAAAACAACAAAACAACCGTTATGGTCATAGCTATGTAACGAAACAATTATATTCAACATCCCTGAAAGGGAGTGGGAAGAAGCAAACTTAATAAATCCCCCCATTTCTCCATATAAATCACAAAACCAAAAGGAAACCTTCAAAACCAGTAGAAAAAACAAACTATTGACCACAATTGGAACAATAAACCGTAGAAGAACAGGAATTTTTACTAAATAACTTAAGCTACTAGGATCATAGTGCCGTTACCATAGGCAACACATAACCATTACATGGCAACAATAATCCATACCAACAATGGTAAGTAATCGCACATAGTAACAATAATTGAAACGGAGACAATAATTCACAATGGTAACAAACAATATACCAACAATTGTACAAAACAATATACCAACAATGGTAACAAACAATACTGCATACCAACAATGGTAACAAACAATACTGCATACCAACAATGGTAACGGACAATATACCAACAATGGTAAACAATACTGCATACCAACAATGGTAACGGACAATATACTAACAATGGTAACAAACAATATACCAACAATTGTACAAAACAATATACCAACAATGGTAACAAACAATACTGCATACCAACAATGGTAACGGACAATATACCAACAATGGTAAACAATACTGCATACCAACAATGGTAACGGACAATATACCAACAATGGAAACAAACAATATACCAACAATGGTAACGGATAATATACCAACAATGGCAACAAACAATATACCAACAATGGTAACGGACAATATACCAACAATGGTAACAAACAATATACCAACAATGGTAACGGATAATATACCAACAATGGCAACAAACAATATACCAACAATGGTAACGGACAATATACCAACAATGGCAACTATCCTTTTTGACAATTCCTTTTAAAATGTAGAGGGATCTGTGTTTTTGCTAGCGTGGCCGTGAAATAGGCATTCATTTATGTTCCAAGTGGTCTGAAAAAGATCTATAAAAGTCTTGAATTTAACTTGTTAAAATGTGTAGGAACCCTGAGCATAAGACCCATTCACAGAGGATTCCCAACTATTGATCATCTATGGCACAGTGGACGGCACTCTGCACTCTGACGGACCACGGTCCCTGACTCACGCCTCATCCCTAACTCACTCTTCATCTACCCAATTATCCAGGGAGACCAAGGAGTTAAGGGTGCTGATGGAGCTCCTGGTAAGGATGGTGCCCGTGGCTTGACTGGACCAATTGGACTTCCTGGACCCGCTGGAGCCCCTGGAGACAAGGGAGAGCCTGGTGCTGCTGGACCTGTTGGACCTTCTGGAGCTCGTGGAGCCCCTGTGAGTTAAATTCACCAGCCTGTCTGCTGAAATGTAAACCTTTCATCCTGACTTCTCTGATTCTGTCCTCTAAAATCCTGAGTTGAGTCTACTTTGTCCTCAACAGGGTGAGCGCGGAGAGGCCGGACCACCTGGACCTGCTGGGTTTGCTGGACCTCCTGTAAGTCTTTTCTCCATGAACGCTCCAGCCTTTTTCCAGAAATATACTCCAGATGTATCTGACCTTCCTTTTCATCTACCACCATACTACCCCAGGGTGCAGATGGACAGCCTGGTGCTAAGGGAGAGGCTGGAGATAATGGTGCTAAGGGAGATTCCGGTCCCCCAGGACCTGCTGGACCAACTGGTGCTCCTGGACCTCAGGTATAAAGATGAGTAAAAGAAATAATCACCCTCCAGGCTGTTGGTTCTCTGGGGTTAACTCACACTCGTGTCGTTTCAGGGTCCCGTTGGAAACACTGGTGCTAAGGGAGCCCGTGGACCCGCTGGACCTCCTGTAAGTTTCTGCTGTAGTTCCACCCAGTTGTCCTCTTTCTAAGCCAACTTGCCTGATCTCAGCCTTTGTGGTCCTTACAAGGATCTTGGCCAACGGTAGTGTAGAGTCGGCCGTTCCAGTCCCTCTCTGCAGACTGTAGACTATTTTATTTCTCAGTACGGTTAAAGTATACGTTATTCATGTATTTTATCTGATTGCCAAATATGTTCTGGTTCATCTTTGCTTATTTATTTGCACTGATCTGGTTTAGCTACTTAACTGGTGTTTGTTCTGATCTCTAGGGTGCTACTGGTTTCCCTGGTGCTGTTGGCAGAGTAGGACCTCCCGGCCCCGCTGTAAGCCATCTTCAGATGTCGTTGGTTGTCCCCGTTTCGGGCTCCAGGCCCAGTATTTCCATCACTGTTGAAATGTCCCATTGTCTCAACCCTGCAGGGCAACTCTGGACCTCCTGGACCTGCTGGACCAGCAGGCAAGGAAGGACCCAAAGGAAACCGTGGTGAGACCGGACCTGCTGGTCGCCCTGGTGAGATTGGTGCTGCTGGACCTCCAGGACCTGCTGGAGAGAAGGGTAGCCCTGGTGCTGATGGTGCGGCTGTGAGTACTCCTAAAGCTGAGGCACTGAGATTGCTGAGAAGTTACCTGGCAGGGACATGTCTACATGTCCAAACTACTGCTGCTGTGCTTGTGTTTGCTGCCCCCTGCAGGGAACTGCTGGTCTGCCTGGACCTCAAGGTATTGCTGGACAGCGTGGTATTGTTGGTCTGCCTGGACAGAGGGGAGAGAGAGGTTTCCCTGGCTTGCCTGGACCTGCTGTAAGTTTCATTTCGACTATAAAAGACTAAATCCAGTCAGTGGACATAATTAAACCTGGACAGAAAATCACTTTTAAGGAATCTGATCTGACTGTGTTGCCTACAGGGAGAGGTTGGAAAGCATGGACCTGCTGGCCCTGGAGGTGAACGTGGACCACCTGGACCTATGGGACCCCCTGGTCTGGCTGGAGCCCCTGGAGAGGCTGGACGTGAGGCATGTACAACCTCTGGAACTCAACCATGCTGTGTTATGCTACACACCCAGCTTTGCTGTGAATGAACCTGCTGTGTTTGGCTTGTAGGGAGCTCCTGGTAATGAGGGAGCAGCTGGTCGTGATGGAGCCACTGGACCCAAGGTGAGCAACATAAGACCCGATGCAACATCTGAATGAGTTTGTGTCACATTTAGCACCAGTGGGTTCAGTTAGACGAAAGTAAGAGACATAAGCATCAGCTTCCAGTCCTGAAATATTGCATTCACTTAACCCAGTTATGTCAACTGGTCCCACACAACTGAGTTAGTTTGAAGTAAAATGCAGGTTGCCTTTAATTTGGACAATAAGTTTTAAATAAATCTGATTAAAGTAGGATAATTTTAAAAAAATGTGCTTATTATAGCTTTTGTTTAATGGACCGATATGGATTTTGGTGGTTTTACTGAAATGAATCTTCTTCTTTCCATTATATTTTACTTCATTTGATGGACAATATCACAATCTTTATTAATCAAATTATTGAGATTTGAGGGTACTGATAAAATTAGTTATTCCGGCGAGTTTACGGACAGAAATATTTATCATTTGCTCACCTCCACCACTGCTGCAAAAGGACCTAAACCCTTCCATTGCAGGTTCTTTGTGGTACAAAAGCAGTTTTACCTGAAGAAAACCTTAAAGTATCACATATGCAGTTAACTTACAGTGTGAATTAGAACAGCAGGAGCCCCAAAGCATGATGGGAAATATTCAAATGAACCCACCACAGGACCATGTACAGAGTTGTTGATTTAAAGTAATCTTCATTGGACTAAAGAATGCGAATCTTGTTCATCCAACTTTTCTTTGTTTTATATTTAACTAACATTATTACCTTTTAAACCAACAAGAGATAATCATTTGAAAACATAAACACAAATTTCTATTTAATCAACCTAACAACAGTCTGGACTGTGAAAATACTCATTCCTGTTGTGTTGGATCAACTCAAGCAGCTTTTGTCACTTTAACAAGTCTTAAATTTAAGTTGAGAATGTTCAAATAGGCACATTCATTAATTTGGGCATAGCTGCATTTATTAAGTTCAACTATTCACAAAATTCACTTTTTTGAGTGAGGACTTTGTTCCTTCATAACCTGTCTCGGAGGACAGATCTTTGACTCTAGCGTATATGAAGCTGATGGGACGACATGAGAAAACACGATGTAATGTTGGCCAGAAACTGATTGTAAGTTTGTGTTTTAGGGAGACCGTGGAGAGGGCGGCCCTGCTGGAGCCCCTGGTGCCCCCGGACCCCCTGGTGCCCCTGGACCCGTCGGACCTGCTGGAAAGACCGGTGACCGTGGAGAGTCTGTGAGTGATTAAGTCAAGCCTGTTAACAAATAGGTGTAATCTTTTCTAGAGGTGACCCGATCCAGTTTTTTCTGATCCATTTCCGATACGATACCTGGGCTGAGCGTATTGGCCGATACCCGATACCGATCCGATACTACTGTTAAATGAATATCCTGATTAATTGCCGTGTGAGTGAAGGTATCAGGCTTGAAATAAACATTCATCCTTGTTTCAAACAAAGTGAACATTTATTATGATAAAAACAGAAATGACTGGATCGGAATGCCGGACTGGCCAAATTCATCCCATATCTGATCCACCTAATTTGTCAGTATCAGAGCTGATATCTGATCCAGGTATCAGATCCGTGCATCTCTAATCTTTTCATGAGATATGTAGTTTCATCATATTCTAAAAACACGAAGGGTAGACTGAGTACAATGGGGCAGTTTTCACTCCTCTCATTTCCACGCAAAAATGAGACATTAAAAAGGGTCTAGATCAAAGGTAAAAGTTTTGTTTTTTTTTAAATGCATCCGCTATTTGTGTACTAAAAATAACCAAGAAATAATAGCCATAAGTAATTTATAATTTTCACAATTAATCAAAAACAAGAGGCGTGTTTTTGTCTCAACTGTACCCATAGAATAAAAATACTGAGTAAAGTTGAGACACCATTGAAATGGCTGGAGAGCTGATACTGCTGATTGAATGAACTATTAAAAACTTCAGTTACAACTTTTTTACACTTTATTAAGTTTTCAATTTGGTTTAATTCAACAATAGCATAGGCAAACTTTAAAAAACAATAACAGTGCAATAATAACAGAATGACAAGTCAGAGTAGCAGACTGCTCAAATGTGAAAAAAACCCAACAAAACTACCTTTGATTTGTCCTAATTTTGCCTAATTATGACTTAAATCTTAAAATCCTGCTGTATGTCTGCACTGCTGAACAGCATGCAGAGCAACAGCGGTCTGCATTAGGTACAGTTGACACATTGCATCTCAACTGTACCTGATGACCACCTCACACATTTCACTGAGTCATGTGAAGACCTGACATGCTACGATGTCATGAATATCTCAGTTTTTAGTGCACGAAACAACTTTTGCAGATATAGAAGTTAACTTTAAAAGTAACATAAAAAGAGGAAGATATTCATCGTAACATGGTAAAAATCAAAATCTGACCTGTCGAAAAATACTTTTTTGAATATCTTCGCTGTGGAGCATGCGCAAAAACCACAGCAAAAGCTTGGTGCATGTGCAAGTAATTAGCGTGTCTCAACTGTACTCAGTCTACCCTGCTGCATTCACGTTGAGCTTGCATGTTCCTGAGTCTGCTTCCACACTAAATCATTTTGTCTTTGTTTCAGGGACCTGCTGGCGCAGCTGGTGCTGCTGGCCCTGCTGGACCTCGTGGCCCTGCTGTAAGTAACCACACCAGCACCAGAATCAGTAGCTGGAAAAGTGCACATGAAATCAAAGCAACACTATCACTCGTCTTTCTCATCTAACAGGGAGCTCCTGGACTCCGTGGAGACAAGGGAGAGACCGGAGAGGCTGGAGAGAGAGGCATGAAGGGACACCGAGGCTTCACCGGCATGCAGGGACCTCCCGGACCCTCTGTACGTCACTGCTGCGTAGAAACTACACATGCATACAGTAACTCACGCAGCCCCTAACTCCGGTTTTTCATGTGCAAACTTGTAGGGACCTTCTGGAGAACAGGGACCTGCTGGTGCTGCTGGACCCGCCGGACCCAGAGTAAGCTAAACTGTTCGTAACCGCTGTTGTTCTACTGTTGGATTTTTTTGTCGTCAATAACCTGGGTTTGGCATTTTGTAGGGCCCCTCTGGATCAGCTGGTTCTCCTGGTAAGGATGGTATGAGTGGCCTTCCTGGACCCACTGGACCTCCTGGACCTCGTGGGCGTAATGGAGAGATGGGACCTGCTGTAAGTCTAACTGACTCTGAGAAACCAGAACTATCTTTGTTTGAGGTAGCAGACCCTCTATGCCATGAACTAACCAAACCTTTCTGATTTCCTAGGGCCCTCCTGGACCTCCTGGACCTCCTGGAGCACCTGGTGCCCCTGGTGGTGGATTCGACCTTGGCTTCATCGCCCAGCCCCAGGAGAAAGCCCCTGATCCCTTCCGTATGTTCCGTGCTGACGATGCTAACGTTCTCCGTGACCGTGACCTGGAGGTGGACAGCACCCTGAAGAGCCTGAGCCAGCAGATCGAGCAGATCCGCAGCCCCGACGGAACCAGGAAGAACCCTGCCAGAACCTGCCGCGACCTGAAGATGTGCCACCCTGACTGGAAGAGCGGTGAGTTTCATGGCATCATCAACACGGCTCACTCCAGTTTGAAAGACAAAAAGCTTTTTCGGGTTCTGACTCCTCCAATCTGCGTTCAGGCGAGTACTGGATCGACCCTGACCAGGGCTGCACTCAGGATGCCATCAAGGTCTACTGCAACATGGAGACCGGAGAGACCTGCGTACCACCAAGCCAGCGCGAGGTCGCCAAGAAGAACTGGTACATCAGCAAGAACATCAGGGAGAAGAAGCACGTGTGGTTCGGAGAGGCCATGAACGATGGCTTCCAGGTAAATCCTCCATTCACGTCACTCCTCCTTCAACCTTCCCACTGCAAAAACTCCAATCTTACCGAGTATACGTTTCTAATTTCTAGTCAAAATATCTCGTCACACTCAAAATAAAACAAAATAACCTAAAGAGAAACATTTCAGTGAGATAGGAACTTGTTTTAACCCTTTCAGCCCCTGTTCTCCAAGCCAGATTTTAAAAGGTTAAGGCATTGCATCTTGTTTCAAGAATCTTATCAAGAAAATTTTCCTTGTTCTACTGGCAGAATTTGTTTTCCTTATTACAAGCAAAAAAAAAAAAAAAAAACTTGTTTCACTTATTTTAAGAATGGTCAAGATTTTTTTGCATGTAATAAGCAAAAAAATCTGCCAATAGAACAAATGAAATTTTCTTGAAAAAATTTCTTGAAAAAAGATGCTTAGGGCTGTGCAATTAATCCAAATTTGATTGTGATTTCAATTTTTATGTCAAATCATCTCCAAACTCGTATAATCGAGTTGAAACGATCTATTTGCAATTTTTTTTGCCACAATTTCTGATAGAGACGTGAATGTGCAGTACCTTCCCTTCCATGGGGTCACTCAGGCAGCTGCAGCATCGCAATAAAGCTTAAAATTTATTTTGGGATATTTTTTATATAAATAAGCACATTTATTTTATTCTTCAAAAATAGAGAAATTGCAGAACAGCTGGATACATAGTTTAGTTTTAATAATTTATGTTTTTATATGCCTTATATTTACTGTATTCATTCAATGTTTTATACATTGCACAACAGCTGTAAGGTTCATGTTTTTAGCCTATATTTATTTTCCGTTTGAACATATTGCATAAATTATTAAGTGTTTTTGACAGAGAGAAATGTTGAATAAATGCATCATGTAAATGAAAAATAATCGTTTAAATAATCATTATTTCAATATAAAAGTAATCATAAGATGCATTACCTTAAAACAAGTTCCTGTATCTCAATGAAATGTTTCTCTTCAGGTCATTTTGTATTATTTTGAGTGTGATTAGATATTTGGACTAGAAATTATAAAATGTACTTGGTAAGATTTGAGTTTTTTCTCCTTCTTCCATCCTTACTTCTCAATCCCGCTTCCTCCATTGCATCATCATTTACTCACCCCTTACCAAAAAGTAGTATATGCAAGTATGCTTGAAGTATACAAATTTTTAACTTTAAATAAGACAGTATACTCCCAGTTTACCATTTATGTACTTATCAGAAGTAAACTTAAAGTTTACTTTCCATTTACTAACAAATATTCTAGAAGATTAAATACATTTAGCCTATACTTATATTTAAACTTTTGAATGAAATGCTTTAATAGTAGTACATTCATAGAACATTTCCACACATACTGGTTTCTTTGTGGCATACTGCAAGATGTACATTCTATCATGTTTTTAAATCCTATCTTGTAAGATTTAGGCACTCGCCCACACAACCCCCCCGGTCCATGTACTACTTTTAGTCTACTTAAAAGTATACTTTAGTATACTTAAGAATGTACTTTCTAAAATGAAAAGTAAGCTTGAAGTTTAGAGTAAACTAACAGTATACCTAGAAGATTACTTTCAGTATACTTGAAAGTATACTTTTAAATACTTAAAGTGGGCCGGTTTAGTCCAAGAAGTATACTTGTTAGTATACTGCTAGTACATATTTGAATATACTTAATGACATGTACTGTATACTTCTTTTTGGAAAGGTTCCAGTTGAAACTTCCAACTCGGAACTCAGAAATTCCCAGTGGAATGGAAGGCAGCATCATCTCACCTACAACGCGACCTTTTCCTTTACGCTTTACGCTTCTGGTCACTGACTCCGCCCCTTTCTTCTCTCGCACAGTTCGAATACGGCAGCGAGGGCTCTCTGCCTGAGGATGTCAACATTCAGATGACCTTCCTGCGCCTCATGTCCACCGAGGCGTCGCAGAACGTCACCTACCACTGCAAGAACAGCATCGCTTACATGGATGCTACCGCCGGCAACCTCAAGAAGGCCCTCCTCCTGCAGGGCTCCAACGAGATCGAGATCAGAGCAGAGGGCAACAGCCGTTTCACCTACAGCGTCCTGGAAGACGGATGCACGGTGAGGAAGCAGCCTAATCGCACACGCTACACCATGCTAATCCTGCCAAGCTAAGCATGATGACGCTAAAGAAAGTAGAGTCACAGTTCAGTGTCACTTCACTAGTCAGGATATGGAGAAAATGGTTTAGTTCAGGAATGCACGATATTAGAATTTCGGCCGATATCCCATACACCCATATTTTAAACCTCCTGTAGTCGATAAGCGATATCAATACCGATACAGCAGCTGAAAAAAATAAGCAGTCATTGCAAATAGCAGTTTTGTTATCTGTTTCCGACACTTTAAAAAACAGGGGCTGGGAAAAAATATTGATACGCTGAAATATCCCGATTTTTTTCATATGCCAATATCAAATCAATATTTAAAAACGCAACATCAATTTATTTTACTTACAAAATCTTGCGAAATTTCATCGTTTCTGTTACAAAATCTCACGATATTTTGTGAATTCCCACAAGATTTCTTAACAGAACGATGAAATATCACAAGATTTCATTAGTAAAATAGATTGATACCGCATTTTTAAATGACAGTGTATCACCATATGAAAGTGAAATATATGTAAAAAAGAATATGTGTGTGTGTATATATATATATATATATATATATATATATATATTATATGCATGTGTATATATATATATATATATATATATATATATATATATACACACATATAAAATATATAAATACGTAATATAAAATATCACGATATTTCAGTATATCGATATTTTTTCCCACCCCTAGTCTTTAGAAGTTTTAAAGTCTTTCAAAACAAAGTTTTTGAAGAAGAAATAGAAGAAAGAAGTTTTTTTCTTTTTTTTTGGACTTTAGTAACAGCGAGCTGATCGGTTAAATATCGGTTAAATATCGGTGAGGTGGCCGATGTCTGATACTCAGTTTTAAGGCTGATATCGATAGGGGACCGATTACATGGTGCATCCCTAGTTTAGTTTGTTATTTCATTTGAAATCATGACACTAATGCCCTTCCTTCTGTCCTTCCAGTCACACACCGGTACATGGGGCAAAACAGTTATCGATTACAAGACATCGAAAACATCTCGCCTCCCCATCATTGATATCGCTCCTATGGATGTTGGTGCTCCAGACCAAGAGTTTGGCCTTGAAGTTGGACCTGTCTGTTTCTTGTAAAAAGAGAAATCTGGACTTGAATTTGTTGTTGTGTGTGTGTGTGTGCGCGCGTGTGTTTTATTTTTTTCTAGCAGTCATCTCTCCCCGTAAAAGAAACCCTGCCAAAACACTCTTCTAATGTCATTTTCCCCCAAATATCCGAGCCCCAGCTCCTGATTCTACTAGTTTCCGTTTGGCTGTTGTTCTGATGGTCCGCTTTGCCTAAAAACCTGCACAACCTGCAACAAGATGGCGGCGCTGCGGAGAGTCGTCCGCATCGCCGTGTTTGGGACCACTACTCTTTCTTTTTGACTCTTGGGTTTTGTTTTGTTTTTTTGTCTGGGTTTTTTTGCCATCACCAACACCAAGGATCCTGTAGAGAAGACATTTTGTTTCCCTGGCAACAAGAAAATAATATATGCCTCTGTAAAGTGTGAAAAGAGAAAAGACAAGAAAAAAGACAGGAAGGAAAGCAGCCCTCTGTGGAGTTACAGAAACAGATGACTTTTGTATTTTCATCCACCTTTGCGCTCTGAAGAATGAACGGACAGTCCCCACAGACACAACCCAATTGCTTTGTACCACGTTTCAGGTGTTGATGAATAAACGGTGAAACTGACAGCCACGTTTGTCTCTGTTGTTCTGCCCCCCCGCCACCGACCACGCCCACATCTCCCCCTCCACTTCCTCACCTGCACATGTCGCAGTTGTTGTTTGTTGTTGTGCTTGCTCCTTTTTGTTTACCATCGTTTTCTAAAGAAAGTCCCATTAAAAGCAGCAGCAGAGAAACATGGGTTCATACCTCTTTTTTGATTTTAAAAAACAATATTTATATATAAATCCTATGGCTACCTCAAAAAAGAACGGCATTCCATCTTTGAGAAAGGGCCCAGTGTTTGTGAGGCGGGGCGGGGCGGTCGGCGGGGCGACAGCGTTTACTGTTAAAGCAGCAGACGTTTACGGTGCTACTCTGTCTGAGGTCTGCCGCTCTGACGTGGCAGCAGCCTCTTGGTGCTAACACCAAACCACAGCTTTAACCCTCGCACCCCCACTCCGCATGGTTATCCAGCAGCTTTAACCCTTAGCGTCCCTGCTAATGAGGCAGTGATGCAGCAGGGGGGCGAGTAAACTCGCTCGGGTAGAGTTTTCTTTCTTTTCTTTTTTTTTGCATCCATGTCTTGGAGCTCTCCTCCACCCACCGTTTTTCCATTACATCCATCTGTTTTTTTTGTTCTTGTGTGACAGGTGAACTTTTATCAACAACAAAATAAAAAAATTTTAAAAAAAGAATTGGACTGAGAGATTTAAAACAGTGGCCGAGTCATCAGCCGAGGTCAGACAGACACACCCATGGGGGGACACCACCAGGATCTGTACCTATTTTGTATATGTATAATAAATTGAGATGTTTTTAATTATTTTTAATGCTGAAATAAAGCATGTTAAGTGGTCTAACATTGAACTGTCTAATTCCCTGACTGCTTTATTTACTGCCCCCCACCACCTCCCCAGACTACTGTAAAGCAGATTCATAGCTATTTAACCACTTAATGATTTAAGAAAATGACAAAAATGGTTGTTTTTCTGCAAATACATTGCTGTTGTAACTGAAACAGGATTTCTCCAAACAAATGTGTGGTGGAAGCACAACTGCTGCGGCTGTCAGTGTAGTCGACTCTGGACATTGGTTGAACATCCACAGAGAGGCATGGTCCCAGCTTAGAGGTCTGAGGCAGGGGTCTGCAACCTTTACAATCCAAAGAGCCATTTTTCACCTCAACCAACAAAATAAAAGTCATTTAGAGCCACAAATGTTCAAATGTTCATGGCCTTTTGAACAAGGCAATCATTTTTTGATAAATATTCACCATTGACAATTTTGCTGTCTTTTTAAAGGAATCAGTTCTTTCTTTTAGATTTTGAAATAAAAAACAACCTTGCAAAAAGAAGATGCTTTTTGTTCTACTTTTCTTCATCGATAGCTGTATAAAAAAGGTTAAATGAAAGTGTATTTGTGGGAAATTATATGAAAAAAACCCTGATTTCCAAGCTAATGGCAAAAGAAATAGATTTCAAAAAAATCTGTTAATGCCTTGGTACTTTTAGTGTCATTATTTTGTGGAAATTCACAGTTATGCCATGAAAAACCTACAAATGTTATCATGGATACATCGGTATTTTAAAATATTAGTTGGTTCTTTATTATTTTGGTCCAAGTTTCCAGGAGCCGTTATGGTAGGCCCAAAGAGCCACTCTGGAGCCGCAGGCTGCAGACCCCTGGTCTCAGGAGATGTTTTCAGGTTGTGCTGACACATTTTTCTTTAATGCAGGTTGTTTTTCTTGTAAATATTAACACTTCTTGACAATTTTGCTCTTCTCTGTAACTTAAAAAGAGGCCAAATCAAGCTAAATAGTATATTCTAACTGTTGGAAAGTCAAAGATATGGACAGGAAAATCTTGTCTTACCTCTTGGAGAAGATTCCTGGTTATTTCCGGACATGTGTCTTCTTTCCTAGGCCATGAATAGTGAGGGTTTCCCTCATCTGCAATCCACCAGAAAACACATGCAGCTTCAATATTTCAGCAGCAATGGTGAGAATCGTGTCCATCCTGAGATTGCTCACCGGTCTGACCAGCAGCACAGTTCAGACTGTCGCTCTGAGGGGTGAACGGGGTGGAACTGGTCCAGAATCAGCCTTCCTGGCTTCAGCTCTCACTCACAAAGACTCTGATTGTCCACCTTGATGGGGGCAGCATCCTCAGAGCAGCGGATACGTTTGCACTCCTGGTGGGAATCTGGGTTATTTCTGCAGGAATTTGGGTGTGTGTTTGGGGCCTGGATGGAGAAATGCTCCCCTCTCTGGTTTCAGACAACAGAGGGGGCTCTGTTGGTGAAGGAAGCCCCTCTCCAGGCATGCGGAGGGTAAACAGCAGAGGCAGAATTAAAGCGGGGATGGCTTCCCAGCCAGTCTTTCAAGGCCCAGTTACACCGTATTAGCAGAAGACATAAAATGTATTAATACTCTCCCCGTCATACTGATGGATTATCATTCCAGTTAAAGTATAGTTTATTCTAAAACATTACAGGAACATTTTTTCTGCAGCAGTCTGTTTTTAGACAGAAGTGTCAGCTCTAATCACCAAGACTCTGTGTTCACATGAATGTATATAATTATCAGGACTCTCACAAATTTGCCTTCATTCTTCATTCTCGGAGACTCCACACAGAAATGGAATCAAATTAAATTAAAAATCTAACAATCCTGTCTGCAGAGCATCTCTCTTTTCTCCCCACATGCTTGCACCCCCTTATTCCCCCCTTCTAGCTACTCTGCTGCTTTTAAAACCTGGCACGATAAGGGGGTCAAAGACTGGAACACTTGTACATAGATGGTGTCTTCGCCAGTTTTACACAACTTAAAGAAAATTTTGCTCTCTCAGTCTCCTTTTTTTCAGTATCTGCAGGTGAGGGACTTTAATAGGAAGACATTCCCAGATTTTCCCTCCCCCCGCCTAAAACTCATCTGGATCATATTTTTCATATGCTCTTACACTCTAAAAAGGGAAAGCTGGCCAAAGTTTACAAATACATACTATCAGCTAACATGCCTTCTTTAGCTATTATAAAACGCCATTGGGAGGAGGAGCTTGACTTTGACATCTCGGATGACACTTGGGACGCAGCCTTGGATCAGGTACACTCTTCATCTACTGTATATGTGCGCGTAATATCTTGAATATCCAGTTCAAGATATTACACCGCTTACACAACTGTAAGACTACCCTGGCAAAAATTTACCCAGACATTGACCCCCTCTGTGACAAATGCAAAACTCTTCCTGCAACTCTATACCATATGTTCTGGGGTTGCCCCAAATTAGGTCGATTTTGGTCGTCTTTCTTTGATTTATTTTCTAAAATATTTTAAAAAACTGTTACCCCCTGTCCCCTTATGGCCATCTTTGGCGTAACTTCAGCAAACATTTCCTTGACCTCATGCCAGCGCAGGGCTCTGGCGTTCTCCTCATTAGCGCGGTGTTTGATTTTGCTGAAATGTAAAAATTCTGCTCCACCCACCAATACACTTCTCATCAAGAGTATCATGCGTAATCTCAAATGAGAAAAGATCAGGTGTCTGTTAACGGTGCTCTTCAGAACTTTCATGGGACGTGGGACAGCTTTGTTGATTTTGTGAAGCAGTTAGATGAACTTGAGCTAGAGTGATAGGCTCTCACCGGACCTACTGTATACGCCCTAGCTGAAGACGAGTGACTAAATGGGAATCTGGACCCCCCAGCCCTTCCCCCCTTGTCTTTGTTGTGTGTCCCCCCCCCCCCCCAATTGTTGGTTTGTTCTATTTCATTCCCTCTTTTTTTTTTTTTATATTCAATTTGCATTGTTTTGGTGTGATTTGATTCGGTACGATCTTGACATATTTTTTTACTCTGATATTTGCAATTCTTTCTTATTTACCTTTCATTTATCTGTTTTTTTTTTGTTTGTTTGTTTGAATGTTGAAGTGAATCCAGCATTCTTTGTTAAAATGTATTCAAGGAAAACTCAATAAAAAATGTTTGGAAGAAAAAAAAATCTAACAATCCTGGAAGATAATCATGTTTTTTTTCTTAAAAACTGCAAATGATTTAAAGCTACACCGTGTAACTTCTGAGTCAAACATCAGGCTAATGTCATAATAACAGATGATTTCTGGGAAAGTATCCAGCACTGACACATGTGGGGGCTCTGAGGGGGCTGCCCTCCTCTTAAACCAGATATGGTAACTCTGCAGGAGCGGATCCATCTCCCACTAATCATGTGATGTGAAATGCTTTGCTTTAAAGTGTTGATGACACGTTTTTGACATTTTCTTTACATGTTTTATCAACCAAAACGTCCTTCATGATGATCTATGTAACAGAAACAAGCGCAGCTGCATAGATATTTATTTTTATTTGCATATTGAGTTGCCATAGCACCATGTGGACTAAACATGTTTGTGTCTGCTGCGTATGGTGGTCAATGTAGTGACAATTTTTTTTTTTTTTTTTTTTTAGTGACAAATTTATAACCATGGACGCAGGAATACTAACGTGCCTGAGACCTAGTGATGAAGTCATGGCAGACAGAGGTTTTACAATGAAAGACTTTCTCTTTGAGAGGGAAGTTAGATTAGTAATTCCTTCTTTCATGAAAAAAACACGGACAACTAACTGAGGAACAGGTAACACACATCAGGTCGCAAATGTAAGGCTCCATGTTGAAAGAGCAGTCAGACGTTTAAAGGTCTTCAAAATGCTATCACAATCTTTTCCTGTCAGCATGGCTCCTAAAATAGAGAAGCTTCTGAGAATATGTGCTGCTCTAGTCAATTTAAGAGGATCTCATTGGTGATACATCATCATTTTGATGTAGAAATCTGTAGCGTGGCTGTATGGTGGCGTGGTGGTTAGCACGGCAGCCTCACGGCTAAAATGTCATTTACCAGAGTGTACCTGCCTCTTCCCAGAAAATGAATGAATGTAAATAATATGTAGGTCTCCCTGTTTTTATCTTTCCTACACAGTGTGAATGTTTTTGTTGAGAAGCTTATAAGATACTGTGTACATATAGTGGAATCAACTGAACAATGAATATTTCTTATATTCAACCTCGATGTGACAGACGCTCTTTCAATGACAAGTGTTTTTCTCAAAATGACAAGGTTCAGTTGTGTATTCTTGACATTTTGTTATATCAGAAGAAGATTGCAAAAATACAGAACTATTTGCAACATTTTGTCATTAATTTCCCTCCATGTTTAAATTATGTCCATTTTTAGTTGTGAAGTATTCCAACAGATTTAATTGACTGATTTCTTTCATTCAGATGACTTAACTTTGCCTGTATGTTAATGTCTGACTGTCCCGTTTATAGTTGTCACATGAGCAAATGTGCATTAAAGCTTGCACATCATCTTCAAGTGTCTCTCATTTAGCTGAAACTGTCCTTCTACATACTTCTACATACTCAAGAAACATGAGGAGTAAAACCCTCTAAAGCGCTTTACTTGTTCCTTTACAAATGCTTCATCATATTGTTCTGTAAATGAAACATGCTGACTGTGTCCAGATCACAAGGGTGCAGTCTTAAACCTGTGCAAAACATCGGAAGCTGCACTTTCATGTAACAGCCTCTGCTTCCAGTTTTCTGCAGCAGCAGCTCTCCATCTACCAGTTTGATATCGCTGCATTTCTGGGTAAGCTGCTCGGTGAGGGAAGGATGAGTTGGTACGGGACATTTTATTTCTAGCAGCACATCTGAGTCAATAACCACATCAGGACTAACGGAGAGCCATGGCTCCTGGATGCAGATGGCAGGACCCATATGAGTGTGATCATGTCCTGTTCTTTCAGCTGATTACAAGCTCTAACTTCATTTCCTTTACCGTAGTTTGTTTCATGATTACCACAAAAGGAGGAGTACATGTGCTCAGATTAAAGCTAGTCATTCGTTGTGGTAGCATGAACTGGATTTTTTTTTGCATAGCTTGCCAGAGGTGGGACCAAGTCATTATTTTGCCAGTCACAACTACACTGCCTGGTCAAAAAAAGTTGCCACCTGGATTTAACTAAGCAAATAGGTAGGAGCCTCCTATTGGATAATTACATGATGGGCGATTATCTTTCAGCTGCAACAAGTTATTTAACCCCAACTGGTGCAATGAGTTGCTTCTCATTTCCTAGACAACCATGTGGAAAGACACATCCGTGGTCGTGGAAAAGATGTTAGTCTGTCTGAGAAGGGTCAGATCATTGGCATCAAGAGGTGGAAACATCTAAGGAGATGCAGAAACTACTAAAACTGGGTTCAGAACAGTCCAACGCATTCTGAAAAACTGGAAGGATAGTGGACCATCGTCTTCCAGGAAGAAATGTGGCCGGAAAGGCAGATGAAGTGATGCAGCATCATGCTAGTGCTACTGTATGAGCCTGTGGGGGCAGTGTGATGATCTGGGGTTGCTGCAGTTGCTCAGGTCCAGGTTCAGCAACAGTATGAGCTCAGAAATGAGGTCAGCTGATACCTGAATATACTGAATGAGCAGCTTATTCCATCAATGGATGTTTCTTTCCTGATGGCACGGCCATATTCCAAGATGACCGTGCCAGAATTTATCGGGCTCAGATTGTGAAAGATGGTTCAGGGATCATCAGACATCATTTTCACACATGGATTGGCCCCCACAGAGTCCAGACCTGAACCCCATTGAGAATCTTTGGGATGTGCTGTGGTCAGACTCTACAATCATCATCAAGATCTTGGTGAAAAATTGATGCAACAGGATGCAAATAAATCTGGTGACATTGCAGAAGCTTCTGGAAACACAGCGAATGCTGCCGCAATCAAAGCTAAAGGCTCCAACCAAATGTGAAAGGTTTCACCTTTTTTTGTTGGCGACTTTTTTTTGGCCGGGCAGTGTAAGTCTCAAGTCTCTTTAATCAAGTCAAGTCCAAAGTCAGTACTAGCAAGTCCCAAGTCAAGTTACAAGTCAAGACTGAAAAGTCTAAAGTCAAGTACAAGTCGTCATCACTGAGATTCAAGTCACAGCTACGTCATCATGTGCTCTTCATTAAATACTGTTATCAAAAAGTCTTGGAAATTGTTTTTACACAAATCATCCTTTTTCTGAAATTTGAACTTGGAGTGAATAGATTCAATATTTGGGAAAAATAGTGCTGCTTCCAAGTTCAAACACACAGTATTGTAAAGCATTAATATAAATCACACTGTTTCCGTTTTAGCTCAGTGATTTATTTAACTGATCCCATATTGAAACAGTGCATAGAACTTTTAAATTCTGTACATTCTTAGTAATATATTACACAAACATCAGTCTGTGTAGGTGTTACAGAGGCTCTGTATTACTTATTTAGAGCTTTATATTGCATTGCATCTGCAAAAGATCAAGTTAGATAAAAGTCTATCAGTCATTTGTGCACGATGAGGCCGCAGTATGATGCCACCGTGACTGAAAACCCGCTCCACTGGAGCACTGGAGGCGGGCACTGCTAAGACCCGGATAGCCACTTGGAAAAGTGAAGGGAGTGTGTTCTTGTTCGTTGCCCAAAACAAGAGGGCATTCTGTCCTTCTGATATGTCAAGATAGTGACTTAGCTGTAGAGACGGAGAGGCTGCAACATCTTTCCTCTGCCTCTTGCGGTATGCAGCAAACAAACCAGACTCTTCTTGGCCCAAGTCCTGTTGCTCTCTCTCTTCAACTGGAGGTACTGGTTGCTCAAAGTCTCCAGCATCCTGGAGGACCAGTTCTAGAAAAAAACAACAAAGTAGAAGAAAAGAGCATATAATTCTTATTATCTGTGATGCAGTTGCTTAAAGTGTAAAGCTGTTGTAGCTGCTAACTGAACAAAAGTTACTTTAAATTTTATATTCACCTTTCACTTGTTGTGCCACGTCCACTTTGACCTCATCACTGACGAGAACATGGTGCTCCACCCACATTAAGGAAAAAGCGGGATCCAAGACAGCTGCTTTCAGGTACACTGGATCTGAAAATGGGGTAGTGGCTCCATCTTGTAACATGGCCATTTTCACATTGATGAAGATTCCAAGAAATCTTCTTGTCAGAGATGTTTGGAGACTTCTGACCAGATTGCTCAGGAAATGCACTTGATCCTTCAGCCAATCAAGATGGTGATTCAGGGACAATACTGAGGGAACAACAGAACTGATTGTGATCATCTTCTCTCCCTGTGTCAGATCGGTTGCTTCCCCAAATGGTTTCAGGATGTCTACCAGCTCCTTCAAGACATTCCACTCCCGTGTTGTGAAGGACAGCTCCTTGTGGCTGGCCTTTTCCAGGACATGACAGAGCTTTAGATGGTCGCACTGGAGGACAGCTTTGACTTGTCGCAGTGTTGAGTTCCACCTTGTGTTGACAGCAGCTGGGATGGCTCGTTGTTCCCCAAATTCAGCATCAAATGCATCTTTAAATGTTGTGCTTGTGTGCAGCAGTGAGCTGAGTTTTGATAACTTTGAGAGGGATGGAGATGCCACTTTTGCTTCTTTTAAACCATCACCAACCACCAGCTGGAGAGTGTGTGTGACATAGCAGAATTTACTGCTTGCTGGTCCTCCAGGGTTAGGTCATGCCAGAGCTCTGGGTCATCAAGATGATCCCCATCATGAACTTCATCTTGTTGCTCAGTGGGAAAACACACAGTGAATGCTTTGCACATGTTGGAGGCATTGTCACTAATAATGTAGTCCAGTTTATCTTTAATATTGTACTCATCACATATGACCTCAAAAGCCTCACAGATTCTTTCAGCTGTATGTGAACCTTTAAAGCGCTCACAAGCCAGAGGATGGCACTTCAACTGTATCCGCTCTGCATCTTTCTCTAAATAGTGTACAGTAACACCAAGGAATCCCCTCATTTTTCTGTCTGACCAAATGTCCACGGTGACCGAAACATGGTCTGCATTGCTCAACATAGTTTTTCATTTTGATTGCCGCTCAGCAGCAAGGTTCTCTACTTTTGCTGTCAATGTCCTTCGACACACTGGGCTGTACTTGTTGTCAACTACAGCTAGGAAGTGTCGAAAACTCTTGTTTTCAGTGATAGATATGGGCAAGTTGCAATCAATAATCAAATCAGAGAGGATTGCATTAGTTATAGCTTTCTGTTGTAGATGAGTCGTGCTGTACTTTCCTGGCTGTGTGTCCATGAACTGGGTGATTGAAGGCTGCAGTGGTTCATTTGTGATGTGTTTTTGTATTCCTCAAATCTGTCAAAGACAAGCATATTATGGAGAATTTTAGAAAACGTCTCATAGTTTACCCTAGACCATTTATTCAAGGAGAGCATATGACCAATCAACATAAAGAGCTCGTTTAAAAAAAAAAAAAAAAACTAATTTAATGATCAACAACTTAAACAAATCATGCTTAAAATATTCAGATTTTTTTGTTTTTGTTTTTTACAAATAGGCAGCCAACAGATCTTTTTCTTTTGAATCAGGATCACTAGTAGCATTAATAACATTGCCTTTGGGGCAGGTTACTCCCTTGATCAACCATGAGCACCCAGCCTGCAGAAATTTAAATCACATATCAATAGATCATGCACGTCTTCGGAGTGCAGCGAATGTTGTTCCTGTCAGCAGTGAAGGAGCAACAGGTGGTAAGCATCCTTAGGGAAGCCTTACCCCGAAATCGGCGCCGGCAAATTGACCGACGACACCAACGACAAATCCTGCTACTGGCGAAGCTGCGCAAGTCTGCAGCTTATAGTAATCTGTGTGAACCTACTAGTAAAACATCTGACGTAATTTTAACTTTCAAACTTGTGTCCACACAGATGTACGATAATTACAAGTATGCTATAAATACTTAATATGAAAAAAACACACACAAATATGAGTGTAATACGTAATGTGACTAAAAGGTAATTATATTACATCATTGTTATTGAAGCATCAGTGTTTGACAGCATGTCGTGAGGAGACTACTCTAAAAAATAAATGAAATAAATGCGAAAGACAGCAAAAAAATATTATGAAAAACTGACATGACAAAAAACATACCACTAAACTGATTTTTATTTAAGACATTTTTCCCTTTTCCCCCTCAGCCTCCAAACCCCAGGATGTACTGCCAGATAAATGCCCCAGTGCCCCTCCAGGTAATGAGTCCCCGGATATCCTCGTCTGACCCTAGAAAGAGCAAAACATACATAACAGAAATCATATAATAAGTGAACAAATAATGCTGCAGATAAACCTCCATAACTAATGCTGGCTGTATTGACAAACCATCTACCCATCTGAGGCTGGCTCTGATACCCCCATTTTACCAGCCCCCCCAGCAGTGAAGGCGAAAACTCATCTCATTTACCACAATATCAACATTTAACGGGGAAATTCAATCTTTTGTTGATATGAGTGCAGCTGACCGAGCCGACAGTGAAAGCACCACGGCGCGCCACCAAAGTTAAAATACTTCAATAATTTGGACGGAACAATACTATTATAACAGTGTACTATTGGCCGTACACTCTGGTCCATGTCGATCGTGTACCGACACCGGTTATTTTTATTCGCCTGGTTATTGTGGGTAATGCTTCGCAACCTGGCAGCTAATAGCTAACTAGCATTAGCATTTGCAACACCGTTCGCATTTTTTTCTTTTTTTACTTGTCCTGTCCAGCATCGAAGCAAGCAGAATGGAAATCTGATTGCTTTATTCTGTTGAACTTTTTCTTTATCAAGCGGAGCTTTATGAACATAAGGCTCCACTTGATATCATTTTATTCATTTTATTTCTTTATTTAAACATTTTCTGTTACACCATTCCATTTCATACTGCTGGCCTACAAGGAGAAATGAAAGTAACAGAGGAAGAAGAAAGGAAACAGAGAGAAAGGAGAAGGAAGGGAAGAGAGAGGGAGAGAAAACATGAATCCACTTACACAGTTCACTGACATCTTACCGCGATCCCTAAACAACATTCCAAGGTCTCTTTGGAAAACAAAACAACAATCCCCACAGAGACCTCAGGGGCTAAATATCCTCAGATCATACAATCCCAGCCCAGACCCAGCACCCCCCCCAAAACGACATGCACCCCCGAAGGGCGGCAAAGCGGCCCCAGCCGGGCCCCCCATCTGGGGGCCCAGGCCCCAGCGGACCAAGACCAGCAGCTGCCGACCCCACCGGGCGCCAGGCGTCCCCCGGAGCGGAGACAGCGCCGGGCCCAGGGCCCAGCACCCAGGAGCAGCCACCCCCCCCGGACCCGGCGGCCCAACCAAACCCAAACCGGACCCCCCAACGACGCCCCCCCAGGCAGCCAGCCCCACCCCAACGTCCCTCCCCACACCCTACACCAGGCGCCACCACCTCTACCACCCCCACCCCCCCCACCCACCACACCTCCCCACCCACCTACCCCAACACTAGCTAAAAAACCGTCACCGCCCCCCATCGACACGACACCCAAGACATCAACACCGCAAAGCAACCACACAAAGATACAGATCCCCCCCCCCCGCCCCCATACAAACCCGAAGCCACAAAAACCCCCCCCCCCCCCCAACCCCCCGCCCCCCACCCACCCCCACCACACTCACCACACCAACCCCAATCCCGCACAACACCAATACGAACCGTTCGCATTTAAAATAAACATCGGTACACCACAAATACGCTGAAAATGACCACAGCTGGTGGTTCTTCATGGTAAAAGGCATTTAGGAAAAACAACACAAACCTACATTTGTAAAGACCCGCCGTGTTCACTGTGGACTCGTACGAAGAACCGCTCTCCGCTGCCATCTTTCCACTGGTGAGTGTCCACAGTCGCGTACTCAAAATCTTGACCGGTTTGAGTACGTCATCCGGGTACTTTTGCATACCCAATTTTCACATACTATGCATACTGTTTTTCATTTAGATGCAGTATACTCAAAATTTTGAGTATTGAGTATGGAAGTATGCGATTTGGGACGCAGCATTTGTGTTTAAGATGATGTGTCTGTGTCACTGCACCGCTTGCAAGCCCGGTCTTTCCACTCACAGCGTTCTCCACCTGTATTAAAATGTTTTCAATGTCATTCCTCAAGATTAGACAGAATGAGGAAATGTATACCCACAAAAGCACTACCATCTCTGTGTGTGTTTGTATACTGTATATAAATATACACTCACTGGCCACTTTATTAGGAACACCTTGCTAGTACCGGGTTGGACCTTGCCTTCAGAACTGCCATAATCCTTGGTGGCAAAGATTCAACAAGGTTCTGGAAACATTCCTCAGAGATTTTGCTCCATATTGACATGACAGGATCACGAAGTTGCTGCAGATTTGTCGGCTGTACATCCATGATGAGAACCTCCCGTTCCACCACATTCATGATGAGAACCTCCCGTTCCACCACATTCATGATGAGAACCTCCCGTTGCACCACATTCATGATGAGAACCTCCCGTTTCACCACATCCGTGATGAGAACCTCCCGTTTCACCACATCCATGATGAGAACCTCCCGTTTCACCACATTCATGATGAGAACCTCCCGTTTCACCACATTCATGATGAGAACCTCCCGTTCCACCACATCCGTGATGAGAACCTCCCGTTTCACAACATTCATATAGAACCTCCCGTTTCACCACATCCGTGATGAGAACCTCCCGTTTCACCACATTCATGATGAGAACCTCCCGTTCCACCACATCCGTATGAGAACCTCCCGTTTCACCACATCCGTGATGAGAACCTCCCGTTGCACCACATCCATGATGAGAACCTCCCGTTTCACCACATCCATGATAGAACCTCCCGTTTCACCACATCCATATAGAACCTCCCGTTTCACCACATCCATATAGAACCTCCCGTTTCACCACATCCATATGAGAACCTCCCGTTTCACCACATCCATGATAGAACCTCCCGTTCCACCACATTCATATGAGAACCTCCCGTTCCACCGCATCCATATGAGAACCTCCCGTTCCACCACATTCATATAGAACCTCCCGTTCCACCACATCCGTGATGAGAACCTCCCGTTTCACCACATTCATGATGAGAACCTCCCGTTTCACCACATCCATGATGAGAACCTCCCGTTTCACCACATCCATGATGAGAACCTCCCGTTCCACCACATCCATGATGAGAACCTCCCTTCCCCCGCATCCATGATGAGAACCTCCCATTTCACCACATCCCAAAGCTGCTCTGCTGAATTGAGATCTGGTGACTGTGGAGAACATTTGAGAACTATGAACTCATCGTCATGTTCCAGAAACCAGTCTGAGATGATTCCTGCTTTATGACATGGCGCGTTATCCTGCTGGAAGCAGCATCAGAGGATGCTACGCTGTGGTCATAAAGGGATGGACATGGTCAGCAACAATATTCAGGTAGGCTGTGGTGGTTAAACCGTTAAGGGACCCAAAGTGAGCCAAGAAAATCTCCCCCACATCTGTTGCCTCTCTATCAACTTGAACCAGTCTGGCCATTCTTCTCTGACCTCTGGTATCAACAAGGCATATGTGCCAACAGAACTGCTGCTCGCTGGATATTTTCTCTTTTTCAGACCATTCTCTGTAAACCCTAGAGATGGTTGTGCAGGAAAATCCCAGTAGATCAGCAGTTTCTGAAATACTCAGACCAACAACCATGCCACGTTCAAAGTCATGTAAATCACCTTTCTTCCCCATTCTGATGCTGGTTTGAACTGCAGCAGATTGTCTTGACCACTAATCAAACGTGAGGCTAATGGGCTGTATGCACAGCTCAATTACTTCATGAACTTAAGGTAGCTCTGTTGTTTCCTGTCTTTCATTACTGGTCAAACTGATTAATCCAGGTTTGTCTGGCCAGTTAGTGAGGTCAGGCACACCTGGATTAATCAGTTTGTCCAATAATGAGAGACAGGAAACAAAGGAGCTACCATATGTTCAGGAAGTAGTGGAGTCGTGCATAGAGCCCATTGGTCACTCTAAATTGTCCCTAGGTATGAATATGAGTGTGAATGGTTTCTGTCTCTCTGTGTTGGCCCTGTGACAGACTGGTTACCTGTCCAGGTGCACCTGCCTCTCGCCTGATAATAGCTGGGATAGACTCCAGCAACCCCCGCGACCCTGAACTGGATAAGCGGTACAGAAAATGACTGACAGAAAAATGATGACGGTCTTCACCATGTCTACATGCCTAAATGCATTGAGTTGCAGCCATGTGATTGGCTGATTAGAAATTTGCATTTACGAGCAGTTGGACAGGTGTAACTAATAAAGTGGCCGGTAAGTGTACGTATATGTCTAAATCACTGAAATAAAGACACTAGCTGCGTTTACATGGACCCAAATAGACTGATTGCTTTTGGTTTAAAAGCTCTTTCGGAATTAAAATGATCCATGTAAACGCCTTTTTCCGAATGAAAAGCGCCGAACCGAATGAATTTTCTTTCCCCAAACCGAACGGGGTATCATGTAAACACTGAATCAGAAAGTTGTGAGGTTGCGCTCTTACAGCGATGCTTCGACGAGACGTCAACGTGAAACAAGTGACGTTTCCTCACTTTGACAGATGGCTGTGAACAACGTCATTCCCTGGACAGCGAGAAAGTTTGTTTTTAACTCAAACTCTGTCTCTACAGCTTTTCCTCTTGGTTGTTTCCAGTAGGAGCTCATGAGGATCAGCTGCTGCTTCATTAACGTCCTGCAGAAACCACAACGACTGTGATGATCAGCTGTTTGTAGACCTCCGTCTTTAATAAATAACATGATGTAACATCATTCTGCGCATGTCAGGCAGGATTATTCTGAATGAATATTGGCGCATGTACACACCAGATCCGAATGTATTAGTTCCCATGGAAACAGCTGCCCTAAAATCCTCAATCACAATGATTTCTTAAAAAAAAAAAAAAAAAAAAAAAAAAAAATCTGGAATGCGCTGCTAGGTAGCTGCAATTTGTAACAGCTCTCCCTTAACTTTTGTGTTTTTTTCAAATATAGTTGTCTTTTTTATCGACATTATTCGTCAGATTAGGTTTTTCTTGGAGGATGTTTTATGCTGGTTTGAAGGCTGTGCAATTCAGGAGATTTTTCCTCGTATATTGGCTTTTTTCACTGCTTGTTATGATGTGTATCCATAGCAACGGAAAAATTGTTTACCACCGGGATCAACTGTTAAAACTCTCCCAAATCAAGATTTTCAGCGAAATAACACGTCCAATCCCAGTGGAGTTAAGGAGAAAGACAAGAGGATGCAGGGCAGGGGTAAGGCAAAGAGAAAAACGGTGGAGATTTAAACCGTTTCTTCCAACTGTTGTGATGGGTAATGTAAGATCGCTAGCTAACAAGATGGACCAGCTTGAAGTGCTAACAAGGTCTCAGAAAGAGTACAGAGAATGCAGTATCATGTGTTTCACCGAGACATGGCTGCATGAACACATCCCGGACTGTAATGCTTCTGTACACGGCTTCAAGACGGTCCATGCAGACCGAAATAAACAGCTCAGCGGGAAGCGAAAGGGAGGCGGAATTGCAGTGCTGGTCAGTCAGCGTTGGTGCCATCCAGGACACGTCACTGTCAAGGAGAAGATCTGCACAAGAGACATTGAACTGTTAGCTGTGAGTTTCCGTCCATATTATTTATCCAGAGAGTTTGCCTGTGTTATTCTGGTAGCGGTTTATATAATACCAGGTACCGCACCAGAGACAGCCTGTGATGTCATCAGCTCCGTCGTGGCTAAACTACAAACACAGCATCCAAACTCATTCATGGCGATCTCTGGAGACTTCAACAACAGTCTCCCTCTCTGCTACGTTGCCAACTTTCCAGCAGTTTGTCAGCTGCTCCACCAGAGAAAATAAGATGTTGGACTTATTTTATGCAAATACAAAGAATGCATACAGCTCCTCTGCCCTGCCTCCTTTAGGAAGATCAGATCATAATCTGGTTCTTCTCACCTCCACCTACAAGCCCATCGTTCAGCAGCAACCAGTCATTAGGAGGACGATTAAAACCTGGTCTACTGAGGCTGAAGATGCTCTGAGAGGGTGCTTTGAAGCCACAGACTGGAATGTCCTCTGTGAACCTCATGGAGATGACATCAACACCATGACTGAGTGTGTGACAGATTACATAAACTTCTGTGCGGACAACATCGTTCCAACAAGAACAGTGAGGTGCTTCCCCAATAACAAACCCTGGATCACCAGTGACCTGAAAAAGCTGCTGAACATCAAAAAGAAAGCTTTCAGGGATGGAGACAGGGAGTTACTGAAGACCACACAAAAACAACTGAAAACACAAACTAAGAAATGAAGGAGGACGACAGGAAGAAGTTGGAGAGCCAGCTCCAGCAGAACAACGTGAGGGATGTGTGGTCGGGAATGAAGAAGATCACTGGCTTCAAGTTAAAGGGGGACCAGACTGACGGAGGTCTGGACAGAGCAAACGAACTGAACATGTTCTTCAATAGGTTCAGTTCCCCCCCTGCCGACAACCCAACATTCCACACACCCTCCATGAGCTCACAGCTTTCCTGTCTCACCTCCACTCTGTCACCCTGCACCTCAGTCTTGGACCTGAACACAGCCTCCTCTCCCTCCACATCAGCACATCCTGAGACCTCTTTTGCCTCCACCTCCAGCCTGACTGTCTCCTGTGACCAGGTCAAGAAACAACTAGAGAAACTGAACCGGAACAAGGCTGCAGGTCCAGATGGTGTCCGTCCCAGAGTTCTCAAGACCTGCTCAGAACAACTATGTCCGGTTCTCCAGAACCTTTTTAACACCAGCCTGAGACAGAACAGAGTTCCTGTGCTGTGGAAAACATCCTGTCTTGTTCCTGTCCCTAAAAAACCACAACCAGCTGAACCAAATGACTACAGACCAGCCTTGCCCTGACATCTCACATCATGAAAGTCCTGGAGAGACTCTTACTGGCTCACCTCAACAAGCAAGTGAACACCTTTCAGGACCCATTACAGTTCGCATATCGTAATGGGCTTGGGGTTGAAGACGCCATCATCTTCCTGCTTCAGAGAGCCCACTCTCATCTGGACCAGTCAGGCAGCACTTTGAGGGTCATGTTCTTTGATTTTTCAAGTGCCTTTAATACTATTCAGCTGCTTTGCTATGTCAGAAGCTCAATAACTTCCAGGTGGATCCTCCACAACCACCTGGATTTATGACTACCTCATAAACAGACCACAGTTTGTGAGACTGAAAGGTTGTGTGTCTGAGATGGTGATCAGCAGCACTGGAGCACCACAAGGGACTGTACTCTCACCATTCCTCCTTACACTGTACACCTCAGACTTCCAGTACAACTCTGATCCTGTCATCTGCAGAAATACTCTGATGACTCTGCAGTTGTGGGGTGTATCAGTGATGGACAAGAAGCAGAGTACAGGGAACTGGTCAGTCAGTTTGTGAAATGGTAACAATCAGCTCATCTTAAATACCAGCAAGACTAAAGAGATGATTGTTGACTTCAGGAGGAGCAAGAATAAGCAGCATAGTCCTGTCTACATCCTGGAAGAGGAGGTGGAGGTGGTGGAAAACTACAAATACCTGGAGTTCAGCTGGACAACAGACTCGATTGGAAATGCAACACTGACTACATCTACAAGAAAGGTCTGAGCAGACTCTACTTCTTAAGGAAGCTGAGATCATTCAACGTCTGCACCAAGATGTTGCAGATCTTCTATAAGTCTGTTGTGGAAAGTGCAATTAGCTTTGCAGCATCTGCTGGGGCAGCAGCATCAGAATCAGAGACTTGAAGAAACTAAACAAGCTGATCAAGAAAGCTGGTTCTGTGCTGGGGAGAACTCTGGAGCCGCTGGAGCTGATCGTTCAAAAAAGAATGTTGCACAAGCTGATGAAGATGATGGAGGACACTTCCCATCCTCTCCACAACACGGTGAAGAATCAACAGAGTGTGTTCAGTGGGAGGCTGCGTCAAGTTCGCTGTAGGACGGAGAGATACAGGAATTCATTCCTGCCAGCAACCATCACCCTGAAGAACAAGACTGACTGACTTTTTTGTTTATTTTAAAAAAAAAAAAAAAAAAAAAAAGTGAGCTTTTACAATACTGAATTTCCCTTCAGGGATGAATAAAGTATTTTTCATTTCATTTCATTTAATTTAATTTCATTTCATTTCAATCCGAAAGGAAAAAAAGTCTCCATGTAAACGTGCCCACTAGCAAGGCCACGTACGATGCATATTATTGTTAACATAAACTGATCAATTTAGGTAGCTGCCCCTCTTCAGTGGTTGCTGCTGCTGATACTCAGAGCATAGCCTATGTCAGAATATGCAACCTCCTCTGTTAATCTATTTTTTTTTCAAAGTGGTTCTGACCCCCCCCCCCCCCCCTTATCTATTTATGTATTTATCTATTAACAGGTTGGCACAGATAATAGGTTCTTCAGGAACATGAACGAATACACGCCATCTACTGTTGAGTGGCTGTTGCTGCGCTTCTTGAGAGGGGGTGCTTTTCGGCACACCTGTTCCTGGTGTTTCAGGTTGTGCTGTCAATTTGTAGTCACTCTGGGGTCGAAATAACTAATGATTTCGATAAAACTGTTCTAATTTATCCACCTCAAACTGTGGTTGAGCAATTCCACCCTCCATGTCACGAGCTTTGTCTAAAATGTCTCTAATCGGTTCAGCACAGAGCTCATTCAGGCAGGCACAAACGGAGCTGCCATGTTTGAACACAACAGGAAACAGGCAAAAAAAAAAACTTTTTCTCAATCTCCTTTTTCCCCCCCCTTTTTTTTTGGTGGTTTTATTTAAATTGTTTTTTACACCCCCAAAGGATAAATAATTTCAGTAAATAATCAAATAAATCTTTAAATAAAATTTTTCTTTAAAATGTCGTTTTAGTATTTAAATTAATTATTTTAAAAGTTAAATTTAATCATTTCATGGGACATTTAATTATTTAATTGCATATTTCATAATTTCATTATGTATTTAATTATCTATTGATGTATTTAATGATTTAATTATATATTTAATTATTTAGTGGTAAATTTAATTATTTAATGATGTTTTTAAGAAATTCATGATACATTTAATTAGTTAATGGGAGATTTACAGGTATGTATTTCACGATATATTTATATATTTCATGACATATTTATTTATTTAATTTTGTCCCCCTTCACCATCCATATCAAATGTGACATTAATTGTGTATTCCGGCTGTCATTTTCAGCTGTTTTAACAAAACTTTGTATGACTGTAATACACCTCTTCACCTATTTTTCAATGGAATTTTCTGTTAATTGTTTAATTTATTCGATGCTTTTTAATTTTTACCTTCTTCGTTTTCATGTTTTTATTTTTGTATTATTTTCTGTTTATATTTTAATTTTCCCCAAATTACTTATTTCTGTATTTTATTTTCATCTTACATTTAATTCATTTATTCATTTATTGACACTTTTTTAAAAATTCAGTCATATTTACATCCTCATTATTTTCAGAATGTTTGCTAACTATCACAAAGAAGTGTGAAAGAAGGGACTTTACGGGCCTCTGAAGTCAGACACATTTCCTCTGCCTGCCTCCCTGCTCTCCTGTTCAGACAACCAGCAGCTGCAGCAGGAGACCAGCATGGACTGTGTTCGCTTCATCATCTTCATCCTGTTATTCTGGATCACAGGTACTTTCCGTCATTTTTTTCTGCCATGGACATGTAACTGGTTTAGTGCACCCATGGTTGTTTTCTCTTTTCAGAAGCATCACCCAGTCAGAGTAAGGACGTTCACCAGACTCCAACAGAACTCCTGGCGAACATAGCTGATGAAGCCAAACTGTCCTGCAGCCACAGCGTCAGCACCTATGGTTCCATCACCCCATTGGAGAGCTCTCCTTTAAGCTAGTTGGGTTTGCAATATATACAAGTCTTCATATTGTCCAGATACCTTACATGGGTTACTTCAGAGTCAGTGGAAATGGGAAGAGTGAAGTATTTCTTCTTTTGCTTAAATTGAGGCGCCCCCAAGACAGCGGGCACTACTTTTGTGCAGTGTTCAGTTACACCATGTTAGAAAAGCCCCAAATTCCTCCACAAAAACCCTCATATGACCCTGTGTACCTGCAGAAGACCAGCAGATGCTTTCAGTCAGCCACAGTGAGGGAGGTGCTGGGGAAGGACATACTGATACATATAAACTGTTTCAGTCAGTTCATCATCTGAATTTGCATCTTGGGCAGAAATTTAAAGGATAACTTTCTTTTTTTCAAACTGGATCTTATTTCTAGGAGTTCATACGTGCATTAACTCACTGGTAAAGTTTCTGCATCACTTCGACCCCTTCAGAAGATATTACGTTGAGTTGCCCTTCAGCGTGCATCCATATAATGGGAGAGACGGAGCAGCCTTTCTATAAGACATTATCTGCAGCAAAACTCCTTCATGTCATCAATGCTTTAGTAGAAAGAATGAACAAATGAGTACTATTGACCAATGGCTAAGGTCATGCCCCCTCCACTCACTCAACAAACAATCAACATTTGGTGACAGGCGCTATGTGACATCTCGGGAGATGTCACATAGCTATCAACACGGACAGCAGATGTAGGGTCAGACAGAGAGACCATGACAAGTTAAATAAAAAACATTTAAAAAACAAACATTGTTCACGAGTCTGAAACTGTGAGTAGAAATCAGCCTGTGAATCTCTGTAATACGACAAGTGTCGCTCCCTCAGATTCTTGCACAAACTACTGCACGGCTGCCGGTGTTGTGCCAAAAATGGATCATCTGCCAAATACTGATTAAACAGCCACAGGAGCAGAGTAGAGTCTGGTACCACACCTGTACTACATCACACCTATACCACACCTATACTACACCACACCTGTACTACACCACACCTATACCACACCACACCTGTACTACACCACACCTGTACTAAACCACACCTGTACTACACCACACCTATACTACACCACACCTGTACTACATCACACCTGTACTAAACCACACCTGTACTACAGGACACCTGTACTACAGCACAGCTATACTACATCACACCTATACTACACCACACCTGTACTACAACCACACCTATACTACACCACACCTGTACTACACCACACCTGTACTACATCACACCTATACTACACCACACCTGTACTACACCACACCTGTACTACACCACACCTGTACTACATCACACCTATACTACACCACACCTGTACTACACCACACCTGTACTACACCACACCTGTACTACAACCACACCTATACTACACCACACCTGTACTACAGCACACCTATACTACACCACACCTGTACTACAGCACACCTGTACTACACCACACCTGTACTAAACCACACCTATACTACACCACACCTGTACTACAGCACAGCTATACTACATCACACCTATACTACACCACACCTGTACTACAGCACACCTGTACTACAGCACAGCTATACTACACCACACCTGTACTACAGCACACCTGTACTACACCACACCTGTACTAAACCACACCTATACTACACCACACCTGTACTACAGCACAGCTATACTACACCACACCTGTACTAAACCACACCTGTACTACACCACACCTGTACTACACCACACCTATACTACACCACACCTGTACTAAACCACACCTATACCACACCACACCTGTACTACACCACACCTGTACTACATCACACCTATACTACACCACAGCTATACTACACCACACCTATACTACACCACACCTATACTACACCACACATATACTACACCACACCTATACTACACCACACCTGTACTACATCACACATATACTACACCACACCTGTACTACACCACACCTGTACTACATCACACCTATACTACACCACACCTGTACTACACCACACCTGTACTACATCACACCTATACTACATCACACATATACTACACCACACCTGTACTACATCACACCTATACTACACCACACCTGTACTACATCACACATATACTACACCACACCTGTACTACATCACACCTATACTACATCACACATATACTACACCACACCTGTACTACATCACACCTATACTACACCACACCTGTACTACATCACACATATACTACATCACACCTATACTACATCACACCTATACTACATCACACATATACTACACCACACCTGTACTACATCACACCTATACTACACCACACCTGTACTACACTACACCTGTACTACACCACACCTGTACTACATCACACCTATACTACACCACACCTGTACTAAACCACACCTGTACTACATCACACCTGTACTACACCACACCTATACCACACCACACCTGTACTACACCACACCTGTATTACACCACACCTGTACTACACCACACCTGTACTACATCACACCTATACTACACCACACCTGTACTAAACCACAACTATACTACACCACACCTGTACTACAGCACACCTATACTACACCACACCTGTACTACATCACACCTATACTACACCACACCTGTACAACACCACACCGATACTACACCACACCTGTACTAAACCACACCTATACTACACCACACCTGTACTACAGCACACCTATACTACACCACACCTGTACTAAACCACACCTGTACTACATCACACCTATACTACACCACACCTGTACTCAACCACACCTATACTACATCACACCTGTACTACACCACACCTGTACTACATCACACCTATACTACACCACACCTGTACTACACCACACCTATACTACACCACACCTGTACTACATCACACCTATACTACACCACACCTGTACTACAGCACACCTATACTACATCACACCTGTACTAAACCACACCTATACTACACCACACCTGTACTTAACCACACCTATACTACACCACACCTGTACTAAACCACACCTATACCACACCACACCTGTACTACATCACACCTATACTACACCACACCTGTACTACAGCACACCTATACTACATCACACCTATACTACACCACACCTGTATTACACCACAGCTATACTACACCAAGTATACCACACTTGTACTACACCACACCTGTACTACATCACACCTGTACTAAACCACACCTATACTACACCACACCTATACTACACCACACCTGTACTAAATCACACCTATACTACACCACACCTGTACTAAACCACACCTATACTACACCACACCTGTACTAAACCACACCTATACTACACCACACCTGTACTACACCACACCTGTACTACATCACACCTATACTACACCACACCTGTATTACACCACAGCTATACTACACCAAGTATACCACACTTGTAGTACAAGTGTGGTATACTACACCACACCTGTAATACACCACAGCTATACTACATCACACCTGTACTACACCACACCTATACTACACCCCATCTACCACACCTATACTACACCAAAACTGTACTACACCACAGCTTTACTACACCACACCTGCACTACACCACACCTATACTACACTACACCTGTACTACAGCACACCTATACTACACCACACCTGTACTAAACCACACCTGTACTACATCACACCTATACTACACCACACCTGTACTACACCACACCTGTACTACATCACACCTATACTACATCACACATATACTACACCACACCTGTACTACATCACACCTATACTACACCACACCTGTACTACATCACACATATACTACACCACACCTGTACTACATCACACCTATACTACATCACACATATACTACACCACACCTGTACTACATCACACCTATACTACACCACACCTGTACTACACCACACCTATACCACACCACACCTGTACTACATCACACCTATACTACACCACACCTGTACTACATCACACATATACTACACCACACCTGTACTACATCACACCTGTACTACACCACACCTATACCACACCTTTACTACAGCACAGCTATACTACACCACACCTGTACTACATCACACCTATACTACACCACACCTGTACTACATCCCACTTATACTTCACCACACCTGTACTAAACCACACCTATACTACACCACACCTGTACTACAGCACACCTATAGTACACCACACCTGTACTACATCACACCTATACTACACCACACCTGTACAACACCACACCTATACTACACCACACCTGTACTAAACCACACCTATACTACACCACACCTGTACTACAGCACACCTATACTACACCACACCTGTACTAAACCACACCTGTACTACATCACACCTATACTACACCACACCTGTACTCAACCACACCTATACTACATCACACCTGTGCTACACCACACCTGTACTACATCACACCTATACTACACCACACCTGTACTAAACCACACCTATACCACACCACACCTTTACTACACCACACCTGTACTACACCACACCTATACTACATCACACCTGTACTAAACCACACCTATACTACACCACACCTGTACTAAACCACACCTATACTACACCACACCTGTACTACATCACACCTATACTACACCACACCTGTACTAAACCACACCTATACCACACCACACCTGTACTACATCACACCTATACTACACCACACCTGTACTACACCACACCTGTACTACATCACACCTATACTACACCACACCTGTACTAAACCACACCTATACCACACCACACCTGTACTACATCACACCTATAATACACCACACCTGTACTACAGCACACCTATACTACATCACACCTATACTACACCACACCTGTATTACACCACAGCTATACTACACCAAGTATACCACACTTGTACTACACCACACCTGTACTACATCACACCTGTACTAAACCACACCTATACTACACCACACCTGTACTACACCACACCTGTACTACATCACACCTATACTACACCACACCTGTACTAAACCACACCTATACCACACCACACCTGCACTACATCACACCTATACTACACCACACCTGTATTACACCACAGCTATACTACACCAAGTATACCACACTTGTAGTACAAGTGTGGTATACTACACTACACCTGTAATACACCACAGCTATACTACATCACACCTGTACTACACCACACCTATACTACACCCCATCTACCACACCTATACTACACCAAAACTGTACTACACCACAGCTTTACTACATCACACCTGCACTACACCACACCTATACTACACCACACCTGTACTAAACCACACCTGTACTAAACCACACCTATACTACACCACACCTGTACTACACCACACCTGTACTACATCACACCTATACTACACCACACCTATACTACACCACACCTATACCACACCACACCTGTACTACATCACACCTATACTACACCACACCTGTACTACACCACACCTGTACTACATCACACCTATAACACACCACACCTGTACTACAGCACACCTATACTACATCACACCTATACTACACCACACCTGTATTACACCACAGCTATACTACACCAAGTATACCACACTTGTACTACACCACACCTGTACTACATCACACCTGTACTAAACCACACCTGTACTCCATCACACCTATACTACACCACACCTGTACTCAACCACACCTATACTACATCACACCTGTACTACACCACACCTGTACTACATCACACCTATACTACACCACAACTGTACTAAACCACACCTATACCACACCACACCTGTACTACATCACACCTATACTACACCACACCTGTACTACAGCACACCTATACTACATCACACCTGTACTAAACCACACCTATACTACACCACACCTGTACTTAACAACACCTATACTACACCACACCTGTACTACAGCACACCTATACTACACCACACCTGTACTAAACCACACCTGTACTACATTACACCTATACTACACCACACCTGTACTCAACCACACCTATACTACATCACACCTGTACTACACCACACCTGTACTACATCACACCTATACTACACCACAACTGTACTAAACCACACCTATACCACACCACACCTGTACTACATCACACCTATACTACACCACACCTGTACTACAGCACACCTATACTACATCACACCTGTACTAAACCACACCTATACTACACCACACCTGTACTTAACAACACCTATACTACACCACACCTGTACTACACCACACCTGTGCTACATCACACCTATACTACACCACACCTGTACTAATCCACACCTATACCACACCACACCTGTACTACATCACACCTATACTACACCACACCTGTACTACAGCACACCTATACTACATCACACCTATACTACACCACACCTGTATTACACCACAGCTATACTACACCAAGTATACCACACTTGTAGTACAAGTGTGGTATACTACACCACACTTGTACTACACCACACCTGTACTACACCACACCTGTACTACACCACACCTGTACTACATCACACCTATACTACACCACACCTGTACTAAACCACACCTGTACTACACCACACCTGTACTACACCACACCTATACTACACCACACCTATACTACACCACACCTGTACTTAACCATACCTATACCACACCACACCTGTACTACACCACACCTGTACTACATCACACCTATACTACACCACACCTGTACTACATCACACCTATACTACATCACACATATACTACACCACACCTGTACTACATCACACCTATACTACACCACACCTGTACTACATCACACATATACTACACCACACCTGTACTACACCACACCTGTACTACACCACACCTGTACTACATCACACCTATACTACACCACACCTGTACTACACCACACCTGTACTACATCACACATATACTACACCACACCTGTACTACATCACACCTATACTACACCACACCTGTACTACATCACACATATACTACACCACACCTGTACTACATCACACCTATACTACATCACACATATATTACACCACACCTGTACTACATCACACCTATACTACACCACACCTGTACTACATCACACATATACTACACCACACCTGTACTACATCACACCTATACTACATCACACATATACTACACCACACCTGTACTACATCACACCTATACTACACCACACCTGTACTACACCACACCTATACCACACCACACCTGTACTACATCACACCTATACTACACCACACCTGTACTACACCACACCTGTACTTCATCACACCTGTACTACACCACACCTATACCACACCACACCTGTACTACACCACACCTGTACTACAGCACAGCTATACTACACCACACCTGTACTACATCACACCTATACTACACCACACCTGTACTACATCACACCTATACTACACCACACCTGTACTAAACCACACCTTTACTACACCACACCTGTACTAGAGCACACCTATACTACACCACACCTGTACTACATCACACCTATACTACACCACACCTGTACAACACCACACCTATACTACACCACACCTGTACTAAACCACACCTATACTACACCACACCTGTACTACAGCACACCTATACTAAACCACACCTGTACTAAACCACACCTGTACTACATCACACCTATACTACACCACACCTGTACTAAACCACACCTATACTACATCACACCTGTACTACACCACACCTGTACTACATCACACCTATACTACACCACACCTGTACTAAACCACACCTATACCACACCACACCTGTACTACATCACACCTATACTACACCACACCTGTACTACAGCACACCTATACTACATCACACCTGTACTAAACCACACATATACTACACCACACCTGTACTTAACCACACCTATACTACACCACACCTGTACTACACCACACCTGTGCTACATCACACCTATACTACACCACACCTGTACTAAACCACACCTATACCACACCACACCTGTACTACACCACACCTATAATACACCACACCTGTACTACAGCACACCTATACTTCACCACAGCTATACTACACCACAGCTATACTTCACCACAGCTATACTACACCAAGTATACCACACTTGTAGTACAAGTGTGGTATACTACACCACACTTGTACTAAACCACACCTGTACTACGTCACACCTTTACTACATCACACCTATACTGAACCACACCTGTACTAAACCACACCTTTACTACACCACACCTGTACTACACCACACCTACACTACACCACACATATACTACACCACACCTGTACTAAACCACACCTATACCACACCACACCTGTACTACACCACACCTGTACTACATCACACCTATACTACACCACACCTGTACTACATCACACCTGTACTACATCACACATATACTACACCACACCTGTACTACATCACACCTGTACTTCATCACACCTATACTACACCACACCTGTACTACACCACACCTGTACTACATCACACCTATACTACATCACACATATACTACACCACACCTGTACTACATCACACCTATACTACACCACACCTGTACTACATCACACATATACTACACCACACCTGTACTACATCACACATATACTACACCACACCTGTACTACATCACACCTATACTACACCACACCTGTACTACACCACACCTATACCACACCACACATGTACTACATCACACCTATACTACACCACACCTGTACTACATCACACATTTACTACACCACACCTGTACTACATCACACCTGTACTACACCACACCTATACCACACCACACCTGTACTACACCACACCTGTACTACAGCACAGCTATACTACACCACAACTGTACTACATCACACCTATACTACACCACACCTGTACTACATCCCACTTATACTACACCACACCTGTACTAAACCACACCTATACTACACCACACCTGTACTACAGCACACCTATACTACACCACACCTGTACTACATCACACCTATACTACACCACACCTGTACAACACCACACCTATACTACACCACACCTGTACTAAACCACACCTTTACTACACCACACCTGTACTACAGCACACCTGTACTACAGCACACCTATACTACACCACACCTGTACTAAACCACACCTGTACTACATCACATCTATACTACACCACACCTGTACTCAACCACACCTATACTACATCACACCTGTACTACACCTCACCTGTACTACATCACACCTATACTACACCACACCTGTACTAAACCACACCTATACCACACCACACCTGTACTACATCACACCTATACTACACCACACCTGTACTACAGCACACCTATACTACATCACACCTGTACTAAACCACACCTATACTACACCACACCTGTACTAAACCACACCTATACTACACCACACCTGTACTACACCACACGTGTACTACATCACACCTATACTACACCACACCTGTACTAAACCACACCTATACCACACCACACCTGTACTACATCACACCTATACTACACCATACCTGTACTACACCACACCTGTACTACATCACACCTATACTACACCACACCTGTACTACATCACACCTATACTACACCACACCTGTACTAAACCACACCTATACCACACCACACCTGTACTACATCACACCTATACTACACCACACCTGTACTACACCACACCTGTACTACATCACACCTATAACACACCACACCTGTACTACAGCACACCTATACTACATCACACCTATACTACACCACACCTGTATTACACCACAGCTATACTACACCAAGTATACCACACTTGTACTACACCACACCTGTACTACATCACACCTGTACTAAACCACACCTGTACTACATCACACCTATACTACACCACACCTGTACTCAACCACACCTATACTACATCACACCTGTACTACACCACACCTGTACTACAGCACACCTATACTACACCACAACTGTACTAAACCACACCTATACCACACCACACCTGTACTACATCACACCTATACTACACCACACCTGTACTACAGCACACCTATACTACATCACACCTGTACTAAACCACACCTATACTACACCACACCTGTACTTAACAACACCTATACTACACCACACCTGTACTACAGCACACCTATACTACACCACACCTGTACTAAACCACACCTGTACTACATTACACCTATACTACACCACACCTGTACTCAACCACACCTATACTACATCACACCTGTACTACACCACACCTGTACTACATCACACCTATACTACACCACAACTGTACTAAACCACACCTATACCACACCACACCTGTACTACATCACACCTATACTACACCACACCTGTACTACAGCACACCTATACTACATCACACCTGTACTAAACCACACCTATACTACACCACACCTGTACTTTACAACACCTATACTACACCACACCTGTACTACACCACACCTGTGCTACATCACACCTATACTACACCACACCTGTACTAATCCACACCTATACCACACCACACCTTACTACATCACACCTATACTACACCACACCTGTACTACAGCACACCTATACTACATCACACCTATACTACACCACACCTGTATTACACCACAGCTATACTACACCAAGTATACACACTTAGTACAAGTGTGGTATACTACACCACACTTGTACTACACCACACCTGTACTACACCACACCTGTACTACACCACACCTGTACTACATCACACCTATACTACACCACACCTGTACTAAACCACACCTGTACTACACCACACCTGTACTACACCACACCTATACTACACCACACCTGTACTTAACCATACCTATACCACACCACACCTTACTACACCACACCTTACTACATCACACCTATACTACACCACACCTTACTACATCACACCTATACTACATCACACATATACTACACCACACCTTACTACATCACACCTATACTACACCACACCTGTACTACATCACACATATACTACACCACACCTATACTACACCACACCTGTACTACACCACACCTGTACTACATCACACCTATACTACACCACACCTATACTACACCACACCTGTACTACATCACACCTATACTACATCACACATATACTACACCACACCTTACTACATCACACCTATACTACACCACACCTGTACTACATCACACATATACTACACCACACCTATACTACATCACACCTATACTACATCACACATATACTACACCACACCTGTACTACATCACACCTATACTACACCACACCTGTACTACATCACACATATACTACACCACACCTATACTACATCACACCTATACTACATCACACATATACTACACCACACCTGTACTACATCACACCTATACTACACCACACCTATACTACACCACACCTATACCACACCACACCTTACTACATCACACCTATACTACACCACACCTTACTACACCACACCTTACTCATCACACCTTACTACACCACACCTATACCACACCACACCTTACTACACCACACCTTACTACACCACACCTTACTACAGCACAGCTATACTACACCACACCTGTACTACATCACACCTATACTACACCACACCTGTACTACATCACACCTATACTACACCACACCTGTACTAAACCACACCTATACTACACCACACCTGTACTACAGCACACCTATACTACACCACACCTGTACTACATCACACCTATACTACACCACACCTGTACAACACCACACCTATACTACACCACACCTGTACTAAACCACACCTATACTACACCACACCTGTACTACAGCACACCTATACTAAACCACACCTGTACTAAACCACACCTGTACTACATCACACCTATACTACACCACACCTGTACTCAACCACACCTATACTACATCACACCTGTACTAAACCACACCTATACTACACCACACCTGTACTAAACCACACCTATACCACACCACACCTTACTACACCACACCTATACTACATCACACCTGTACTAAACCACACCTATACTACACCACACCTTACTAAACCACACCTATACTACACCACACCTGTACTACATCACACCTATACTACACCACACCTGTACTAAACCACACCTATACCACATCACACCTGTACTACATCACACCTATACTACACCACACCTTACTCCACCACACCTTACTACATCACACCTATACTACACCACACCTGTACTAAACCACACCTATACCACACCACACCTGTACTACATCACACCTATAATACACCACACCTGTACTACAGCACACCTATACTACATCACACCTATACTACACCACACCTGTATTACACCACAGCTATACTACACCAAGTATACCACACTTGTACTACACCACACCTGTACTACATCACACCTTACTAAACCACACCTATACTACACCACACCTTACTACACCACACCTATACTACATCACACCTATACTACACCACACCTATACTAAACCACACCTATACCACACCACACCTGTACTACATCACACCTATACTACACCACACCTGTATTACACCACAGCTATACTACACCAAGTATACCACACTTGTAGTACAAGTGTGGTATACTACACCACACCTGTAATACACCACAGCTATACTACATCACACCTGTACTACACCACACCTATACTACACCCCATCTACCACACCTATACTACACCAAAACTGTACTACACCACAGCTTTACTACACCACACCTCACTACACCACACCTATACTACACCACACCTGTACTAAACCACACCTATACTACACCACACCTGTACTACACCACACCTGTACTACATCACACCTATACTACACCACACCTGTACTAAACCACACCTATACCACACCACACCTGTACTACATCACACCTATACTACACCACACCTGTACTACACCACACCTGTACTACATCACACCTATAATACACCACACCTGTACTACAGCACACCTATACTACATCACACCTATACTACACCACACCTGTATTACACCACAGCTATACTACACCAAGTACACCACACTTGTACTACACCACACCTGTACTACATCACACCTGTACTA